>OZ008368.1:246142383-246568385 GCA_963931995.1 Phaonia tiefii
CGTGGTTTGCATTTTACCTACTGCCAGGAATATTATGTTTCAGCCGCCCATTATGGATCAGACGCTGACCAGAATACAGAGTGTCGAAACTGAATTTTTGTTACTTTAATTTTGATCCGCCGTTGGCCAGTAATGTTGGCTCATCCGCCTTCAAAGGCCAAAAGACAGAGTCACCTATTTAACCTGAGACACATCAGTGATCGCATAACCAATCAGGCTCGAATGTGCAGCTTTGTCACTCTATCTAACTAACGAAGCGTTCCGATAAAGACTTTGCTCGGGACATACTTCTAGGAAGTATTGAGCTTTAACTGCCCTATGAAAAAGTAATTTCTGTCCACTCCCAAATGAGTGGCTATCAAAAACTTTCCACCTATACGGTCAGTTCCCTGTCCCTTCATCTATGAAGATGTTAAAAATATTTTCCTCAAAATACCGTTCGGAACCGGTGTAAAACTGTAGGTCCCAATCAGTGAATGTAAAACTATAAAGCGCATAGCTCACTGATTGTGAGAAGCTCTCCCCTATCCCTTCATCGGATGTAATGGAAACTATTTATTTATTTAGTTAGTCAGGTTAAGAATTCGTCTAATTAGCGATTTTATTAGGCATTTTTTAAATTTTTTTTACCATGATCTCTGGTTTAAATTTTGAGAAATAAATAAAACCGTTTTGACAAAATATCAAAAAGTAAAAAAAAATCCTACCACTCGAAAATTTTGTGTCGTATATTGATTTGCCCAGTGTAATCACTTTGTGATTAATTTTTACCTAATTTAACTGATAACTGAATCTTCACGACAGGAATATTTCTGGTCTATTTATAAAATCATATCATACTACCCTCTTATAACTAAACCTATTTTCACTGCCATCAAAAGCTAATCTCAATTATTTTTGCTTGTTTTCTAATTTATTCAGAACTCGACGATAAAAAATTCTCAACAATTGTGCGGCGTTTTGAAATCAACCCAAGAGTGTGAATCGTTACTGTCTATTGTACCGTTGGTCTTAATATTCCTGTCACAATTTGTGCTGGGTATAGGCAATACCCTCTACTATTCATTGGGTCAATCATATCTGGATGACAATACGAAGAAAACGAATACACCCCTGATGTTATCGGTGGCTTTCGCTTTGAGATTGGTGGGACCGATAATAGGGTTCTTCTTGGGTAACTTGGAAATTGTTAACTGTTTTCTTTAGTATTTATATATTTTTGATTGATGTTTATCTCGAAAAGGTTATGTCTCATTGAATATGTTCATTGATCCCAGCAAAACGCCTTTGATCGACAACAAAGATCCCAGATGGTTGGGAGCTTGGTGGTTTGGTTGGATAGTTTTGGGTACACTAATGATTGTATTTTCGGGCCTAATAGGTCTGTTTCCCAAGGAATTGCCAAAGAAAATGAAGAAACTTCGTAACTCTCATGTACCGCATGTCTTAAGGCATGAGGAATTGAAAAATGAGGAATTGTTACCTTTGGGCAAAAGTTTCTCATCGAATTCGAACCTGGACTCACCAGCAACAGGAACACCAGACTTTCCCAAGCTTAAAGGTAAAAGAGAATAAGTCAATATCGAAAGATATTGCAATATGATGTCAATCTTAAATATTTATATATATTTACTAAATTATATGCTATTTTTATTTTATTTTTTTCAGATTTCCCTACGGCCCTTATGCGTCTGCTGCGTAACAAACTTTTGATCTTCAACATAACCTCGGGTATTTTCTATATACTGGGTGCATCTGCCATCATGACATTTTTAACCAAATACATGGAAGTTCAATTTCATAAAAGTTCACAAAGTGCTACCATTGTTGTGGGTCCCGTCTCTATTATCGGCATGGTAATTGGATTAGTGGGTTCCGGTTTAGTTTTGACAAAAAAGAAACCCTCGCCCAGTAAAGTCTTAATGTGGAATGTTATAGTCGGATTTGTGTTTATTTTGGGACAAATTGCTTATATGTTCCTGTTTTGCAATGATTCAGTGGTCCTAGATGAGCAGGGAAAGTATGTAATGTGACGGAAGATATTTTTAATTATTACCAGAACTATTCTATATTATAAGATTTTTGAATTACAATAATAATTTGAACAAATTGTACTTGCACAGGTTAAATCTTTCGTCCACTTGTAATGTCAACTGTGGGTGTGATGAGGTACCATACGCTCCCATTTGCCATGAGGCCACAGAAACTACATACTTTTCTCCATGTCATGCTGGTTGTCAATCATGGAACTCTGATCTCAAGGTACTCGTAATATAAATATTTTGTATACGCAAGATTTTTCCCCGTACATTTTAATCGTAAAACCATAGAGTAATGTCACCTAGAGCTGTCATCTTTCTCATCTGACGTTTCATTTCACACTCTTCGTGGTGCGGTCGGTGCCATAGAGAGTTATTTGACGTGAATTGACTTACACCATAGAATAATACATACCATAGAAGCTTTTATTCGCTCAATAAATTAAACGTCATAGGTACGATAGAAAGTAAACATTGGATGGTGGAAAATATGGGTTCGATAATACCAGATGGTGGCAATAGTATACTGCTATCCACAAAGGAACAACAACCGAATTTCGTGTTTTTGTGACAAACTAGTTGTGTTAAATACAATACAAATGTATACCAACGATAAAAGTCAACAAAAAAGTGCAAAATATATTTATATTTTTCAGTTTTACACCAAAACGACAGGAAAAAGTTAAGTGAACATATTTTGTAACTCCACCTGGTGTAAGATAATTTTAATTTTAATTGCTCTCATTTCCACAAACCTACGATGAAGAGTGTGAAATGAAACGTCAGATGAGAGAATAAGTTTATCTACGCATATATTATTCTATGACTTACACCAGGTGGAATCACAAATATTTTTGACTAAATTTTTTCATGTCGTTTTGATGAAAAACTGTGAAATTTAAACGTATTTTGGACTTTTTGTTATCTTTTATTGTTAGTATATGTTTGTGGTGTATTTGCACAAACATTATAACGCACAAAACGAAATGCCGTTGCTGATTTATTATTGGTTGATTTGAGCCATATTGGCTCTATCTTTTATTACTAAAGCAATACTTTCCAACATGCGCCGTTCAGATGCAACCACACCTAACTTCGGAAATTTACTGAGACAAATCATTACTCTAGATGGCATTACACTATGAGAAAAATTAGTGGAAGAGAGTTTAAACAAACATGAGGGAAAATTCTCTCTGAAAGTCCAAGTTGTAAAAAAGTACGCGAACGAAAAACTAGTAAACTAGTTTAATCAATTACCGATGAAAGTGTCCGCTTACTAATCGGTACTTTAATTTATCTCCGATTACCATGACTTCAGTCTGAAAGTCATGTCAATGGTCTGGTAGTATTTTTGGAAGGTCTAGAGCCATATCTTTAGAATTTACTCCAAAACTTAATTTGCCATCTAATTTATAATTCATCAGTTTTATTCATCATTATTAGAGGTTGCTTCAACCGAATTCCAGTTGTGGGGACTAAAATCAGTCATGATAACCTCGTTTGACTGTGGCAACTGCTATTCGGTAGCAACAACACAGTTTGCGGTTGCTACAAGATGTTTTTAAATAATAAGTCCTAAGTAGTCCTGTCTGAAAGTGATATAAGTGGAGAAGTTTGTGATCCCTTAAAATCGTACCGTGACCAAAGTTGTAGGCGGGCTGCTACCTTTGACGTCATTTATCTACCCACAAAATTTAATGGCAATAGGTGAAGGATAGCACATAAACCCTCGGTATGCGTTGTTTGACGGACCTCGATGACCTTTTTGTACGAGTATTGGGTCACGGTAGCTTTACTGAACTTATCCATAATGTTAAAATTCCAGGCAAATTTCGATACCACCTAAAGGCAATGATTTAATAAAAATGCTTCTTAAAATACCACTTGGAACCGATGTAAAACTATAGGCCCCAATCAGTGAGTGTAAAACTACAACGCCCACAGCTCATTGGTTGTGAGAAGCTCTTCCTAATCCCTTCATGGGATTTAACGGGAAACCATTCCCTCCCTTCCTTAGAGAGTCTCCTGATAGAGCATTTAATCACGCCTCTGCAAGTGGAGGGGTATTTTCCCTGTACTGTAATTTCCAAGTTGTCAGAGTTCAAGTGCGATCTCATGAACCGGATGTCAATCTTGTCAATGGCATCTAGTTTGGCGCTTGGTCACACTTATCTCACCTTATCAAAGGTTTCTTTGTAAAGCTCAACAGATCGTTTATTTTCAAACGCAATTAGTTTTATTCGTCCTTGGTACCAGCTTGCTTACAGAGGGGGGGTGACACAGGATACAGAGGGGGGGTGACACAGGAGAATCTCCACAGACTTCATAGTAGGGCGGTCAAAACACTCATCCTTATATCAATGGCAACCATACATGCTGAAAACTATCGGCCCCAGCAATATATTGCAGGAAACAAGTACTTCTTTGCAAGCATTGTTTTCATGAATTGATGATATGCCGCCATTTTGTTTCTTTGTTGTCTGTCTCGTTTTTGTTTTGAGCGATTTTCAACAAACAAAGCCACATTTGGGTCTCAAAAACATATATTATAGTCTATTAATCATTGTGTCTCAAACATATTATATTGAATCGCAAACACAATATGTTTGGGCACAAGTATCGTATATTTGCGACAAGCTACAAACGCGTTATATTTGCACACAAACAACAAAAAAATACAGATTTTTCAGCGTGTAGTAAGGCTATCCTTAGCACTTCACTAAATGCCGTTGGTGCATATTTTCCAGTTACCTTTGGTAGTTTAGACTTCGACGTGCCATCGGTCAAGTTCCCTGCCCAGTTGAGACAAGTATTTTGCTTTTCTGTAAGTATTGCAGGATCGACCTTTGCCAGCCTCTCTACGTCCAGAGGTTGTACGTCAATCATTTCTCCGTTATGGATATATTTCTCTATTGGTCGGTAATTTCGTCCCTATTGTGGGTTTGGTTTTATTGTGTCGTTTTTCACATTATTGGCAGTATGGGTACAGTTATCATTGTTGTTTATGGTGTCTATTGTTATTATAAACTTTCTTTATTTTCGGTTCCACGAATATCGGGGATTTGAGACCAACCACGCCTTAACCCCCAGTAGTACGACAAAAACTTGGGCGAAGGCCTGCTACTTACTGCGGCGTCCAAATATCAGTGACTAAACTATAGGCAGATAACCACAACTGTAAACTATCCGTAGGCACGGTACGCATGACATCCCGGATTGTCGAAAAAGAAGACCGGCAAAGCCCATGTCAACAAATATAAATAATTTGAATGTGAACAAATAAATATCATACATGGGGCAAATTAATTATACAACTATAATTTGTAGTTTAATTTTAATTACCAGTCCAAATGCAAATTCAAACATATTTCATTACCAGTGGTACTTATTTTTAAAACATTTCCTTAATATCTGGCAGATTTGGTTTTCAAATATTTTATACAGTACAGGTTTGTGAATTTGAAAGTACTACGAAGCAATACCTATCGAATCCACAAACCTCTTCATATAAAATGCTTTAAAAACAGCAGTCAAACAAATTCAAAACAATTAAAAGCATTCCCATATTTCATTATAATTGGCATCCGATTTCACAACCTGCATTTGCATAGGCCTAGCAAATGCAAATTTAAAATTTTTTATCGTAATGATTTTTCATTTGCATTAGATAAAGTAATGCAAATTAAAGTCCAATGCAAATTAATAACCCCCATGTATGGTAAATATAACTAAAAGTCAATATTGCTAACTTATACTAAAATGTTAGGTACAAGCGGGTTTCTCCACAAAATAGCGTTTTCCTGGAAAAAAAAACAAGATATTGAATATTGAAGAGAAACCCGGTTTTACCAGATTTATAACGTTTGTTGCACCGAAAACTAGTTTCGCAAAGACCGTCTTATCTGGAGACCCGGCTTTCACCCTAATACATATTGATTGTAACGAGTATAATGAATTCACCATGGAGAAAGAACTTTCGAGAGAATGCTTACATCTTCCAATAAAAAAAAAAATAAATGGTTTCCCATTACATCCCATGAAGGGACCGGGGAGAACTTCTCACAATCACTGAGCTGTGCGCTTTCCAGTTTTCACTCACTGATTGGGACCTACAGTTTTACACCGATTCCGAACGGTATTTTGAGAAGCTTTTTCATGGGTAAATACTCGATAGTGTCGCCGTCACTATGCGAGGTGACCGCCGCCGAAAGAAATTTGAAGGTGGTCAGAGCAGGTTTCGAACCCAGGATCTCATGTACAAGAGCCGCGCACACTAACCATTGCACCACCGACGGCCACAACATCTTCCAATAAGGATGATCAAAAATATTTGTTTAAGCATCTAGATGGCGTTATAAGATTCTCTACAAGCAGGTTGATGAATTGCCTAATTTAAGAGTGTTCTGGAAAGTAATATATTTTTGTGGGATCGACTAGATGGCGCATTGGGAAGAATTATGACTGATACAAATAGAGAAGAGGTAACTGATTTTAAACAGCGAACAGTATGCCTCATCGTTGTTGCCAGTTACGAGGTTGCTATTTGCATTTTGGGTCCTGGCAATACTAGTGTTGCCAGATGCAACCTGGAACTTCCATTGGAAATTTTTAAATTTTTTAGCATAAACATGCATAGAAAGTTTTCACTTACGAGCACTATTAGTTGTCTTTTCAGTGTGTTGAAAAATTCATCTCGGTTAAAAAATGTAATTAACCCCTGAAAATTTTCGAGCGACGGATTTTTACGATTTTTGGCGTGGTTTATCGAGACAAGAGTGTCTTGTCTCAATCAACTTGTTTCGACTTATGGTAATGAAGCACCATCAAAAACAACTGTAAATCGCTGGTACCAAGACTTCAGTTTCGGACGCCGTTCGCTCCAGGATAAATTTCGCGAAGGTCGTCCAACTTCGGTCGTTTTGCCGGAAACCATCGATGCTGTGCGTGAACTGATAAAGCAAGATTGACATGTGACATACCGTGAGATTGAGGCATCCTTGGGTATTAGTATGACAAGCATTAATAAGATATTGCATGTTCTATTGGTTGTGAAAAAGATTTGTTCTCGTTGGATCCCACATAATGTGAGGAATGCTCAAAATAAGGCTCGTGTCGATTGGAGCAAAGAAATGTTGATAAAATACAACCGCGGTAATTCAAATGCAGTGTATAACATCGTCATAGGTGACGAATCATGGATCTATTCATATGAGCCCGAAATAAAACAGCAATCGATCGTTTGGGTCTTTCAAGACGAGCTAAATCCAGCAAAAGTTGTTCGTGGCAGAAGCACATCGAAGCAAATGATCCCGTTTTTTTCGGTATAATCGATCATGTGGGCACAGTGCCTTCAATGGAACGTAGGACGGTCAATTCTGAGTGGTATAGCCAATAGTGTTCGAAGAAATAAGGAAAAGCAACAAGAGAAGACGGATCATTTTGCACCAGGACAATTCGAGCTCTCACACATCAGCTGAAACAATGGATTATTTGAGCACTCAACATGTCGAATTGATGGGTCATCTGCCGTACAGTTCTGATTTGGCACCCAATGACTTCTTTTTACTGCGTGGTCAACGTTTTTCGACGCCCGAAGTAGCTGTTGAAGCGTCTAACAACCATGGTTTGGAGGTGTCTCAATCGGAGTGGAAAAAGAGCTTCGAAAATTGGTTTGGGCGCAGGCAAAAGTGTACAACCTGTTTCTCTATCTCGAACAAAAGCTTTCGTTCGTGTTCTAGGCGATGTGAGTTCGAATCCCACCCGCGACATTTACATTTTTTTCACTAACCGGAGAAAACATGATCTCTTATAGCCTTAAAGGAAATTACAACTTTAAACATAACGAGAATCTAAGACAACTAAATTTGAAAGCTGATTTGGGTTTAACAATCTTGTCGTTTCAAGTCGAGTGAACACATAAATTTTTTACAAAACTTTTGAGTACAAACTTTGGTTTCTCTATTTTGAAATTTGAGTAGAATGTGAGTGACTGATTTTCGTTCACTTAGCTTTTCGTTCAAGATAGAGAAATAGGCTGGTATTAATCTTCACGGAGAATATTTTGAAAAATAATAAAACCATTTCCAATGATAAATTTTTGTTTGTTTTTATTGCTGGACTCGTAATATAAATAGCAACCTCATAAACGTTGTTATCAAGTATTGCTAATAAGAAATGTACAGTGATTTATCGTGTAAATAACCAGGCTATTATTGTTATTATCCTAATTTATACAGAACCATTACCATGAAATCCTTTTATGATAATTTTACAATCTAATCCTACATTCTAAAGCATATTAACTACAGATATTTTCCCCTTTTTTACTAGTATTACTCCAATTGTTCCTGTTTATTTAATGGATTGACATCTACTACCACTTTTGAACTAACCACCACAGCAACTTCAAGCTTGCTTTCATCCCAGTCCACAGAAAGCTCGTCATCTCTTTCCAAGCTCGCGCAACCGCTCTTGTCTTCTACACTATTGATACCTATTACCACCACACTAAGGCCTTCCAGTATCACAACCGATTCAAGTTCAGATAATATGGACATAGCTTACTTTGATCACACTACTTCAAGCATGTTTGAAGATTACACTACCGTGGAAACATATGCGCCAAGTAGGATACGCCGTTCTGTGGATCAATTGTCGGATATTCTTACACCGGGCGTTTGCTTGCAAGGTTGTAACACGGCCTTTTGGACCTTTACCATTGTGTCGATGGTCATGAATTGGTTTAGCTCTTCGGGACGTATTGGTAACATTTTGGTCAATTATCGTGCTGTCTCTAAAGAAGATAAATCCTTTGCCCAGGGCCTAATGTTGATGATGATTAGTTTGTTTGGCCTTATACCAGGTCCGATTATATTTGGCCGCATTATAGATTCCACCTGCCTTAAATGGGCACACACATGTACGGGTATTGGTAATTGTCAACTGTACGATCAGGCGTCATTCCGAGTCACAGTCAATTCAGTTGCATGTTGTAAGTTAGCGTTATATACATACATATATACTCGTGTCCATGCCAAAGAAACCTATATAACATAAAACATTTATATTTCAGGTTTAACCGCAATTGGTGTTGTTTTCGATATCCTGGTATGGTATCATGGTCGCAACTTAGATTTGTATGGCGAGAAAGAAACCGAACGTTTGGAAGAGATTGAGCGGAAAAATAAACCCATAACGCCGCTGTTGGCCAGAAAGTAGATCCATAAATTAGTTTAACATAATATTGTTATTGTTGACGAATTTGTATACTATGTATTTATGAGTTAATTGTAAGAAATATAGCTTATAATTTTCTGTCTTTTTTTTTTAAATAACACTGAAAATTTTAAATATTTCTGCAGATAAAGATTTTTTGCCCAAAAGATGATTAGATATAGGGGGCAGAGAGGAATGAGCTTTGTGGCACCATTACATTTGAAGTATACTCTTTTAAAGAAACCTTATCTATAATCATACGTGCCAGATTTTATACAACAAGTATCTAATGCCATTCCTCACCTTACTTACATCGACTAAATTGTAATAGAAAGAAATCTATAACGTCTTCTCAACGAAAACCAAATGTTAGATAACTATAATCCCCATAAGTTCGGAAAGAGCAGATTATATAGGAATTGGGTGGTAATGTTCAGGGTATTAATGAATCAGTTGGACTCTGGTTGTTATTTTGTACTAAAAACATTTCGAATTTACACCATCATTATAAAAAATATTCAACACGGAAAAGAAAGCATTTAAAATACGGAATATCAATACCTGTACATTTATACATTTGTTACTAACTTGTACATTTGTGACTAACTTCAACTCAGGCCCATTAGTGATAGCTCTCGTTCCGATCTTACTGACAATTTGATTTTACCTATATTTCGTCAGACGCCAGTTAGTCGAGACGATAACTCCAGTAAAACACAACCTATCATAATGAAATTTGGTATTAGAATTTTTCCAAATTCCACTATTCTACTGAAAAATTACAATTTTGCCAAATCCATTCTGCAAAATTGTAACAGGTTTGCAATAATTGGAATTTAAAGTTTTACGGCCTTATTCATAAAAAGTTGTCATAGGCTTGTTAAAGGTTTAAGAAGGTAAAGTCCAAAAATTGTATTCATAATCGAAAAATTCCTCTGTTAAGAGTTCTCTAACGTCGCCATTTTTGTTGAACGCGTAACCCTTCTTTAAGGCCATTTTATCTTAAATATTTATGCGATATAAACAATTGGAATTATTTTGTGTATATTTGCAGCGTTTATAGTGTCACATTATCCTGCTAAGCAACCAAATACTTTCGTTCCAATTTTTATCATTTTTAACCAAAATGAACTTTTGTTTACATAGTGATGTATATAAAATCAAAACATTGAAACTACAACCTATTATCCGCTTTTATATTCGACTGCCCAAAACTGAAATCCAATTCAATATGATTTTTTGGCACTTCTTCCAAATTTATGAATATAGCAAATACTAATGTGCGTGAAGATAAATTCGAATTTAACTAGCAAAGACACACACCACTTTGGTTAGCAGAGCGCTGTTATGACGATAACAGGTATCTGTTAAAGTACCAGAAAGGGAAGTATATTGATATAAACAAGGTTTTTGGCGAATTAAATTAATTAAAAAAATATAAATCTAATAAATCGTATAAAAAAACATTACGAGCTTTCAGTATTAGTGGCACAAATCTGGAACAGCTGACCAACGAGCATTATATTTTAGTTCAATGTATATAATTTTAGAAAGGACTTTGAGCCCAAATCAAGGATTCTCCGCCAATTTAATGAATATCTAGCAATAAGTAGGAGCATGTTCTTTTGAGTTATACTACTCTGAGGTTTCAGACGAATTTCAGAATACAATAATTTTAAGCGTTTCCCTTTAAGCACTTTACTCTACTTTTGAGCACTTCACAGTGTACAAACCAAGGACTCTTGGCGGACGAGACTTACACCACATTAAAGCCCCTTATTAGAGCTTTCCAAATTTACCATACTTATGTTTCAGAGGAATTTCAGAACAGCGATATATGGAATTTAGTATTGTCCCATGTCTTAACATTTTGCCCCACTGTGCCCAAACTAAGAATTCTCCGGGGATCAAACTTATACCAAATTAAAGTCCTTCATTAGTGCTTTCCAAATTTACTATCTGCATACTTCAGAGGAATTTCAGAACAGCGATATATGGAATTAAGTATTGTCCCATGTCTTAACATTTTGACCCACTGTGCCCAAACTACGAATTCTCCTGGGATCAAACTTATACCAAATTAAAGTCCTTCATTTGTGCTTTCCAAATTTACAATCTGCATACTTCAGCGGAATTTCAGAACAGCGATATATGGAATATTTTATTCTCCCATGTCTTTACATTTTGACCCACTGTGCCCAAACTACGAATTCTCCTGGGATCAAACTTATACCAGATTAAAGTCTTTCACTAGTACTTTCAAAATTTACCATCTCCATATCAAAATGTTAAGACATGGGACAATACTAAATTCCATATATCGCTGTTCTGAAATTCGACTGAAGTATGCAGATAGTAAATTTGGAAAGCACTAATGAAGGACTTTAATTTGGTATAAGTTTGATCCCCGGAGAATTCTTAGTTTGGGCACAGTGGGTCAAAATGTTAAGACATGGGAGAATAAAATATTTCATATATCGCTGTTCTGAAATTCCTCTGAATTATGCAGATAGTAAATTTGGAAAGCACTAATGAAGGACTTTAATCTGGTATAAGTTTGATCCCCGGAGAATTCTTAGTTTGGGTACAGTGGGTCAAAATGTTAAGACATGGGATAATACTAAATTCCATATATCGCTGTTCTGAAATTCCACTGAAGTATGCAGATAGTAAATTTGGAAAGCACTAATGAAGGACTTTAATTTGGTATAAGTTTGATCCCCGGAGAATTCTTAGTTTGGGCACAGTGGGTCAAAATGTTAAGACATGGGAGAATAAAATATTTCATATATCGCTGTTCTGAAATTCCTCTGAAGTATGCAGATAGTAAATTTGGAAAGCACTAATGAAGGACTTTAATCTGGTATAAGTTTGATCCCCGGAGAATTCTTAGTTTGGGCACAGTGGGTCAAAATGTTAAGACATGGGACAATACTTAATTCCATATATCGCTGTTCTGAAATTCCTCTGAAGTATGCAGATAGTAAATTTGGAAAGCACTAATGAAGGACTTTAATTTGGTATAAGTTTGATCCCCGGAGAATTCTTAGTTTGGGCACAGTGGGTCAAAATGTTAAGACATGGGATAATACTAAATTCCATATATCGCTGTTCTGAAATTCCTCTGAAGTATACAGATTGTAAATTTGGAAAGCACTAATGAAGGACTTTAAGTTGGTATAAGTTTGATCCTCGGAGAATTCTTAGTTTGGGCACAGTGGGTCAAAATGTTAAGACATGGGACAATACTAAATTCCATATATCGCTGTTCTGAAATTCCACTGAAGTATACAGATTGTAAATTTGGAAAGCACTAATGAAGGACTTTTATCTGGTATAAGTTTGATCCCCGGAGAATTCTTAGTTTGGGTACAGTGGGTCAAAATGTTAAGACATGGGACAATACTAAATTCCGTATATCGCTGTTCTGAAATTCCTCTGAAGTATACAGATTGTAAATTTGGAAAGCACTAATGAAGGACTTTAATCTGGTATAAGTTTGATCCCCGGAGAATTCTTAGTTTGGGCACAGTGGGTCAAAATGTTAAGACATGGGACAATACTAAATTCCATATATCGCTGTTCTGAAATTCCTCTGAAATATAAGTATGGTAAATTTGGAAAGCACTAATAAGGGGCTTTAATATGGTGTAAGTCTCGTCCGCCAAGAGTCCTTGGTTTGTACACTGTGAAGTGCTCAAAAGTAGAGTAAAGTGCTTAAAGGGAAACACTTAAAATTATTGTATTCTGAAATTCGTCTGAAACTTCGGAGTAGTATAACTCAAAATAACATGCTCCTACTTATTGCTAGATATTCATTAAATTGACGGAGAATCCTTGATTTGGGCTCAAAGTCCTTTCTAAACTTATATACATTGAACTAAAATATAATGCTCGTTGGTCACCTGTTCCAGATTTGTGCCACTAATACTGAAAGCTCGTAATGTTTTTTAATACGATTTATTAGATTTATATTTTTTATTCATTTAATTCGCCAAAAACCTTGTTTATATCAATATACTTCCCTTTCTGGTACTTTAACAGATACCTGTTATCGTCATAACAGCGCTCTGCTAACCAAAGTGGTGTGTGTCTTTGCTAGTTAAATTCGAATTTATCTTCACGCACATTTTGTATACATATTACGCTCTTTTAAACATATATGGGCATTTCCACAGAATGGTCCACCCTAACCGAAAAATTAGAAGTTATCCACCAGTTTTTTTTTTACACGTATTATTAAACACAAGTATTCAAAATTAATTAAATAGAAGAGTTCCTAGCTTTCCTTAGTTGCGATGGTGTGTTATCGGGCTACAAAATACAGGTTCATGTTTTACAATTTACATTTCTAAGATTAATTATGCAATTCGAATCTTCGAAAGTGGAAGACGTGCAAATAAAAGCAGCTCAAACTGCATTTTCAACTCAAAACAATAATTTAAGACCTTTATATAATTTTTTTATAACTATCTACTATCGCATCTTGTTCTTCTAATCTTTATTTTACACAAAAAAAAAACATTTTTCGCTTAAAATGTCTTTTCAACAAGCGAAATATATCTTAAAAGTTAAAATATACATATAAAACTTACAAAATTTATTCAAGCTCAAGACCTTTTTAAAAATATACATACATGATGAAAATATACATATAAAAGCTAAAATTCATGCTTTATTTGCGTCATTTTTAAGTAATTTTTAAATAACAATTTTAACTAAAAATTTTCCAGTGGAATTTAAGTAACGTAACGTCATGTAACGTCACGTCAGATACGTCAGGTAAATTAAAAAAAAATTAGAAAACATTTTTAAATTTTATAACTTGGAAAAGAAACTTATATTGGTTTAAATGCTACTAAAAAAAAGTTTCATTAAAAAAGTCTTGCCAAATCGCAGAGTTTTGGAATTTTGTAATCCAAGTCAAACACCCACTTCTGTTTTTTGTAACGTCACGCCAGCTCATATTTTTGCTTCTATTTTTGTTCTCAATTTCGTTAATGAATAAAGTGTTACTTAATTACTACGCAAATATAAAAAAAGCTTTTTAAAAATATAACTTTTTCATATTTTTTTTTAATATTTTTTCGTACAAATGTCACGTAACGTCATAATGGAAATGCCCATATGTATAATTGTTGTATATAATTTTAGCGTTAATTATGAAAGAGACCATATGAAAGTCAAATTCAAAAAAATATTTCAGTTCTAAGGTTAAACGCTGCTAAAAACTAAAGTTTTAATCTTCCATTGTGGGAAACCTGTTACATTTTTGCTCGTCACTGTAGATTATAAGGAACATATTCTGAAAAGCAATAAAGCCATTTTTCATAATTTTTATTGCAGTTTTTTTATTATTCGGCTCACAATATAAATAGTTACCCTCGTGCCTCAACTCAAAACACCATCTGCTGTCTGACTTCATGATGTAACTTTTATATAACTCTGCAGTATTAGAGGGCGGATTAATAAGGCCGTGACTCTTTGAATGGAACACAGTTTTTTTTGCAAAAAAAATAATTTTCAACATAATCTCCTTTTAGCTCAATACACTTAGTCCAACGTTTCTCCAATTTTTGTATCCCTTCCAAAAAATAGGATTTTTCGAGGTCCATAAAATAGGCATTTGTTTGATCAATAATTTTATCATTGGAGCTAAATCTCTTTCCACCGAACCATTTCTTTAGGTTTGGAAATAGGATATAGTCACTGGAGGCTAAATCCGGAGAATATGGCGGATGAGGTACAAATTCGTAGCCCAATTAAACAACTCCAAACAATCCTTTGAAGTTGTCACGATTACGTTTATGGTCAATTGAGAGCAAACGCGGCAACCATCTTGCAGACAGCTTTCTTAAACCCAACTGATCATTCAAAATCGAAACCACACTGCCATATGAAATGCCTATGGCATCAATAATCTCACGCACTTTTACTCTTCGATCGGCCAACCCCATATCGTGGATTTTTTCGAAATTTTCGAGTGTATTAAACCACTTTTTTACCCTTGAAATCGATGGTGCAGAGTTTTCATAGTATTTATCAAGCTTTTCCTTGGTTTGGTTGGCGGTTTTTTTTTCGCAAAAAATAATGTTTAATGAGCACTCGAAATTCACTTTTTTCCATTTTTAAAAACTGCACGAGGTTGTATGTTTTGAACAGCTGTTAATCGCAAAGTAAATGAGAGAAATTGCTGAAAATTTGACAGTAGTCTATTAACAGCTGGTGCTTGATGGGAACAGTGTTGCATTTCATATAACTATGAGCGAAGTTCGAAAGGAGAGAATCTATTTTTATTCCTTCCTACTTACAAACAAAAATGTCATCCCAACTGCATACCAAAACTGAATAATACAACTAGGTTTTTGTGTTTTTTTCTGTTCGACTTCATAATATAATTCTTCATTTTATTTTTATTATTAATAAAAAATGTTTTTATTATCGTTATTTTTAGGCATATTTATGTTTTTTTCATTACTTTTTGTTTTGTTTTTGTGTATAAATAATCGCTTTTACCATCATCGCCAATATTTGTTTTATCGGAAAGGATAAAATGCGCTTGTGGAGTAATTTGGGGACGAGGAAGGAAGTAATTTAATATCAAATTTGTAAAAATATTCAATTCAACCATAATTTGAAAAATCAAATTGTAATCTTGGATAACCTTTTCATAAACAAAAAGGGGATGTTTTACTAAATAATTTGGGTAACATGTATATTATTTGTTTGTTTTCGTTCGGACCCAAAGAAAATGCATTTATGAACGTATTATTTCTTTTGTTTCTTTTTAAAGTTAATTTAATTAACCAATTGTTATTTGTTGTATGTTATTTTTATAAATGGATATACATGTAGTTCTTTTTAGGAAAAGGACAAACGGGGATTCTCTCTCATTTTGCTTTTTATTTAAAATTTTTAATGAACATTTTTTAAATCTGTTAAAATTTATGTTTATATTTTTTGACTTAAAAATTAAAGACAAAATGCAAACAACTAAATGCTTTTAATGAATAATAACATGTGCAAAAATGGATTGGTGTTGAAAGTCGAAAATAAATAATTAATAAAAAAATAATTTGTATAAAAACTGAAAACAAAAACTACATAAAATGAAATTTCTTACACCACTTGCAATTCTGATGGGAGAGTATTTCACAAACTGTGAGTTGTACCTTTCGTATTTCCGTAATAATATACGAATATTTGAATCTACAGTGTGTACCGATTCTGGAGGCTAATACCGATCGTCACCACAAACCCGACAAACATTAAACATGGAATTACCTGAGTATTCAAAAACCTATCGATGCACCAGCGACAGCAACACATGATCTGAAAACTGGGAAAATAAATTGTATAAAAATAATTATACTAAAACGTATTCACAAGGGAAACCATCGCCTATTTCTTAAACATAAACTACGACCAAAAAAACCTATCGCAAAAAACCGATCACAATCATTAGTGACACTCGACAGTGTTTCACTATTTGATTTTGAAGGAAGAACTTGTCTTTCAGTCAAATTAGTCCCAAGTGAGGTCTCTCTAAGTCGAAATTTGGGTGTATCTTTCGAAATATGGAAAGTCAAATTTGTGCTGAAGGTTTACAATAAAATTATAATTTTCGTTCGATTGGAAATGACAAGATAAAATAAATAAATAAATGGTTTTCCGTTACATCCCATGTAGGGATTAGGGAGAGCTTCTCACACCAGTAAGCTGTGCACGTTCTAGTTTTATACTCACTGATTGGGACCTACAGTTTTACACCGGTTCCGAACGGTATTTTTGAGAAGCTTTTTCATGGCTAAATACTCGGTAGTGTCGCCGTCACTAAGCGAATGACAAGATAGCGAATCCCAAATTAGTATTCTTTCGACTAGAGCACGAATGAAAGTTTACATTCGACATCGAGGAGCAGGTCCATTAAGAAAAGGATTTAGAACTGCAGTGTTGATGGCAAAAATATTTTGATTTGAAATTATCTTGTGTTTGGTATGCCAATAACCAAAAATAACTCTTACACCCATGTTCTAACTTCCATCGTAAATTTGATTCACTTGACATACATATTCATTTCTCTCAGGTGGATCCAACACGTTATACATTCCACGCGGAATAGTTTTATCGATTTAATTTGGAGTATGAACATATTTTTTTAAACGTGTTTTTTTTCTATCAGAAAACGTTAAATTGCTATCAATCATTGTTTATTTAACTCCAAACGAACAAACAAAATCAACTGCTGCGCATAATTAAACCAAAGTGGATGAGCAAGAAGAAGACCAAAATCTGGGCATCATAAAAGAAAAGTGTTACAAAAAATACGATCTTTGTAATCATTTGTTTTTGTTAAAAATTGGAAAACTCGTTAAATTTTTCAATGTAGATATTTTTGATGTATAAAAAGTGTTTCAATTTTACTTCTACTGAGTCATAGGATAATTAAACCCTTACACGAGATTTTATACAAGCGGAATATTGAATATGGGTATTAATTATTCTATAATTTTAATGGTATAATAACTTTCAAAATGTAGGATAATATACTACGTTTATATGAGAGCTTACATTGTGATATCATATCGCGATATCTCAAACATTTATGTGTTGCTTGCACGTACTTTATTGGCATATAGCGATATGCTAAGCTCCTTTATAAACGTAGGGGGTAATCTTTTAAACTATTCATCCGATTTTCACTGGTTTCATTTCACTCGTAGAATAATACGTTATCACTTATGGCCAGTTTTTCAGAGCGAGTGTAAACCGCGGATACTAAAACTGAGATTAGATTTAATCTTAGTTTAACTGTCCATTCTGTTTTTCAGTGCACAGTTAAATACATCACAATTTTTTTACTCTGTCATGGCAACCTTGTGCAAATGTCAAATATATCAACAGTTGTTTGTTGTTATTTGTCTTTTTTTTTTGTTTTTTGTTTTGGTAATTGTTTTATGTGGTTGCAGCTTCTTTTCTTCAACTTCTTCTTTTTATATGTGGCCCAATCAATTCAAGAACTGCTTATGCAGATGCTTTTATTAGACGGAATCTTACATAGAAGTCATTATCGCCAAGCAAATTAAAGTGATTTGACCGGGTAATTATTGTGCGTTGTTTTCTTGTAACCTCATAACAAATTCTTCGCACATTTCTTGGTCACTAATGTCTTCTAGATCCGAGGAATAACTCATTTTCAAAACTCTGAAAAATATCAACAAAATGTTTTATTGTTTACATACACAAAATTCTTCTTCTTGTTTTGCATTGCTGCTGTCAGAACCCAACACAATCTAAACTTAGTTTAACTCGCACAAATTGGAGAGTTAAACGTAGTTTTACCTTTGACTGAAAAAATGAATATCTGGTTTAAACGTAGTTTAACTGATATCCGAAGATGATCTCCGACTGAAAAACTGGCCATTAGTGATAAAGGCTATATTTTATTTCAAAAAACAATAGGCATCCCTACTAAAATTCAGGACTAAGTCTGCCGGATTTGCTAGTAATAAATAAATTAGATGCGTATCCATTTTTCATGCATTAGATGCCTAATTACGGCCGTCGTGAACCGCAGATTACGATCGAAACTTCGGCTTTTCTGGAATCGTTTTTAAATCACAAAGAGAAGATATTCCGCCAAACATTAAGGGTTGGAATTATCTATTACGCTCCTCCTTTGATACCCAGAAAAAAAACATTGGTAGTATTGAACCGTTTGGGTTTGGTGATATTTTTTATGCAGACAAGAGATGTGGCGTTATTGCCTAAATCCAAAGTATACTACCAGCAACACAGCTGAATTTACATATGAATGTTGTTAAATTTCGTTTCTTTAAGCCCCGTATTCAGTTCTTGCGAAATTTTCGTAAGAAATATTGTCATTTATCTCTACACGGAAAATGTTGTTGCGGAGAGCTACCACCTATCACTGAGTTAAGTTGGGTACTAAAATCGATATTTCACGAGCAATTTTACAAAACTCATGAAAAAAAATTCTTTCGAAATATCGATGAAAATGATAAAAATGTGTCAATTCTCACTTAATTTGTCGAAAAATTTGATTTTTTTGACTAAAAAAAGATTAGTAATACAGAAAATGTGGTAGCAAACCTTGATTTGTTGCTGGACAATGACGCAACGTAAAAATGTGAGTGGTTAAACTATTTCACGCGAACGAACTTAGGAACAGGCTTTACCTTGCATAAATTTATTCATTAACTTCTTTGGACTGTATTTCTTTTCGGACTGTTTGTTCAAATTATCCAAATGTCAAAATTTCGGTCCCAAGCAATTATCAAACAATTGTTTTCGGACGAAATAACTTTAACCTGTAATTGATTTTACTTACGAAATTTTCGAAAAGACCTGAGTATCAACCATCTGAAAAGTTGACGAAATTGTGGTTATTTTTTATACACGTGTGTACTTCTTATGGCAATGAAAATAGCATAAAAATATGGCTTTATTTGAGAATTAAGATCGGCTGTAGCATTCCGACTAGACACTGTGCGTTAGAGCGAGACAAATATAAAGCTCTTTAAATTTGTATTACTACTGTGTCGCTGTGTATGTACATCATTAATTTGTGAAAAGAAAAACAAACAAAATAATTTTTTTGCATTTTATTAAATTTCTTCAAAAAAAAAATGTTTCATAAAGAATTGTAGTACAATTTTTTTTAAGTGTTTTTAACAACGAATACTTTTCCATATATATTGTCATAGAATAATATGTGCGTAGATAAACTTATTCTCTCATCTGACGTTTCATTTCACACTCTTCATCGTAGGTTTGTGGAAATGAGAGCAATTAAAATTAAAATTATCTTACACCAGGTGAAGTTACAAAATATGTTCACTTAACTTTTTCCTGTCGTTTTGGTGTAGAACTGAAAAATATAAATATATTTTGCACTTTTTTGTTGACTTTTGTCGTTGGTATACATTTGTATTGTATTTAACACAACTAGTTTGCCACAAAAACACGAAATTCGGTTGTTGTTCCTTTGTGGATCGCTGTATACTATTGCCACCATCTGGTATTATTGAACCCATATTTTCCACCATCCAATGTTTACTTTCCATCGTACCTATGACGTTTAATTTATTGAGCGAATAAAAGATTCTATGGTATGTATTATTCTATGTATATTGTGGCCGTCGGTGGTGCAATGGTTAGTGTGCGCTCCTCGTGTACATGAGATCCTGGGTTCGATCCCTGCTCTGACCACCTTAAAAAAAATTCTTTCGGCGGCGGTTACCTAGCATAGTGACGGCGACACTATCGAGTATTTGGCCATGAAAAAGCTTCTCAAAATACCGTTCGGAATCGGTGTAAAACTGTAGGTCCCAATCAGTGAGTGAAAACTGGAAAGCGCACAGCTCAGTGATTGTGAGAAGCTCTCCCCTGTCACTTCATGGGATGTAATGGGAAACCATTTATTTATTTTATTTATACTTTTCCATTCCCCAACGGTCTATGAAGATTCATTATATTGTATAATGGTTGTATGTAATTATAAAAAGTGTATTTTGTTTTGGTTGTTTTCTTAAGCCCGGTATTCAGTTTTTATGGAATTTTCGTTGCCATAAGAAGTACGTGTATAAAAAAATAAGAAAAATTTTTGGTAACTCTCTATAACAAAATTTTCCGTTAAGATAAGTGACAAAATTTCTTACGAAAATTTCGCAAGAACTGAATACGGGACTTTAAACAGTCGGGCGGAGTGTTTTAATAAGCGACAGGAAAATAACTAGCTCTAAGTCGCTTGCAGAACACAAATGTGTGTCAAAATTTGACAGCAAAATCGTTGATAATTTTATCTAATCATTAATTAATTACTTCTGAGCAAAACTGAGGGGTGTATATCGTATCTCCGTATTCAGTTCTTGTGAAATTTTCGTGCGAAATTTTGTCATTTATCTCAAAACGGGTCTTTGATTTACACATATCTTTGATTTACCTTGTAACATTTCATTTATATTTCCTCTACGCACTAAATTATGTTTTTAACGCATGTTGTATTACTTTTGGTTATTAAAATTATTCAGTTCTTGTGAAATTTTCGTGCGAAATTTTGTCATTTATCTCAAAACGGGTCTTTGATTTACACATATCTTTGATTTACCTTGTAACATTTCATTTATATTTCCTCTACGCACTAAATTATGTTTTTAACGCATGTTGTATTACTTTTGGTTATTAAAATTATCGAAAGTAATGAAAAGTGAGGGTAATTTTGGGTTCATGAAATTTTCGATATTTTTATACACGTACATACATTTAATTAAAACAAAACATTAAAAAATCCTATACTTCCAGAATATACACCCATTCCCTGTGATGACTTTCGTGTAAAATAAAACTATCGAAATTTTTTCGCATTCACTTACTTATATTTCTTGAATATCACTAATTTCTTGAATTGTTAATGGAAATACTCCGGCAACACCAGTTTTTCCAACATTTTCAAAAACCATCTAGTACAAGTAAAATACCAAAACGAATGACTAATGACAAGAAAATGCAGCGTTTCTTAAAATATTTATTTTTATTTTTTGCAGTAGTAAATATTTTTCTATATTTTATAATACAATTAATAAAATTGCATCAAACTTGTTTCCTTAATTTAATTATTACTCTGTCAACATATCTTTCATACATAAAAAGTCCATTCATTTATATTTCACCCAGCAAGTGAAACATTTTCGCCAAATTCATGGTTTTACTTATTGACTTTACTTATTTCGTTATTTTAGATTCAAATCGGGATGAGACATCAAAACGCGGGTCAATCTGGCTTCATAGTAGCCCATTCTATCATACCAATTTACGAGGACTTTCTTGGCAGTGTCACAAATAGCTCGAATGATAATCTCCGTAAGTGACTGGTTTGTTCCTGGATTATCCGCCAATTGGCATCGCCAACACGGCTGTTAACACGATTACCGAACTTAATGCGCAAAATATTGATTGTTTGATGGGCGTTGGGGCAACCACCAAAGATCGTTCAAGTCCTTATCTATAAAATGTCGGAAAATATGCTCTGTAACGTTCACCGTTGACCGAAACAGTGTTAACGGCAGCATTTTCGGAAAACCATGGTACAATCATTTTGCCAACAAGAATTAATAGTTTGCGTATTTTAGTATTAAAAAAATCTTTTAATAATTTCCTTATGGTCGTGGTGCAGGATGGCATCTTCAAGTTTAAAGACTTGAAACCTGTACGCTCTTGCCGTTGTTGAATTCTAATAGAATATAAGGCAAATTTTCATCTTCGAGGTCATACTGGGACCATTTTAGCAAAAAAAAAAACTACGCCGAGAATACCGCAGTTGGGATCACTCACTTTTGGAAATAAAGCTATGTTCAGATATAAAGCGATTTCGCTGTTTACGTGATTTCATTTCGACAAATTGATTTTTATACGGCAAAACGTGCTAGGTAGGTTGATATCTCAAAAACTTGGAAATCGCGGTACACCTGAACAACGTTTAAGTTTACATTATAAGTAAAATTACATAAACTATGCAAAAAAGTATGAAATAATCAAGATATGACGCGAGAGAAATGCGTTTGAGTGAATTGCTACCACTTTTTGGTTCTCTTCAAAAAACGATGTACAAGTAGACAGTCAAAATTTCTCTTCACTCAAATGCAAACAAACAAAACGAGTGAAACCCTAGTACTTCTCTACTCTCTCTCTCTTACTCTCTTCATTGAACATTTCAATACACGATCAGCTTTTTGATAGTGTTATTGTATATAACTATACAAATTCCAACCATGTTGAAGTAAAATTACATGAACTATGCAAAAAGTATGAAATAAGCCAGATATGACGCGAGAGAGAAATGAGTTTGAGTGAACTCCTAGCTCTTTCTGGTTCTCTTTTACCAGGGTTCCCAAGTTGCGCACATCTTCTGGTCGTCTAATTCTAAATCGTCTTTGTTCTTCAAAAACGATGTACAAGTACAGTCAAAATTTCTCTTCACTCAAATGCCAACAAACAAAACGAGTGAAACCCTAGTCATTCCGTTCTCTCTCTTACTCTCTTCATTGAATATTTCAATACACGAGCAGCTTTTTGATAGTGTTATTGTATATAATTATACAAATTCCAACCATGTTGAAGTAAAATTACATAAACTATGCAAAAAGTATGAAATAATCAAGATATGGCGTGTGAGTGAAATGCCTTTGAGTGAATTTCTACCACTTTTTGGTTCTTTTACCAGGTTGCGCACATCTTCTGGTCGTCTAATTCTAGATCGTCTCTGGCATTATTTCTCAAAGTTGTTTAAGTCAAGCATAAAGGGAGTCATTTCATACCGCAGAGGTATGGTACTAACTTACAGCCAAGATTTTATGCGGGAAAAAGCTGGCAGTGTAAAAAAAATTGATTCAAACAGATACTTGCTTTCTTATCGTCACTTCTAAATCACAGATGCTGCTATTATGATTCTGCTGTATTATTCGATTGTAAAATTGTTGCGGTTCAATATCATTCGTCTACTCTTTCCAGTTCATATTGAATTCAAAATCAATATAAACCAACCATTTCTTCCGGTGACGATCAAACTCGATTAAAGTTTTTAATTTATTATGCTGCACACGATTACTAGATTTTGAAAGTTGAATTACAATAAAACATCAGTTTTGTTCATTGTACTAAATAACAGCAGTTAAGAGGAATTTCTTATTATTGATATTAGATTTCGATTTAACATAAATAAGGCTTCAGAATCTGTACAAAACTATAGATACAAATTATGAATTGAAAATATAAATTACCTGAAGGGATTTTAAACAAAGTTGTAATAAAAATAAATTCAAAACCAACTAAAAAAAAAAATAATTATTTTTATGTTTAGGTTAGTGTGCGCGGCTGTTGTGCGAGAAAACGTGGGTTCGATCCCTGCTCTCACCACCTTACACATATTTCGACGACTGCCACCTCGCTTAGTGACTGCGACACTATCGAGTAATAAGCAATGAAATAGCTTCTCAAAACCCGTACGGAACCGGTGTTAAAACTGTAGGTCCCAATCAGTGAGTGAACACTGGAAAGCACACAGCTCGGTGATTGTGACAAACTCTCCGCGATCTCGTCATGGGATGTAATGGGAAAATATTTATTTATTTAAATTTTTGGTATTTAAAAAAAATATTTTTGAAAAAAACAAAAATTAAGTTTATTATTGTTTAAGCATTTTTTCATCTTTTTATGTTAAATTTAAATATGTATATAACCTGATTTTGAAATAAAATTAGTTGTTACAATTAAAAGGAAGTACAGGGTGGGGTGGGCCAAAAGTCACCATGGGATTTAAAAATGTAGTAACTTTTTCGTTTATTTTTTCAGATTATATAAATAACACCTGAAGAATAAATACTGGAGATATTCACAACTAAAATAAATAAATAAATAAATGGTTTCCCGTTACATGCCATGAAGGGATTAGGGTTCACAACTAAACAAAGAATAATAGAATTTTATCATTTAAATCAGCGATCAATTATTTTAATGCAAAGAGCAAATCGTCAACATTTTAACGTCAAAATGTAGCCCTCTGAAGCAATGATTCGTTTCTTATTTCATCGTCACCACCAACGTGGCACCGTAGGAGATTTGTCTCGAACCCGTATACCACGTTTAATTCGCACTGCGAAAAATATTGAACGCGTAGAGTAAAATGTTAACGAAACACCAGAAACTCGGCCAAGGATTGTCAACTCAGCAACAGCTGTATCACCAAAAGGCGTTCTGCTCAGCTAGGAATGTCTCGAACGTCACTACGGCGCATTTTAAAATAAGATCATTGGCAACGTCTAAATTTTGCAGTTAAATTTCAACACTTGGCCAGACATTGATGACTTTTAGCCCACCCTGTAAAAGTAAATTAGAAAGTGGCAAAAACTTCATACTTGCAAAGTCCCTCCTCATTGTATGATAAAAAAAATAAAGCAATTAGCTTGACATTCGCCTTAAGAAAAAATTATAAAAGGAAACATATAAGAAATACAATAAATTAAAATTATTCAAAATAATCTAGAAACTATAACATATCGTATCTTAAATATTGAATAAACGCGCGTATTAGCCCAAACGTCATTAGGGTGAAGATAGCAATGGATTTAAAAGAAAGCAATCTGAAGACAAGAAAAACTGAAATTTCTTATTTTGAAAATAAATTTTAACACACACACACACACACAATATCCTCGACTAATAAAACACATTTTTAGTTAAAAAAAGTTTCGAATCATTTGTTTTTTTAATATTTCCCGATTTAAATAAAAAACTATAAAAGCTAAAATTTTAAAAAAAAAATTATGTAATGTAAATATATAAACAATAATAATATTAAAATTATAAAGTAACAATTATATATTTTTTTTTAAATGTTAATTGAATTTTTTTAAAATGTTACGATTGATTGTATTCAAATGACAAACAGAAATTTGAAGCAGTATTTCGTCACCTGAAATGCAAAAGGCCGTAACTAACATTTTCAAAATTGTTCAGGAGAAGCAAAAAATAAAATAAATTTATTCACATTTGTTCGTAAATCTTTTAAGAATTTCGTTAATAATGTCGGTGTTTTTATTGGGAGAAGGCTAAAAATTTACGATTACGTGTAGTTTGGTATTATGTACCAATTTCAATCAAAAAGTCAATTTTGAAAATGTTGTTAGTTACGGCCTTTTGCATTTCAGGTGACGATTTGTTTGTTTTAGAATTTAATTTATAAATGTTACCCACGACATTTATAATTTTTGAGCTATATTAAAAGAGAAGAAAGTATCAAATGTTGTAAGGAGTGGTGGAAAAATAACCATTTAAAGGAATATAGTACATGTTCATAATGTAAATAGGTTACCGCTTGGGATTCAGGATAAACCAATAAATATGCTGGTTATGCTTCTTCTTCTTCTTCTATATCCATCTAAAACATTAACTGTTGTCTCGGGTAGGCCTTTGCTAATTGCTTAATGGTAGTTTGTAGTGTGTAGTGACTATAGTTTTTGTTTTAAAGTATCTTTACTCTCTGACGTCCATTACATTTTGTTAAAGTTCAATAATGAGTGAAGTGAGTTGGTGATTGGGGTGTTTTGGTGTTATCGTTAGAATGGTTTTCCTTTCTTTCTTTATTTTTTGTAGTTTTCTTGTTTTTATTTTCACAGAATAAATAAAAGTGAAGAAAACTAAAGTACAATTGATTAATTTAAACTTATGTATACGATGAGAATTAAAGAAATGTATTCAATTTACTAAATAAATGTCGGTAAATTTAAATTGAACTGATATCAAAGGAGGTATATTAAAACATTGTTAAGTTTTTGTATAATATAATTATAATTTTAATCGTGTTCTTTTTTTTGTTTTTTGTTCAGTTCAGTTGTAAAATTGAGAGTAGGTTGTTTTCTGCTGTTGTGTAAATCTTGTTACTTCTTCATTATAATCATCATAATCATCATCACTCTTTTTTTTTACCAATTTGTTGTATATATTTTCTTTGAGTTAACAAAAAATTAAATAATGATAATCATAATATATAATAATTCTTTTCATTTTTTTGTTTTCTTTTAAATATTTAATAATAGGTAATATAATATATATTTATATACGACGATTTTCTTTACTTTTTTAATTTTAATTTATTAAAGATCCTTGTTTTTCGTTTGTTTCGTTTTTTGTTTTAAGTTCAAGTTATATTTTGTTTAAAGATAGGTTGGTTGTTGTTGTGATTTCTTGTTGTTATTATTTGTATGTATCTCTTGTAGTTCTTTACTGTTTCAATATTCAATTTTTTCCTATTTTGACGGCTGGGCCTTATAAGCCTGTTAAAATTAGATGTTTTTATATATTTTGTTTCTGTTTCTGTTTTTGTTTTTTGTTTTTCTCTTAAAAAAGGCGGGGCTTGAAGCACTCAAGAAAAAAATTAAAAATAAAAATTAAGCTTGGCTCAATTTACTCGATCACCTTCAATACTTTGCCAATAGCTATAGTTTTATCTGCAAATAAACAAGTAAAGTAGTAATAAATAATTATCCTCATACAATTCACGGAAATTATTTATGTTTGAACACTTACTTTCATCTCTCAGGGTAAATCTTCCCATTTGTGGGAATAGTTTAAATTGCTCTAAACAAATCATACCGGAACATTCAATTCTCATAATTGCTACCTGATCTTGTTTAACGAATCTTGGACGTGATTTTGATTTATCGCCTGACTTCTTGTCCACCAAGCAGATGAGGGCCTGAAATAAAATAGTAGGTACATCAATATATTGAATAAAATATTCTTCAAAAGTGGTAACTCATGTCCACAAGTTAAAGTAACAACTTTCCGTACAATTATTCTATTTATTATTTTTGTTAAATATATGTCAATATTCGTGTAACTAGAGCCGGTATTAAAACTGAAATGGTTTGAATATATTATACTACACAAATTGTAGCATACAGCAATCTTTGAATTAAAAATTGTCTTCAAAACTTGACCTAAAAACTGCACAAGACTTTAAATTTAAATCACGATAAAATATGCAATATTATGATGGGTATGTGCAATTTTAGACCAACTGATTATGTTATTGTTAATTGACTTGCACTTTAATTGGATGTGTACCCAAAAATAGGATGTCTTTTTACTTTCTCCAAATATCATTGGGCGCACAATTAGAGAAGTTACTGTGGTTTTTTTTCGAGAATTGAGAAGGAGTCAGCAAAAGTGGGTCTGACGGTAAATGAGGACAAGACAAAATTAATGGTTTCAACGATCAGGGCCTCCACGCGATTAGACCAAAGCGTGAACGTTGATAACCGTTATAACTTCGAGGTAGTGGGGACGAATTTATATACCTCGGATCTGCCGTAAACAAAAACAACAACGTCAGCATTGAGATCAAGCGGAGAATCGTGCTTGCGGATAGATGTTATTTTGGGCTAAGCAAGCACTATAGAGATAAAGCCCTCTCTCGAGTAACAAAAGTCCAGCTGTACCAGACTCTCATTCAACCTGTCTTGCTTTATGGCGCAGAATCCTGGGTCCTATCGCAAGCAGACGAAGC
The DNA here is from genome assembly GCA_963931995.1 of Phaonia tiefii. NCBI lineage: Eukaryota > Metazoa > Arthropoda > Insecta > Diptera > Muscidae > Phaonia > Phaonia tiefii. The sequence continues at coordinate 246,170,722 of OZ008368.1, forward strand.
ATCTGTAGGAGTCTTCGAGAGAAAAATACTCCGAAAAATGTATAGCCCTAAAGTGCACAACGGCGAGTATCGGCGATGCATGAATCATGAGCTGTATGAGTTTTATCCTGACATTGACATAGTTAAGCGGATCAAAATAACGCGAAGACCAAGACTCCGCTGGAGGGATCAGGTTGACGAATCCCTGCGTACACTTGGTATAGCCAACTGGAGAAATAAAGCAAAAGATCTAACTGGTAGGCGAAATATGTTATCTTCGTTTTGTAAGGTCCCTGACCCCCCGGGGTTGTCCGAGACCGGATAAGTAAGTTAGTAAACGTGACAAAAATGAAACAAAAAGTTGGAAGAATATGTTCATTAATTTTTTAAACTCAATAGCATCTTGTCCTATCGAAAACATAATCATAATAGCAAAGAAATGTTTCACTTACTTTAACGGTAACTTCTTCGGCTGCACAATGTATGTGCATAACAGCCGAATAGCCGGCACAAATAATTGATTTATGTTCTAAAATAACAACTTGGGCATCAAAAATTTTGCCAGTTTTAATAGGATTTGAGGCATCGCACAAAACGAATCCAGGTGAGACATCTTCTTCTTCAATGCCCTAAAACAAAGAAAGTAAGCAAGACAATTACAACATTTAAATATAAATGTTTGTACTGCAGTTAACTAACCTTCAGCTTGATTTTAACATTTTCACCAGGACCCACAGAGGTTACTTCATCATCGTCGGACCAAAGTTGATCAACAGCAACTTGAGTCTGAAGGAACAAAAGAATAATATAAAAACTGTTCTATATTTATATAGAACGCCGCCGTCTCAATTTAACTCACTCTATTAGGCATCACCAACAAATTCTGTCCCTTGCGCGCATATCCTGATTCCACTTTGCCCATAACTACCGTACCCATATCCTTGTATTTATCTACAATGGGCATAATGAATGGACCATCAGCTTTGCGATTGAGTGAAGGCAACGTATCTATGAAGGGAATGAAGGCCGACCCTCTATACCAAGGACAAATCGACTCGGGTATTTGATCGCGCAGGCCGGCTCCGCTTAAGCCTGAGCATGGCATAAAGGTTAAATCCTTGGCAGGATTGAATCCGAGCTTCTTGAGGTAAGGAAGGATCTTGTCTTTGCATTCGTTGTAACGCACCTCATCCCAGTTTACCGTAGGATCATCCATTTTATTGACAAGTACTACTAAATGCTTTACACCAGCCGTCTTGGCCAACATTGCGTGCTCGCGTGTCTGCCCGCCACGATCGAAACCAGTTTCGAATTCACCTTTTCGCGCTGAAATAACCAAGACGGCCAAATCGGCTTGTGCTGCACCACCAATCATGTTTGGTACGAAGCTCTTATGGCCGGGAGCATCCAAAATAGTGAAATGCTTACGTTCTGTCTCGAAATAGGCACGGCCTACCTCGACAGTTTTACCCTTGTCACGTTCTTCTTGATTTGTGTCCAAGGCCCATGAGAGATACCAACTTTCTCGTGACTTTTCACGAGCTTCACGTTCGTATTTCTCTAAAGTACGTTTATCTACCATGCCTGTCAAGGACATAATTTGGCCACCAATTGTTGATTTACCAGCATCTAAAACATACAAAATAAATTTTGTTTAAAAAGGTTAATAAAAATAGGAATAAATATGAACTTACCAACATGACCAATGAAAACGACATTGACGTGTTCCTTTTTGCTTCGTGACTCCTCAACTTTGGGTATTTTCTTCTTTGACACCTTAGGTGTGGCATCACCTTCAACGTCATCTAAATCATCAAGATCATCATCATCTGGAGTTATGACAGGGTCATCTTCAACATCCCAACTATCAGCAGGATCATTTTCTAAAAATAAAAGCAAGCAATGATTTATATTAAAGACATGTTCCAGACGTTAACTTTTTGAATTGTATTTTCTTTATGGTGTTCTTTATTTAAAACAAAAAACAACATATGATCCAGCGATGCATGTAAGCCGAAACAATAATTATATAATTGGCAAATCATTGCAAAATAAAACAAAACGTTTATCTTTATCTTGTATTGTCAGCAACAAAACATTTCATCAGGTTGGAAACGATTCAGAACACATTTATTTGGCAAGACGAATGGGCGAATTCAATAGCCTTACTGTTCCCTCAACTTTACAGGGCAATCGCAGTAGGTCTACTGTCATGTCATGTACGTATGCAGCGATCGACGGACGGTTATTTTTGTATGCCTGTCCTAAACCTAACCTAAAGGAGGTATTCATACTTTATGCCTGCGGTATGAATTGGCGCTTCGGGAAGGGCAGATCCATTCGGGACATTTTGAGAATGTTGAAGTGAAGTTCAGTGACATTTAACAAGCGTCGCAGGTCGCCCGCCGATTTGTGATGGGACCGAAAATACATGTGGCGTGACATTAACGGTAACAGGAGAGGGCTAGGCCATGTTGTCCGAAAGGCAAGCAACCCCATTCCTAGAAGAACAACCAAAAATATAGCAATTCGAAAAGTAGGAAAAAGCTGCATTCATTACTGATTTGCCGTTGAATACTGATGGAAATGGAAAGGTTACGTTAACTTTCACATCTCCTCATCATTCTGAGAGGATGTGATGTTCTGGGATCGAGTCGAAATTGCTATGTTTAGATCTAAAGGGACAAACATATAAACCCAATTGATTAACACGGTGAATGATCTGTGATGGTTTCAGTAACTGGTACTAGATCTTTGAATGAATAATGTACCGAAAAGGTCAATTTATCAATATTTTCGGGAAAACTGGGGGTCCCAATCAGTGAGTATAAAACTAGAAAGCGCACAGCTCACTGGTTGTGAGAAGCTCTCCCCAATTTCTTCATGGGATGTAATGGGAACCCATTTATTTTTTATATAGACTTAAATCTCAGTTTCTTGTTTGTTATCCCCTAAGTTTATTCAACATTTATGCGTTCTAAATAAGTAGCTTCTCACAATCAGAGAGCTGTGTTCCTGGTTTAATACTCACTGGTTGTGATCTAAAGCTTTACGTTGGTTCCAAACGGTATTTTAAGAAGATTTTTCATGGCTAAGTACACGATAGTGTCGTCGTCACCAAGCGAGGTGACCATCGTCGAAAGAAATTTAAGGGGGTCAAAACAGGTATCAAAACCAGCTTCTCATGTACAAGAGCTGCGCACACTAACCATTGCACCACCGACAGCCACAGTAGATAATAAGAAATTGTCTAAATTGCAAGTTCAACTTTAATAACAAAATAATTTTGTTAGTTTGCCTGCAAAATAGTTGCACTTTACAGAATAATATTTAGTCCTCAGACTGTGTCTACTGAAAAGTGTATCCAAATTTTCCGCTATATTCACTTTTACAACATTCTTTGCGCTGCCATTTCATCATGAATAGACTTACAAACGAACAACGCCTGCAAATAATTGAATAAAATTCATGCTTTGTGAAAAATGTGTTTCGCAAGTTATGTTATGGTCTTCAACGACGAGGCTAATTTTTGACTCTATTTTTACGTCAATAAACAAAATTTGGTTTGAAGAGCAGCCAGAAGCTGTTCAAGTTCTGCCAATGCACCCTGAAAAATTAACTGTTTGGTTTATGAGCCGGCGGTATCATACCGTGATCCTTGAAAGACGATGATGTCCGCAACATTACAGTCAATGAACAAGGTACCGTTCGATGATCACGAACATTTTTTTGCCCAAAATGGAAGAATTCGTCTTGCTTGTCATGTGGTTTCAACAAGACGGTGTCACATGCCATACTGCACGCGATACCATGAACCAATCGAGAGACGAGTTTGGTGTGCAATTAAACTCATGTTATGGCGCTGTCAATTGGTCACCTCATTCGTGCGATTTGACCCTACTAGACTATTTTTTAGGGGACACGTGATGTCGTTCGTGTATAGGGCCAAGTCAACCACGATTGCTGTCTTGGAAGACATTACACCTGTCAAAATGTGAGAAAATTTTACTTTCAGAATGGACCATGGAAAACGAAGCCGTGGGCAACATTTGCATGAAATAATATTTAAAAAGTGGCCGTCCGTGGTGCAATGGCTAGTGTGCGCGGCTCTTGTATATGAGAACGGGGGTTCGATCCCTGCTCTGACCACCTTACATTTTCTTCGACGACGGCCACCACACTTAGAGATGGCGACACTATCGAGTACTTAGTGATGAACATTTTTCTGAAAATACCGTTCGGAACCAGAGGAAAACTGTAGGTCACAATCAGTGAGTAAAAAATTAGAAAGCGCATGGCTCACTGGTTGTGAGAAACTCTCCCCAATACCTCCATGGGAAACCGTTTTTTTTTATTTATTTGAAAAGTAAATCAAACCAAACATATGTATATTTCATTCACTTGTATAAATTTTCTATAGTTTCTTCAATTTTCAAAAACGAAATAGCAAAAACATCACCCATTAAAAGAAGTAAACTATTCACAATCATATATAGTGTCTCTTCCAAGCTTTAAGACGTTATGGGATAGAAAAACACCCTTAAGCTATATCCCTCATACAAACCAGAGAACAATGTTTGATAATAGGGCTAGGGTTTGGTCCCGAGATTTTCAAAAAATGTAGCTCCCGCATTCCCGAATTATTCCGGAATTTATTATATCAATTAAAATGGCTGTGTCTGCCATTTAGTTCAATAACTGTAATTTAAATTATAATACTACAGAAACAATTTTGAAATTTAGTAGTTTTAGATCCTCGTTATGTTTAAAGTTGTAATTTCCTTTAAGGCTGTAGAGATCATGTTTTCTCCGGTTAGTGAAAAAAATGTAAATGCCGCGGGTGGGATTCGAACTCACTTTCTCTGGACGATCGTTTCGATGTTTGTGAAGCATCATCTTCAGCAGCGTTTAGCCCGTTAAGCCACTGCGGTGTGTATTTACACAAGTCACTAACCGAAGACATTTATTGATTGTGTGCAGAGCGATTGTTGTCGCTACATACACATTGCTTTCCTACTTACACGCACTGATGCAGAAGTTTTTGAAAGTTCTATTTATAGAACGAACTATTCTAATTGTAGTTGTCTCGTTCTGTTTTGGTTTGGCCCTACCATATGTTTCAAATTTAGTTGTTTTAGATCCTCGTTATGTTTAAAGTTGTAATTTCCTTTAATTTTGTCTCAATCAGGACTGCCTAACTAAGACTCTAGATGGCGGTTTATCTCGAATTGCTTTTTTAAAACTATTCATAAATAAGCTAGAGTTTTTGGTGTTGTTAAAGAACACAAGTTACTTAATGGTTGTAAGCAAATTGATCTCCGACTGATTTCATTACCAAATATTTCTAAGAAAATGTAATAATAATAACCATAGTTAGGATTTCGTCAAACTTCATTTACGGATGGGATTTGGGTAAATTGCCAAAAACAGCAAACCAAGATTACTGCAAGCAAACAACAATTATTTACGTATACAGGTAGAAAGACATCATTTCTATAGAGACTTCGAAAAATGGAATGATAATCATAGTTATTTCCACAAACTTCATTTATGGATGGATTTAGGGTATGTTGTCAAAAACGACCATACAACAATATTACTGCCAGCAAACTAAAGTTGTATACATACGTTTACAGGTAGAGAGGCATCACTTCTACGTACTTTGCAGCTGTCGCCTGCTGCGTTCTGTTTGAATTTAAATGCTTCAGCGTGACACACATGCTGAAAAATGTTGCATGTGGTGATTATAAAGGACACAATTGGGAGTAGACTTAGGGGAATTTCCAAATGGTGCTAAATTAATCCTCATGCCTAAACACATTGTTCAAAAAAAAAAAAAACAATGAATAGGGAATGTTTAAACTCAGCAGCGTTATCATATGTCCTTTAAATAGTACCTAGTCCTGTAATCATCGTCATTATGCTACGGTCTATGTCCAACAGAATAGTATTGAGAATACTGAAATCTTAGGACTATTCGTTTAAACACATACAAATTCAAAATCCTAATGTTAACACGAACATGACAGGTAATGCAACAAACACTACTTATAGAGAGGCTACCCTGCTTTTTGACGGACATTATCAAAACATGTCTTAGTTTATCTAAAACTATTAACAGTAAAATGCAGTGCTAATCAGCCCTTAGTTATTTCTATCTGCAAACACTGGAGAAAAGAATTGATGAGTCTACTGATTATTGGTATTGTTAGAGAAAAATATGGTTTCCCATTACATCCCATGAAGGGATTGGGGAGAGCTTCTCACAACCAGTGGTGCTTTGCGCTTTCTAGTTTTCCGAACGTTATTTTGAGAAGCTTTTTCCATGGCTAACTACTCGGCAGTGTCGAAATCACTAAGTGAGGTGACCGTCGTCAAAGGAAATGTAAGATGCTCATAGCAGAGATCGAACCCACGTTCATATGTACAACAGCCGCGCAGACGATCCATAGCATCACGAAAGAATTTATAGGACGATTAGAATTTATCAAGTCCCAAGAGGAATACGATTTCATTAAAGGTAGTTATGTTTCCAAATTCTATCATATTAGAGATTATGATTTGGTTTACTTTTTATGTACTTCAAAGCCACTAGAACAATTAAAAGTCAAATCCTAGAAAGTCATGGTAGGCAAAAATTACACTAATATAATTAGGCATATGGAATAGATCATTTTGAGAGATTTTCATGGCATAAAAGTGCTTAGAATAATGTACTGCATGGCTAGATGAATTTTCACACGGATCTTCACTTTCTTATGAACTTTTCCAGTAGGGATTTTATAGTCGATCAATCTTTCAAACTATCGTGGTATTTTTGTTTGTTGCCGTTTCGGTTTTTGGAAAGGGCTACAAAAATTAGACATGTTTTTGAAACGAAGAGGTTCAAGAGCTGTCATTACATCCACAAAACGCAGCGTGGATTATAGGTTGTCAGTATCATCGTTCCATAAGGTTTTGTCGAGCGTATTATGTGAACGACTAATTGTTGAAAGCCTGATTGGACCTTATCTGACCAAATATTCACGCTACGCCAAAGCGATACATATCATCTTATTGTCGATTACAAAGCAACTTTCGATAGTCTCTACGGGGAAAATTGTACAAAGCTATGTCTGAATTTGGGATTCCGGCAAAACTGGTCAGCCTCTGTAGAAATCAGCAGTCAAGGTGGGGAAATATCTCAATGAACCATTCTATACCAAGCGAGGACTGGGACAAGGCGATACACTTTCATGCAATCTCTTCAACATCTTAATGGAGATTCTAATGAGAAAAGTTTCTCTAAAACTGCATGTAAGCTAGTTTATTCTTATCTTTTAGACCGCACACAATATGTTTCTTATGTTGGTTTGAATTCTAATATTGGCAACGTCATGTCAGGGTTGCCTCAGGGGTCTGTATTAGGCCCCATACTTTTTCTAGCTTATTATTTTTATTCTGTTGTTCGACCTTTTCCTTATCAATAAATAATCAATATTCTTCGAGCTTGAGGTCAGATTTGCGGTAGTTATATTTATTTTCCTCGATATTTCGCTACTCCTTTGTGTAGCATCATCAGGAGATATAAACAATATTCAACAATTAAAACAAAACAAAATTAACAATTGTGAAAAAATTATGTCAATTCAAAAATGTTCAAACAAATTTTCCCGCCTTTTCTCAAAATTTTCCGAAGTTACACAAACAAAAATAATGTTCGTAAAAAGTTCATATAAATTAACCAAAAGAAAAATATTAGATTGATATGATAAACAATTCTTGCCCAAATGGTTCTACTTTTTACTAATTAAATGTCTGTAAATGTGGGCTACATTATCTGTATCTGTTTTATAGTTAATTCTTTTCAATGTTGGTGTAGTAATTATTTGTAGCATTTCTAACATGTAACGACGTTTATAATTGTTTTCCTTATATAAAACCGCTGTATCCTGAAAGTTTGGGTAATGATTTAAACCAGCACAATGGGATGTTAATGCTGTTTTCTGTGTAGAAATGTGCCTATATTTCTGATCTGATTTGTGTCCTGCAATTCGTGTCTTTAGTTTATTTTTTGTAGTCCCTACATATACTTTGTTACAAACCTCGTTGTCATTTCCTTTACATGGTATTTTATATACTATATTACACATATCAAATTTGTCCAAACTATCCTTTGTTTTACTAAATATTCTACCTAATGCGTTATGTGTTCTGTGTGCTATCCTATAATTCTTGTCGTCAAATATTTTTGACTTCGCCAACCTATCTGTTATTCCAGGTATGTACGTTATTGACTTGTAAATTTTTGGCTCATCTGTAGTAACCCTGTTCGGTTGTCGTCTATCCTCAAATTGCCTTATCAGTCTGTTGGTAAGATGGTTCGGGAAGTTGTTGTCCTTGAGAATGTTCCTTATCCTTTCCTTATTGACCTTGTGGAATTCTACATCACTTATAGTCAAAACGCGTTCTATTAAATTCTTCGCCGTATTTATAATCACACGTTTTTGATGTTTCGAGTGGAAGTTGATTATCCTTCCTGAAGACGTTGGTTTCTGATACCAATTAATTGATAAATTTTCCCCTCTCCTGACCACCAATGTGTCCAAATAGGGAAGTTTTGAATTTGACTCTTTCTCCATTGTAAATTTAATACTGGAGTGGAAACTGTTAAAAACATCCAAAATTGTATTTATTTCGTCCTCTGAAACGACACAAAATAAATCGTCTACATATTTTGTTAAAATTTTTGGTTTTATATCCAATTTTTCGATACAAGAGTCCAGTAAATTTTCCATAACGATGTCAGCAACTATTGGAGAAGCTGGTGAGCCCATTGGGAGTCCCTTTTGTTGCAAATATATCCTCCCATCATGTTGGAAATATCGGTTATCCACTATACAAAATCTTAATATATCTAAAAATAAAGATTTATTAATGTCTGTATGTTGCTTTAATGTGTTCCATTTTTCCTCTATGATACTGATAGCTAAGTCTACGGTAACGCTCGGGAATAGAGATACTACATCAAACGATACTAAAATGTCGTTACTATTAATCTTCTGGTTCTTTATTCTGTCCTTAAATTGTATTGCATCTTTTACATTATATTTTGAATTTTCCGTTATTCTCACAATACATGTATAATTGGCCTTTTAGGCTTTCTTTGTTCTTTCAATGTTCTAAATTTTGCGAGAGGTTACTGCAGTATTTTCAAGGAGAATTTTGCTTGCAAATAGATGCTATATTGGGCTCGGTTACTTTAAGAACAAAGCCCTCTCTCGACAGACAAAATTCCAACTGTACCAGACACTTATTTTACCTGTCCTGACATATGGCTCCGAAACTTGGGTCATATCGCAATAAGATGAAAAACACCTGGAAGTATTCGAGAGGAAAATTCTCCGTAAAATATACATATAGTCCAGTTAAAGAAAACGGCGAGTACCGACTTTGTTGGAACCAAGAGCTATATCATTTATATTCTGACGTGCACATAGCTGGACGAATCAAATTAGCCCAATTGCGCTGGATAGGTCATGTTACCAGAATGGACGAAGATGAGCCAGCGTGAAAGGTTTTCGATAACGTACCCGATGGAAGTAGGAAAAGAGGACGACCAAGACTCCGATAGAATGAACAAGGCCGAAGAATCCCTCAGTATCCTTGGTGCTACCAACTAGCGAGAAAAGGCGAAGGATAGAACCAGTTGGAGAAATATGTTAAAATTTGTTTAATTAGTTTATTTTTTTATTTAATTAATATGTTTTAGAAATAAATAAATAAGTAGTTAATATGTGTAAGATATCTGACCTCATGAGGTTGTAAAATAGTCAATAAAAGTAAAGTATTATCGGTCCATATTTCTTAAAAAATAAGGACGGCCGGGACATAACGCAACATGATAACGAACCATTTGCTGTCAGGTATTGACGAGCATAAGCTCGATGGCAGTTGTTTCTAAACCATGGCATTACTGGAAGAACAATTCGGTCAACAGTTAATTTCACGCTTGGGACCGGTGTATTGGCCGGCTAAATCATGTGGTATCAGACTTCTAGACTCTCTAAAGATAAGACTGTTAAGAGCGAGGAAAACTAACACTACGCATCATTCGCCAAATACAATTCAAAATGCTCAGAATGGAGATGTTAACCCGCAGTTACTGCCTCCAATTGAAAGCAAAACTCTCAAATACAAAGACGCCCCCGATAAAATTTAAATTTTCATTTTTTTCATTCTATTTATTGTAATATAAAAGTCAACTTTGACCAAATTAAAATATTACATAGGTAATAGTATGACAATAATTTACTTAATAAGAAAAGTATAATGTAGTGGAATGTAGTGGAATGGAAAGGCCCCCAGCCAAAGGTTTAAAAACAAAAACATAAATTTCAAAAGTAGCAAAAACGTTCTAAGATTATTCAATAAAATCTGCTGAAATTCAATTTAAATTTAAACTTATTGCGCAAAGAGTTATAGATCACAGCAATAACTACAAGAGTATTTCCCATTCTTTCGAAAATAGATATTATGGACTAATAAGAATTAAAAAAGTACCTTAAATGAATCGCACATTATCGTCATATACTAAAAGATATTCCAGATACAATTGCGATTGATGGAGCTTTAGCCATGATAAGTCATTCTTAATTTTATACCGTAACGTCCGTATGAAAATCGTTGTCTATTCGACGAAGAACAAACTTCCAGGGTTATATAATGTATCTTTTAGTGCTAATGACCCAGGGTAAAATAATTCGAATCCGAGCACTTCGAAGTTATCCTTGCCAGAAGGCCAAATACATAAAATATTGTACAGATATACTACGGCTGATATTGAAAAATATTATCACTCAAGACTGGATCACACGATTGGGTATGCGGCCAAATATTGTTCTAAATTATTAGCCCAATCGTGTGATCATACAAATATTGAGGTACGTCCCAATCTGATTACAATTAAGCATGTGTTTCCCAACTAAATTCAACTCTTTTGTAACAATAGTAATACTGCTCTTCGAGCTCGTATGTATATCGCAACCAAAATTTTAAAAAATATTGGTATTGGTAATTCAGTGCTCAATAAAAGTGCTCAACATGACATACAAACTGATTGATTTGGCCATATAAAATTTATTTTGCCAAAAAAAAAAGTGAGAAGACACTAATGTTAAAAGTATTGCTTATACTGATTGCACATTCTTATTTTATTTTAACTTTTTTGTTTTCTTTAAATCTACGAATGGCTTTACTCTTTATGTGACAATACTGGGGTTTAATGATCGCATCCGTTTTGTATTGTAACCGGTATTTTGAAATTATCGGACTTCCGAAACTTGAATTAAAACTTAAGAAATAGATGTATGAATCAAGCTAATTGTGTTTACGATACGAAACGTATGCGGTAATTATGCCCCCGGTCTTTTGAAATACGAAAGGGTCACTGTCTTGACTAATTTGGAAAGTTGCATATTGTGGTGTCGCAATTGTTGTTATTAAATATTAATTATAAATATTGATGCGTTCTGTGGGATAGGTTCATTATGGAGCACGTATAGAGATTAATAGTGAAACACCAGAGAAGCAGAGGCTACAAAAGGCCACAATATGCCAACGTATAGAACAACGAAAAAAAGTTTAATTTAATCCAAGCTCTTGAGCGCCACTCATGCGTAGGGGAATATTAATCTGCGGAACACAGGAACCTCACTAACCGAGAGACTGCTTGGAAAAGTGTGGCCACGATGAATGCAAGAAACAACAGGGGAACATAAGGTAACAAATAAAAATATTAAGAACACAACTTTCCAAAATAAAAACATGGTTGTCTTCTTGTCATATGTTGTCATTGCACGCCCAACAATAGCCAATCATGTGGCAGGATTGGAACAATATTACCCCAATATAAAAATTCCCAAACAGCCCCAATCGTATGACTGCTAAGAAATTATTCCAATTTTCCAATACAAAAATTTCGACATATTTGTACAAATACACCAATCGTGTGACACGGCCTTTAAACAACCAACACGCAATCTAAACTTAAGTCCAACATCACCAACCTTCAATCGAAAATTAATTACAAAAAGTTAATAAAATTAATAGAAAAGTTAATTACACAAAAGTCGCATGCCTTAATGGGTTAAGCCACAATTTGGTTTAAGTTTTTAACAACAACAAAATAGTTAACGTGTCAACCAATTGTATATTGCACAAATGAAGAGAAACCAAATAAAGGTTCAATGTATTGAACGATGAAAAGAAAATTAAACAAAAAGAGAGAATGAAGTAATTATTAAGGAAAAAGTCTAAATAGTCTGGAGATTGTTAGAAAAACACTCAAATATCTTGAAATATAAATGAATTTTCTTGCGAATATGGAGCAATAACACTAACAACAAAACACTGCATAATCAAAACAAAGCAAAACAAAATAAAAGAAAAATATCCACCCTAATATAAATTGAGGTTAGATTGAATACATTAAAAATATTGAATGAAAATAAGAAAACCTCAATAGTTCTTACTTAGCCAATAACTGGCTAATAACATATAGCTCGAGATTAGTGACCAGAATAGCAATAGCAGTAACCTAATCATAAAAAAACAATAGGCTGAAGACCAACCAAAAATGCTATCGTCTATGACAACCTAAACTTCAGGTCATGACGTCACTTTTTCTTTTGCACTGCAAATTCAATCGCGTGGAAACCCCTCACCCATTTTTATTAGCCACCATGAGAAAGGGTGCTATTACAATGACTTAAGGTTACTCAATTTAAGAGTTCTTACCATTATTGATTGCAATTTTATCCTCTGTAATGGTATTCTCCACAGGTGCAGAAATTATGGCATCAATAGTCTTTATAGGTGACGTTTGCATCGGTGATTCCGCTGGCGGCACATCACCGGCCTGATTGAGAGCATTTATGGAACCCGAAACGGATGCATCCGAATTAGGTGTGGTGGCAGGAGTGCCGCTGGCTGATGCTGGCACGCTGGTTGTATCCATGGGTGCAACGGGAGCCGTCACCGTCGGCGGTGTACCGGCGTTATCGTTGTTCAAAGCACTGGAGGCCGCTGCACTGAAAGAACCGAAACTGGGTACAAATTCTGCTGCGTTAACATTAAGTGTGGAGAATTTTGTGGACATATCTGAATTTTCCTGAGCCATTGTGAAATTGTTTTTTTTTTTTTTTTGATTTACTTTCCCTACTTTTATCCCAACCTTTTTTACTTCTGTTACTCGGATTCGAGGCGGTACACTCTGATTAACTTCTACGCGCACTCACTGACTGTGACACCAACACATGTACACCAACAATTCACGATCCGGTCTTTTGTTCGGTCCGTAGTCAATCAAAAGCGTTAACCTTCAATGAGTTTTCCTTTATACAGGGATTTTTTGGTTGGTGAAGGATGACGATGAATTCCTCCAGTTGGTCACATACGCACTTGATCGTTTTAATTTTTTTGTGCTCTCCGTCTTTGTGTTGTCTTATCTGCCTTATTGCAACCAGCTCCCTCTGTTCGTTCGTTTCGATTTCTTTTGCACTTTCTTTTTTCTTGTCTCGTTACTCACGACGAAAATCACGTTTTTCACTAGTTTGACTACGACAACGACAAAGGAATTTCAACCGTATTCTTTTTTTCTTTCTTTCTTGAATTTTTGTGACAATTTTCGATCACAACGGCTTCGTAAATTTATATTTAATGAAAGTTTACACTGTGGTTAAGTGAAATAACTAGCTCGTTTTGATGTGAATATTATAAAAATGAGTGAACACAATTGAAAAGTAATTAACCACCAGCAGCACGACGATTCGATCCAAAATTGGCCACGCAGTAAAAAGTCACACACCGCTTAAATGTCGTCGAGTTGTATAAAACTAAAAGCTGCATACTATGATATCCCTAATGTCAAAATGAAACGTCTAAAGTGCAGTTCACAATACGAGTTTCATCTGACAGAATAAGCTGACGGAGTTAGGCCCATTATTTTGACTGGTTATTTAAATTGGTAATCAGTTGATTTCATTTATGTTTGATTTGACTTTAACAGCCTGTTTCTCTATCTAAGCGAACGAAAATCAGTCACTCACATTCGACTCAAATTTGGTTTGTCTAAGTCGAAATTTTCGTTCGCCTGACTTCATGTTTGTTCCTAAGTGACAGCACATTCGAAATAGAGAAACCAAAATGTGTACTGAAAAATTTTATGTTTTCATTCGGTTTGAAACGACAAGGTTGTGACACACAAATCAACTTTCTTTCGTCTAGAACACGAACGAAAGATTTCGTTCGAGATAGAGACACAGGCTGTAAATACAAAAAGAGTGTTTCAGTGCTTTGTCAAATAATCTTACTACTATGTGGCAACAGTGGCAAATGCTACGAAAAATAACCGGTATTCATACATTTATCGGCTAATCATTACGATGCATCAAACTAAATCCATTTGCAAAACAAAAGTGAAGTAATAAAATACAAAATATTTAATAAAATTGGAGAATATTTGATCTAACTGTAGTTCTAACTGCACTACGAGTTAAATGGTACGTTTTTAATAGCGGCATTCATGCAAACGTGAAAGCCGAGAACTTTTGCTCAGCGCAAATTTCCCTCGCACCGTTGCATGAGGCACCGGGTAAAGTTGCTCAGTGTAGTTGTGCTCAAAACCATATCAGCTGATCAAGATGGATACATAAGGTGGTAGCAGTAGCAATTGCATGTATTATGTATGTGTACTTTTTCTACTGTTCTAGTGCTATCATCTTATTTATCCATCCTAGTCAGAAGACAACGAAATGTCAAAAGTTTACACGTTTCTCCATCCCACGTTTGCGCAGCAAATTTGCCTCGAAAACTTTCCACTTTTGAGCAAGTCGCTTTGTATGGGAAATTTGTTTGTTTTGACGTTTGCTGTGCAAGTTTACGATGTTTTCGAGTTTACGAGGTTCTTTCGAGCTTTCATGAAGACCACTAATGTTATTTCAACTATGATGGATGTTTGTTCTTCTTGTTGTTTGCTGTCAAAATCATACGGCCACTTTTGTTTAAACTAACTATTAACCCAAAAAGTGAACTCAGAGTTTAAATTATGTTTGATCGTTGATCAAAGATGATTTTCCACTCAAAAATGAGGCCTTAACGGTGCGTTTACACGGAATAGTTTAGTTGTCACAAAGAGAAAATTTGTTTGTGTGACGTACGCGTCCAGCCAGTTACAAAGACAGTACAGTTTTAAGCAACCGCCGACAGCGTCGTTTCGTAAAATGTCGTGCTCTGATTTTTGTTACTTCACTCTTTTGCCATTGTGTTTTGTCTTACTTCTCCAAATTACAATGGAACGATGTACTCTGCAAACTTAGACATGTATTCATGTTTGACATGTAGACATGTATTCATGTTTGTCAAACAATATTTCAATAAAAATTAGCAAAATTTTCAAATGCAAATAAATATATTTCCTAATTTGTAAAGTCGTTTGCGATGTTTTGATTTTTTCTCAAATTACTACGAAACGTCACCGATATGGCCGATGGCTGAACTAGTAGAGGTTGACGCAGTACGATTTGTTGTAATTGTGTGAACCAACAACAGGCATTAAGTTTTTGTTTCATGACTCCAACCGTCAAATTCAACACAGATCCATATGAACAAACACAGTAAACAAAAAAGTACAACAACAAAATACACAGAATTTAAAAGATGGAGTCATAAGAAAGCAAAATCAGTTGTTCTATTGCGCCAACCTTTACTAGTTCAGCCATGACCTGGCCGCTTATGTCAAATCTCTTGCCGAAGTTACTGTCATTGAAAAATCAGAGACAGTGGCGAGGCAAGTGAGAGTAGTGTAAGTAAGGTAGTAAAAATGTGTGAATGTATTTCTACTGTCGGAGTAAAAATGTCCGGTGTAAACGCCAGGTAAGACTTGGGCCATGGAACAATAATATCTACACAGTAATTGTAGCATGCGTTGTTGTAGTTGTAGGCAGCAACAACAGGTATTTTGTTTTTATTCTATTCGCTTCAGTTGTCAAACTTTACATGAATGCATACCAACAACACAAGAATGCAAAAGAGTACAAAATCAAAGCTGAAGCTAAATATCACATGAAAAAATCAGCTGTTCAAACGACTTTACCATGTACATATTATTGTACCATGACTTGTATTCTCCGCTTGAAGCCGAGAATTTGTGTTTATGGAGGATTCATACCGGAGCGTCTTAAAATCCTGCGTCGAGTTTCATGCAGCGTCGTTAAGTAGAGTTCAAATTATCAGATAGATGTGACAGACATATCTGAAGGAGTTATCGACAAAATATCGATTTGTCGTCCACACAGAAAGATTTATCTGGCACACTTTATTTTGAAGCAAGACACCACAGTGTTAACATCAACGGTTTGCGCTTGCAAATATTTGCAAAATGTTTACAAAAAATTCAACTGCGTATACCTTACTTATTCTACCATGCTGAGAACATTTTTTACGCACACACACAATCTAATTTCTATGGGGGGAAAACTAACAATTTGCTTGGTTTTCAAACTGTTTTGAAGACCATCAGATTTATCTGACGACAGCTGTTCACATTGACAATTTTTCTTCAGATTCGACAGATCGTCAAATCCGTCTGATAATCGGAACTCCTTACTTTTATTGACTATTTTACAACCTCATGAGGTCAGACGCCTTACACATATTAATTAAACAAATTTCAACATATTCTTCCAACTGGCTCTATCCTTCGCCTTTTCTCGCCAGTTGGTAACACCAGGGATACGGAGGGATTCTTCTGCCTGGTCTTTTCAGCGGAGTCTTGGTCGTCCTCTTTTCCTGCTTCCATCGGGTACGTTATCAAAAACCTTTCGCGCTGTCTCATATTCATCCATTCTGATAACATGGCCTTGCCAACGAAATTGACCCACTTTGATTAATCGTCTAGATTATATAGCTCTGCGTTCCAGCGACGTCGTTACTCGCCGTTTTACCTAATAGGACCATATATTTTACGGAGAATTTTTCTCTCGAAAACTCCCAGGTGTTTTTCATCCGCTTGCGATATGACCCAAGTTTCGGAGCCATATGTCAAGACAGGTAAAATGAGAGTCTGATATAGCTGGACTTTTGTCTGTCGAGAGAGGGCTTTGTTCCGAAACTGCTTGCTGAGCCCAAAATAGCATCTATTTGCAAGCACAGTTCTCCTATCGATCTCCAGGCTGACGTTGTTGTCTTTGTTCATGGCGGACCCAAGATAGACAAATTCATCTACCGCTTCAACATTAAATCAGTTGTCAACGTTCAAGTGCGGACCAAGTCGAGAGGTTTCTCTAGTCGTTGACACCATCAATTTTGTCTTGCCTTCATTAGCAGCAAGACCCACTTTCGCTGATTCCTTTTCGATTCTTGAAAATACTGCAGTAACCTCTCGCAAATTTCGCCCAATGATGTCTATGTCGTCAGCATACGCCAGCAACATATGGCTTTTCGTGTTAATGGTCTTCTTCGTATTTACTTCAGCGTTTCGTATTATTATCTCCATTAAGATGTTGAAGAGATTGCACGAAAGTGTGTCGCCTTGTCTAAGTCCTCGCTTGGTATAGAATGGTTCAGTGAGGTCTGTCCCTACTTTCACTGCTGATTTGGTGTTGGTCAGCGTCATTCTACAGAGCAAAACGCTGCCTTCACCTTTTTTTGACGCGTTTGGTTTATTGTTTTTTTTTTCATGTTGAAGAATGTGTTTACAAAACAAGCAAAATAGAAAACTATGGAATAAATATGAGAAATTCATAAAATTAATATTATTTTTTTAGGAATTTATTTAGAAGTTTGATAACTTACTATCCGCCTTGCTGTGTCTATACTTGCGTGTATTTTGGGCAGAGCCTTGATGTTCACAGGCCTTTAAGCGAAACGATGGAGCAAATTTTCTTAATGAGCAATTGGCCCAATATTTTTAAATTTTAGCCCGATTGGGCATTAAATGCAGCAAAAAACAATAATAAATCAATTCGAATGTATAATCCAAAGCTTGAATGTATAATCCCGTATAACTGAACCATTTATTAGCCGACCCAGTTGAAATAGATTTCATTAGAAAGGTCCTTTTAAAAGCTGTAAGTGCGTACATAAATATATTTATTTTTATGAACCCATTCGGGACTATTAAAAAACCTATTTTTTAACCTCACTTTTTTGATAAAAAGTATTTTTTTAATGCTTTAGTATATATATTTTGTTTACTAGACTTCGATAATAGACAAGCTTTTCATTTGAGAAAGTTTTAGAGTGGTATTCTATAAGTCGTGAATCAGTCACTTCGCGTTACTTTCATCGTTTTGGTGGTTTATAAAACGTTACAGCTGTTCGGTGACTACCTGCGTTGAGTTACCTTATTTAATGGCTAGTTTATAAAACGCAGCGCAACGTTTTTGATCACTTCAGCTGTCAAATTGAACACGCCACAGTTCTTCGCGTTAGTTGAAGAATTACAAATTTAAAGAAAAATGTCGATCGAGAATAGGCAGATGGAAATATTTAGCATTTCATTGCTTATAAGTAATTGCCAATTTTGGCTGAAATGTGTTCGACGGATAGAGCTCACACTTTTTTTAAATAATTCAAAATTATACTGTTTACGCGCTGAAATTCTTATTTACAATAATAAAATTAGAAATGGAACGTTCAAATAAATAATGCGTTGCAAAATTATTATAATTATATTTAAAAATTATAACCATCAGTTGATGTTGAAAATAATAAACAAAAGAACCAACACATTACAATCAATACATACCGCCAAATGGCACGTGTTTTTGAAAAGACAACTAATTTAATATAGATGGGGAAATTTATTGAACATTGAACCCCAAAATAACAAACGTTTTTTACACATTTTATGTGAATATTGTTGGTATTTGCAATATTATAAATAATAGCAATCTTAAAATCTGTTGATCTACTGAAATAGAGCTAAATTTTTTAATCGTTTTCATTCTGAGCATTTCACTTAAGATAACTTTTCCTGATCTATAATTGTTTATTTTAGTTTGGTAACTCTATAAACCGCATATGTCAGTGACAGCTTTCGTAAACAAACGCAAGCGCGAAGTGTTGTATCAACTACAATTTGTTTGAATTTGGCGTTCGCGTTGGCTTTTGCGTATATGTACGTTCACTTTCGGGACTTTGAGAATACTTCCCTTAGTTTCAGCGATCTAAAAAAATTATGCCATATGCCAGACATCCATCCTCTGGCCAAAAATGTATTATTTTTGGGATTGGACGCACCGCACCGTTTCCGAGCGAAAGCCATATTTTTATTATAGCGCTTTATTTAACTTTATTTTGTGAGAACTTTTTGTAAACTATAAATTTTTCTCGCCTCATTGGAAAAATGCTTAAAGGAAACAATGGATATAGCGCGACCATTGTCAACTTTGTTCACTAGGTGCTGTATTGTACTACTATCACTTTCACTGAAGTTTCCCATAATTCTCATTGCCGTTTATTCAAAATTGTGGGAAATTTTTGTGAAAGTAATTTAAACAATGGAAAATGTGAAAAAATTTATGTGATTTTACATAATAGCATTTGTTTCTTATAACAAAAAACTATTTCAAAGCCATGAGGACGGTGTTGGGATATCAATAGGAGAAACCCCGTAAGACCGCCCAAAGATCACCATCCCGGAACGCCTTTTTAATCTAAAAACTTCCCCGCCCAAAAACTGTAGCAATTTCTGTTTTCACAGATGCCAAAGCCGTTAGAGCGTCGGAGGACTCTCAACAAGGAATGGTAGCTGAACCGGAGGAAGAACCAATTTATTAGGATATAGACAATTCGATGGTCATCAGATGTTCTACGTTAAGTAACGTGTTGTATTCTTGATATTTTTGTTGAAAATTATTTTTTCTTTTGATATGAAATTTTAGATTTTTATTGTCATATTTCTTGACTAAGTGCTAAAACTGAAAAAATCTGAAATTGTAGTACTGCGGGCACTTTAAGCTTTATATTCGATAAAAAAAACATAATTTCGTAGACCATACTTATTCGAACACCCTCACTCATAGGGATGGGGGTATATGTCATTTTATACGGAAAAGTGTAGCGCATAGAATGAGTCATATTAGACCTAAGGTATCTATGGACCAATTTCGTTTTGGGACTTTTTAAGACTTTTTTACTTTACTCAACACGGTAACTGCCGTAAACCTCTTTAACGATCACAATGAAACTTTTTCATTGACAATTATTTAACCAAACTTAGTTAGCGATTGCAAATGGGTGTTATGACCACACTCCTTCTGGTTCATTCCATAAAAAAATAAATGGTTTCCCATTACATCCCATGAAGGGACCGGGGAGAACTTCTCACGATCACTGAGCTGTGCGCTTTCCAGTTTTCACTCACTGATTGGGACCTACAGTTTTACACCGATTCCGAACGGTATTTTGAGAAGCTTTTTCATGGCTATATACTCGATAGTGTCGCCGTCACTATGCGAGGTGAGCGCCGCCGAAAGAAAGCGGTCAGAGCAGGGTTCGAACCCAGGATATCATGTACAGGAGCCACGCACACTAACCATTGCACCACCGACGGCCATCCCATACAAATCGATATATTTAGTGTAAGTGGTTAGCTTCAAATCAGATATCGCTTAGTAAACTGTAAATTTGTACATAACTGGAGAACATTGGGAGGTCTCTGCGCCCTCCCATACAAAAGCTTGGCGGCCGCCCGGGTTATCGATATGATAACTCGTGTAAAATACTAACAAAATTTGTATTAGGCTTCATTTCGTAAACCCCCACTCACTCACTAAAACAATAAGTGTGTTTTTTTTACCTCGCTAAAGTTAATTATGGCTTAATTTGTACGGGACAGCTAAGCGATATTAAGTGGCATTTCAATTTCCCACTTAAATTCCGATTTGAGCAATGACAATGTTGCCACATGTTCAATTTCAAGAAATGGCAACAAAAAGCTATCTTAGATACATTTTGTTATCATTTCTTGTGAATGAAAATGTTATCAAGGAGAGACTCAAAAGGAGGAATTTGCAAAATGGCTTATACATTTTAAGTTCATTAAACTTATTTTATTTAATGGAAGACTACTTGTACTTTTATATCTCTAAATTTGAAGGATAGATTTTTAATTGAGGTTGAAAACAAAATTGGAAATAAATTGTTCACAACAACGCGCGGTAAATTTTATACATATTGAACATGGTGGAATTAGCTATCAGGTATAGTCGTTTAAACAGGTGATATAATGTTTTCCATGTCATTTTTCGTTTCACTTGTCAAAATCGTATGTATTTTGATTTTATACTTGTTTGTATTCTTGTATTGTTGGTATACATTTGGGTAGAGTTTGACAACTGAAACGAATGAAGAAAATAAAATGTTTGTTGTTGCTGCTTACAATTACAACATGTGCTGCTACCATGTATTTGTTGGCACGTGTTGCCATATCGATTTTTTTCACCCATTACAGCAAATGTTGCCACATTTCGTAATATTAAGTGTGGATCGTTTTATTTGGAAAGTCGTAAGTGGCGATAGCTTAATGGAATAAAAAAACAACCTTAATGATTTTGCTACACCAATTTATGTGCCTCCCGTACAAAATATGGGCGGCATTCAGGATGACCGATAAGATATCTCCCGTAAACCAAAATCAATCTTATTGAAATTTAGTACTAGGCAATGTTTTTAAAAAACTACTATGTAATTGAAAATATTTGTGGTAAATCTTTTCGAGCCTGGTAGTCATGATAAATACCCCAAATACACAACTCATCCTAATTAAGTTGCTAATTAGATTTATTGAATATAGGCAAATTTGCCACGGGTAACTGAAGGTTGATCGGCTGCAAAATCAAAAATATAACCCTTTTTAATGGAACTTGGACCCAAAGGATAACAAAGGGGGAGGCTATATTTAAGTCAGTTCAATTGTTTTATCAAATTTTTAAATATACGCCTATTAAATTCATATGTAAAATTAATAATTTATATTAAGTGGCACATTTTTGTATCATACGAAAACCATATTTAAATTAGAAAATGAGACGACCAGAAGATGAGCGCAACTTGGCAACCCTGCTGAAAGAGAACCAAAAAATGCTAGGAGTTCACTCAAACACATTTCTCTCTAGCGTCATATCTTGCTTATTTCATACTTTTTGCATAGTTTATGTAATTTTACTTCAACATGGTTGGAATTTGTATAGTTATATACAATAACACTATGAAAAAGCTGATCGTGTATTGAAATATTCAATGAAGAGAGTAAGAGAGAGAGTAGAGAAGTACTAGGGTTTCACTCGCTTTTTTTGTTGGCATTTGAGTGAAGAGAAATTTTGACTGTCTACTTGTACATCGTTTTTGATCTTACAATTCCTGGTTGGAAATAAGCCTTATACAGATATACATTAAAATTTAAGATAAAAATTCAATTTATCGACAGAAAATGCTAAAAATTGAGCCAGAAAATCAAAAGTTTGCAAAAAATTTACCAAAAAAGTGCTAAAAAGCATTTAGCATGATTTTTAAAAAAAAAGTGCAGAATCCAAAAAAAAACACAAAAAGGATATACAGGTACAGAAGAAACAAACCCCGCAATTTGGCAACCCTATTAGAAGAGAACCAAAAAAGTCGACGCGATTCACTCGAACGCATTTCTTTCCAGCGTCATAACTTGATTATTTCATACTTTTTACATACTTTATGAAATTTTATTTAAATATGGTTGGAATTTCTATAGTTAGATAGAATAACATCATCAGAAAACTGCTCGTGAATTGAAATATTCCACAAAGAGAGCGAGCAGAGAAACGACACGCTTCACTCGTTTTCTTTGTTGGCATTCCACTCCATGCGTAAATTTTCTTCTCTAAACAATAGTTGCTTTATGAAAAACAGAGCTAGAATTTCATATAAAGGTGGGTACTATGCTGACTTTCCACGGTGAAAATCCACATAAAAAAATGGTCGTGAACATCCAGCGACATTTTTCCACCAGACAGTAAGTAGTATGTTCATTTCACGAGCAACATTGATGGTATAGAGAAAAAAATTTACTCATTGAGTGGAATGCCAGCAACGAAAACGAGTGAAACGTTCTCTGTCTTACTCTCTTCGTTGAATATTTCAACATACGAACAGTTTTCTGATGATGTTATTCCAACCATGTTTAAATAAAATTAAAAAAAGTGTAAAAAGTATGAAATAATCATGTTATGATACGAGAGAGAAATGCGTTTGAGTGAATCGCGTAAGCTTTTTTGGTTCGCTTCTACAACGGTTGCCAAATTGCGCCGGCTTTTCTTCTCTACGTGGACATCCTTTTTGGACAAAATGTATTAAACCAAAATTGAAAATTGAAAAAAATTGTTTACACACATATGATAAATTATGATAACACAGAAAAGATAGTATCGTCGGATTAACTTATGTGTACAAAATATATAATTTTAGTGAGAACAGAATAAACTACAAACTGTGCAACTGTGCACATAAATACAGACATGTAATAGTAAAACAAAGACGAGATAGAAAGACAAAACAGTTGAGACGCAACTGAAAAAGTAGAGTTCAGATTATCAGACGGATTTGACGATTTATCGAATTTGAAGAAAAATGCCTACACCATGGATAAGAGGACCCTTAGATCTGTGGATAAGTTACAGCAACTTTAAGTTGACATCAACTTATCCATGGTTTGATTTTTTGAAGCTGATATAAACTTATCCATCAGTGTAAGGGGAAGTTGCATCAACTTTCATACGCATTTCGAAGAGACACGTTCATGAGGAAACATTATCGGCAAAATGTAAATAAATGAATCAAAAAATAAATAACATAAACATTATCGGAAAAGTATATTTATAAATATTTAAAGAAAATAAAAAGAGCTTTTTCTTAAAATTCACCACCTTTCAATTCGACATCTGACAAGAAATTAAGTTTCCTCAACTAGTTTGAGAGTGTAAGGGCAAAATGGAAGTTGATGTCAACTTGAAGTCGAGCAACTTATCCACAGGTCTAAGGACCCCTTTATCCATGGTGTAGAAATTTTTCTTCAGATTCGACAAATCGTCAAATCCTTCTGATAATCTGAACTCAGCTGTTTCAGTTGCGTCTCAACTGTTTTGTGAAATAATGTCAACTTGAAGTCGAGCAACTTATGTATAGACAGGTCTAACGGTGGGTTTACACGGAACAGTTTGAGGCAAGATAGTTGAGAATATGTATTAGTTGTCACAAAGAGAAGAATTGTTTGTGTGACGTACGCGTCCAGTCCGTTAAAAAGATAGTACTGTTTTAAGCAACCGCCGACAGTATCGTTTCGTTAAATTTCGTGCTCTGATTTTTTGTTTCTTCGCTCTTTTGCCATTGTGTTTCCTCTTACTTGTCCAAATTACAATGGAACTGATGTACTCTGCAAAATTAGACATGTATTCATGTTTATATGTTTGTATTGTCAAACAATATTTCAATAAAAATTAGCAAAATTTTCAAATACAAATATATTTCCCAATTTGTAGTCGTTTGCGCTGTTTTGCATTTTTTCTCAAATTACTACGAAACGTCACCGATATGGCCGATGGCTGAACTAGTAGAGGTTGACGCAGTAGGATTTGTTGTAATTGTGTGAACCAACAACAGGCATTTAGTTTTTGTTTCATGACTTGAACAAACACAGTAAACAAAAAAGTACAACAACAACATACACTGAATTTAACAGATGGAGTCACAAGGGAGCAAAATCAGTTGTTCTATTGCGCCAACCTTTACTAGTTCAGCTATGTTCTGGCCGCTTATGTCAAATCTCTTGCCGAAGTTACTGTCATTGAAAAATCTGAGACAGTGGCGAGGCAAGTGAGAGAAGTGTAAGTAAGGTAGTAAAAATGTGTGAATGTATTTCTGCTGTCGGAGCAAAACTGGCCCGTGTAAACGACAGGTAAGAGCCCGTTGAGTCATTCTATCATGGGTCGGCAATTCGAAAATACTTCACTGTTCAATTGCACACTATTATCGGCTTAACGAAACGATAATGAATGTGGTTGGCTATACTGGCAATGAATTCGTTCATTTGTGTTTGAGTTTTCTTGCCGTGAAGACGTGTTTATTCGTATAAAGTCCGGTTATCTCCGTAATTGGAAAATATCACATCCGCCATATTTTCCATATCGTGATTGCGTTTCTGCCACGATAGAAACAATTTTCTTAATTTTGTAGGTTTTGCGGGTTATGAACAATCGCAGAATGAGCAGCAACAGTAATAGCGCCGGTGGTCGTCCTCCTCCACGTATTGATGGCATGGTTTCCTTAAAAGTAAGTACACAGAATACACAATTTTCTCAATTGTTTCGCTTTCTGGTGTCGGGTCGACGCCTCTACTGTAAAAACAAAATGGCGTCGCCGCCACCAATTGATCCGGGCAAGGGCAATTAAATGCTTCACTGCAACCGGCCGGGCCAATCAAATAGTTTTCGTATTTTTTGAATTATTTAATTAATCATCTATTTGTTAACTTTTAGGTTGATAACTTAACATACCGCACAACACCAGAAGATTTACGTCGTGTTTTTGAACGTTGCGGCGATGTCGGCGACATTTACATCCCACGCGATCGTTATACCCGTGAAAGCCGTGGTTTTGCATTTGTTAGGTAAGTTAACTAAACCATAACATTTGTGTGGGAGTGGGCATCATCAATAGTAAGAATATTGTGTATTTAATCGTCATTGTCGTCAGCTTGGTTATAAAAAAGTAACTCCAAATTTTAGTTGGCGACGACTTTCAGTATTCTACAACTACGCATTAGTATACATATGTGCCCATAGTCAAGGTTTATCAGCTAATATGCAATT
The DNA here is from genome assembly GCA_963931995.1 of Phaonia tiefii. Classification (NCBI taxonomy): domain Eukaryota; kingdom Metazoa; phylum Arthropoda; class Insecta; order Diptera; family Muscidae; genus Phaonia; species Phaonia tiefii. The sequence goes on from OZ008368.1 coordinate 246,196,581, forward strand.
CTGTATAAAATTATTAAAACATTTTTGTGTATACATAAATATTACTGATGGCCATTATTTAGCATATTATCTTTCAAGCTTGGTTATAACAAAGTATTGGAATTGTATAAGTTTACAGTAGTTTCTGTTTTGGCATGGAAACTACGTTTGCCAGGCTTTCATAGTGATTAAAAAATGATGTCAAAGAAATGGGAAATAATTACTAGATGTTAATGAGAATTTCTTTCTGAAAACAGGGAATGAGGAGTTCCACTTCTGGAAGTGATGCCCACTCGTTCTTGTAGCAGAAGAAACAGTTTAAAAAATTTGATATTAAACACATTAAACTGGTGCTTTAAGATGGCTAACATAATTCTTGCATTTATAATTGATGTGCAATGCAATTATTTTTCCACAGTTTCAAAATGGTAGGGTTATCCAATAGTTCTTTTTGATCAATTATCAAATCACATGTATTTGTCCTACGTATGAAAGAATGAACCAGATGGTTTTCCATTTGGTATAAATTGATATTTTAGGACATGGCAAAATTAGGAGAAGCTAAACTCGTTTGAACAACAATTTTTATTATTGCATTAATTGTTCAAGTTATCAAACTCATATGTACTTTGTTTTTGTACTTTTTCGTATTCCTGTGTTGTTGGTGTATTTACGTGTATAGATTGACAAATTAAGCGATTGAAACAAAAACAAAATTCTTGTTGCTACCAAGCCCGAACTTTGAGAATTGCTTATTCTAGGTATACGTTTGCTGTAATAACTGGTATTGCATTATATTTCAATAAAGTTAGAAGTCACAGTCACATAATCACGACATGCAATTTTACCGCTTAAATGTGATCCGGTTTATTTATTTATTAACGAGATTATTTCCCAATGGAAAATTCTCATTCTTTACATAAACAAATGTTTGAATAGGTCAGCATATTATGATAAACCGCTTTCAAATAAACATGTACATATTGATAACGCTGTGTATGCGAAGTTTAGAATTGTCAGATTCAATTCTGGGTTATCATTTGACTGTAAGTAGCCAGCCTTATTTTCAGGAAACTTCACTTGATATCAATTACTTATATCAATCATTATGTTATTTTGTATCGAAAGTGTAAATACTGCAAAACAATGGTTTAGGGTAATGTCAACTACTATACAAACTGCAACAATGCGAGTAGGCATAAGGAATAGAAGAACATGGTGGAAAAGCTGTCTGTTCTTGTGTTGGAGTTATATAGGCCATTCAGTGGGTGATGATACTTAGGGATCTTCGATCGATACTAATCCGCATATGTGAATTGCATGACTGAGTTTGTAAATATACGATTGATGATCTACCGACGGTATCAGTTAAGGCACAGGTATCTGATGTTGAAGTTGTCACCGAGTTCGAAACTAGTCGTGTCAGTGAGTGTGCTTAACTGAATTGTATACTATTTCCTACAAACACCAGCCATTTTTCATTTAGAAAAATGTTCCTAACCTTGTAAGCTTGTATGAATTTCTCATACTTTAACTAAAAACGAACAAAATCGGTCATAAAATTCAAATATATGTAAGCATAACTAGTAGCACTACCTTATTCTAACCTCCTTTTATATTTTTATTTTGAATGTCACTGTACAAGATATTACAGCATCATTAGCGATTTTTCATTTTGTAAACTATTATTTACATCTTTTATTATTCAAGTTATTCAATTTCAGTTATTCAATTTATGTCAGTTGCAATTACATACATATGTATCCGCTGTTGCCTATAGCTTTGTTTCCGCACGTACTATTTTGCTGTTTTTGCTATTTTTCCATTTTGATTCAAAATTGGTATAATGGTGAAAACGGCAGAAGTGGTACGTATGGAAGCAAATATATTAATCTAGTTGGAACTATATTGAAGTTTTAAATTCGAGAGCATAATTCCTTTAATCATACATGTAATCGTTAATAGTTTTTGCACTTTTAACTTGCCATTTGAAATTACATATAAGCTATTGTATAAAACTAGTATAGACTTTAATGTTAAGATTTAAATTTAGGTATTACATTTTTTAATAATTTTTCATATACTTGAAGATATGTTTAATAGAAATTTTTAACCACATATGGCCTTTTGGGCTCGGTTATCGAAATACATAAGTAAATAAATAATAATATAATCACATTCATCCGTTTGAACATTATCGATATCTTGGAAACTGATAGATAGCGTTGATAAATTACACTGTGATAGTCGAAAAAATGAACTTCGATGAATCCTTTTCGAACTATTAGGGGGAGTCCCCTGAGTGCGAAAGTACTTTTGGAAGTGTCAGATTGGCTCCAGTTTTTGAGAAATCGGTATATAATGGATATAGCTAAGTCTGCGGTATTTAAACAAATTTTACCGGCCATATGCCAATTTTTTCTTTTTGGCCTAAAAGGACTTAAAAAGCTTATTAAAAAAAAAAATAAATGTTTTCGCTGGGTCCAACTTCTTGAGATATGGGCCTTTAAAGCTCGAGTATATAATTGGCCATATCTCACATATTTATGATCTGATCTGGTTCCGGTGAATATCATTACAAATACCATTAACAACTCTTTACATCTGCATATAAATATATTACATTTTATTAACCCATTGGGAACAAATTTAAAAAATACGATTTTTTAACCTCACTTGTTTGCTAAAAATCTGATTTTCTCAAAAAACAGCCCTAGTAAACCTATTTTCTACCTAGACTCAGGTTGTAGTCTCCAAAAGGGTTCATCAAAGTTCATTTTTTTTCGGGTCAAAAACTCAGTGTTATTACAGGATAATTAGTCTGATCATTCAAATTTGTTATCTATTTTGTCAACAACAGAGATAAATGAATGAGGTAAGAAATTTGTTATATTCTTTTTATTTATTTATTATTATTATTTATTTCTTATTATTTATTTCTTATTATTTATTTATTATTATTTATTTCTTATTATTTATTTCTTATTATTTATTTCTTATTATTTATTTATTGATTTATTTCTTTCGATCAACGTTCTTGAGCTCACAGCGTATGTGTTTGCTTGATCAACGTCAAAAAAAATGAAGAAAAACAATGAAGTTGAACAGCTTGCCCTCACACGTACCAACAGTTGGTTCAACTTCACCAAATTATCAAAAAAAATGATTTTTCATTCAACTGACGACCAACTACCTTCAACTAGCCCTCAAACGTACCAACAGTTGATTCAACTTATGACAGTTTGAATCAACTGTTGGTACGTCTGAGGGCAGCATAACAACATAAAACAAAACAGTTGCTGTCAACAATTGTCAGCTGTTTGCATCTATCGTTCCGATAAACTACTAACTGGCGTTAGGCCTCCTGTTAACATTATCGGATAAATTTTATCTTTCCGACAAAAGGGTATCATAGGTCTGCATTATAACAAGATCAACAATTAATTATTTTCTCTGAACGAAATGCATACATATATTACTTGCATCACACGAAAAGGCAATAAAATTATTTAAAACAAAAGTAGATCACATGCCATCACACGAAAATAAAATTATGACCATGTGTCAGGGCTTTGCACTTTACCTCGTTAATAAACGACATTCTTTTGTATACATTAAAAGATGTTTGCAAGGAAAAGTGCTAGAACAATGAGTTTTTAATTTGCAACGGTTGTCTACGCATCTTTACTAGACGACATACGTACGAAAGCTACAAAACAATTTCATTCATAATTTGTATTTCAATAGGAAAATGAAATGGACAGATAGCGAGAGAGAGACATACAACTTTCAACATAAACTAATTACCATATTTCTTTCTTACAGGTTCTATGACAAACGTGATGCTGAGGAGGCTCTAGAGGCCATGGATGGTCGCAAGTTAGACGGCAGGGAGTTGCGTGTACAAATGGCCCGTTACGGTCGCCCCACATCTCCAAGCAACAACAACAGACGTAACAATAACAATCGTCGTGGTGGTGGTGGCGGAGGCGGTGGGGGTGGCGGCGGTCGTCGTCGTTCACGTTCTCCTATGCGTCGCCGTTCACGTAGTCCACGCCGTCGTTCGTATTCACGCTCACGTTCACCACAAAGTCGTTCGCCCTTGCGACGAAATAAGTTCTCACGCAGTCCGATCAGACGTTCTCTCAGCCGCAGTGGAAGCCGTAATGGCTTAGCAAGCGCAGGTTTGGGTGGCGCTATCGCTGAGAGAGGTCGTAGTTTGTCACGTAGCCGCAGTAGATCTTAAATGAAACAACAACAACATAATACTGCGATGAGAATGCATTCAATTGCATTAATCAGTGCAAAAGAAGGTAAGTTGTTGAATGCATCTACAATAGTTTGGTAGTTGTGTTTGTTGAAATAATAAGTTACATATCAGTTGTGTTTCGGTGTTTGCGCGTACATAGTTATATTTATTAAGCCAAGTGTCCACTACAGAGATTTTTGCGTAGAGCTAGAAAAAAACCGCACGTAGAGGCGAATAGAGAAGTGTATACACCCTGTAGAGCACTCTACATCAGAACACTACAATCTCTACACTCTATCAAAACTATTTGATAGTTTTTTTCCATAGAGTAAATCCTTAGTAGAGAAAATATTTGGTTCATCTGACGTTTCCTTTCACACTCTTCGTGATGCGGTCTGTCTGATAGAGAGATGTTTGACGAAAAGTGACATACACCAGGTGGAATTACAATAACTTCTTGCTTTAATTTTTCATATCGTTTTGGTGAAAAACTGTGAAATTTAAATGTGTTTTAAACTTTGTTGTATTTAACACAATAATTTTAACACACAAAACGATATGCCGTTGTTGTTATTTTGTTCGTTGTTTTGAACCATTGCCTCTATCTGGTATTAGTAAAGCCATTCTTTTCAACATCAAACGTAAATATCACACCAGACCAAATGTCATAAATTTGGTGGGAGAACTAGTAGATCTACTATAAGTATTAATCTATGGTTTTTTCTCTATAGTAGAGATCTTTGTATATTCGAACGTATTTACATTCAAATTTTGGTTTGTTCCACTTCTATTGAAAAATATAAACGTCAGATGAGTCAAATATTCTCTCTAGTAATATTTACTCTATGATCAAAACTGTCGTTAGCCCAGTGACGACTAGAATTTGGTGAAACTGAAACGCACGTGCACATTCTTTATACTTACTATATGGCAGGTAGAATTTCGAACAGCTGTTTCATCGAAACCCCCCATATCTAACGAGGAATAGTGTGAAATGAAATGTCAAATGATCGAATAAATGTATATGTATGTTAGTGATGCACAGAATCGAGGAACCGGTTCGTTACATAAACCGACCGGACCGGTGCTTAGAAGAATTAAAATATGGTTCCAAAAGAACCGAAAACTACTACAAATGGTTCCTAATGTTCGGTTCCTTGCAATAAGATTGCACTTACGCCTGTTTGAGACAGCAATTTGCTGAGAACCGGAACCTATCCAAATATCTGGTTCGTCCTGGGACCGGAATCGACAGAAACAGTTCCGCTCCGCCCATCATTATGTATGTCTTGCTCTATGGTTTTTAGGTATTTTCAACAACTTTTACTCAAAATGTCCAAATGTTTCTTTTTGTTCGTACATAGAGCTGCCATTCTTCTCATCTGTCATTTCCTTTCAAACTATTCGTGGTGCGGTCGGTGCGATAGAGAGCTATTTATTTGACGTAAATTGTCTTTACTTCAGGTGGAAATATAAAAATTGTTGATTTAAATTTTTCATGTCGTTTTGATGTAAAACTGAAATTTAAACGTATTTTTAACTTTTTTGTTATATTTTATTCTTAATATATGTATGTATATTTGTGGTGTATTTTATTTTGAATTATTTTTTTAAAATTTGAACGTCCAAAACGAAATGCCGTTGCTGAATTGTTGATTGGTTTGAGGCATTGCCTCTATCTGGTATTATTAAAGCAATACTTTACAACATCCAACCGCACATCTGCAACACTCCAAATGTCATCAATTTACTGAGAAATTTACCTACTCTAAACGTCATCACTCTGTGTGTTCGTATAGTATGTACATACATATTTATTATATTTTCCAAAAACTATTTGAATGATGAATAAAATTATTTGAATATGATTAATCAATATTCAAATTAATTAACTGATTAATTTAATTTAATTAAAAAAAAAAAACAAATAAACCACCTAATATAGTAGCAGTCGTTGTTATTTACTTAATTACTTTAAAAATTTAAGAATTAACTTAATTTACTAATTGTTCTATATTTTATTTTCAGAGTTCCCCTAACCTTCCATAAAGATATAATTAATAATGATGGCGGCTGCTGGGAAAACAGACAGACAACTTATTTCCAATTATTTTATAACTCTTCTACGTTGCTGTTCTATCAGCAGGTATATAATAACAAATCTTTAATTTTAAAAACAACTTTATTATTTTAAATTTAAGAAACGAAAACAAAGCGTAATTTGTTTCAAATGCAATGAAGATGAGACTCTAAAGAGGAAGAAAGAAAAACAATTTTTATCATTTTAAAACTAAAGAAAAAAAAAAAATTAAAAAGAAACAGTTGTGTAAAAGCTTATCAGATAATACTATCTCATTTGAATTTTAATTTCTATAACAAACCAACCATACAATTTATTATTTTGTAAGTCACTTTCCCAAAAACATCAAAGTTAAATCAAACATTTTGATTTTATTATTCATTCGCATATGTGTTGTTCTCTTATAATTTAAATATCAAAATTATAACGAAAATTCACCTGTGCAAGTAAGGTGAAGTTGATATTAATTATATCCAAAATACATACAACAACGTAAATATTGTAGTCTCAACAAAAACACAACCACAAAAACATACATATTAATCAATAATTTTCATAAGTAAAACAGATTTAACCAATCAACAATCATCAGTCTTTTTGTGTTCATTTTTCACTAATTAGTTGTTCGTTCACATCATTCATTCGGCGGTTGTATGGTTAGGATAAAACAATTATTTGCTTAACGATGAAAACACGCCCTAATATTCTTATATTTGCGTAGAGTTGTAGTGGACAAATGTAATTGAAATAAAACACTGAGAAAAGTATCTTATTTTGTTTAGTTTTGTACATACATGTAGTATAATCATCAAAAAAAAAAAACAAACAAAGCCATAAGACGATGAGCAGGATCAGGGAAAGCCAGGAAATAGGATAAGAGGATGAGTTTAGTCGCAAAGGGTGATCAAAAGGGCGTTCATTTGAAAAGTACATTGCAGAATTATGCTACACAGTTTCTATAATTTAATTGAATTTGTAAAGTGGCCATTTCGATCATCCTAGCTTCGAAAATGAATTCTGCGATTGTTTATTATGTTTAATTTCGCAATTCGATTATTCTCTCTACATACCTTTCTTTCTTGTTTCTTTAACTTATGTTTTGTATTTCCCCAATTTAATAATTTTCATCATTTTATATATAATACAGGCATAATGTTAAAGCTGTTTGTTGGCTGTGTTCTTTTAAGCAGACAAAAAGTCAGGCTGATGAATGAAATCAATATCAAAAATGTTACTGAATATATACAAGCATACCCAAGTATAGTAGTATGGTGTGTGGGGAGCTGAAAACCAGCCGCTGCTTAGACCTGTTTTGAGATCACCCAAGATTAAAGCTGCTGTTGCTGCTGTGTATGGTTGGTGTCAATATATGGCTGCTGGCTGTTGCTACGTTTGTGCTGTTGTTATCGCTTAAGGAAGACGAGAGCGCGGGCGCGATTGCCGACTTCCGTTTGCTGTAATTTTTTTTTGTTTAGCAGAACTACGTCCCTTTCACCATTTCGGTTGTAATGCTATAAACGTAACAGCAGACATCATTGTCTTCTGTTTAGTAAACAAAATTCTTCAATGTGCATAGGGGCCCTACTACTCCTCAACAGCAATAGCATTAAGCAGTAGTAGTTAGCAGTTAATCGGCCTCCGTTGACGGTTGGGTTATAAATGGTAACAGCTTCTTCTTAAAACCCACAGCAGCATAGTTTCAACTTGGTTCCATATGCAACACTTCGTTTAAATTACGAATCGATATGATTGCTGGTAGCAGTGCAGTGTGGCGTACTTCCTTCCTTTCCCCAATATATATATTTCGTGCGTTTCATCGTACTTGTATACATACAGACAGACAGCAAAGCATGCAAGCAGGTCTAGTGGTGGTGATTAGCAGCGGGTGTTGGTGTTTATCTGAGATAAATCTTAGCTAGAGAGTTGAAAGAGTTTGCTGTATTCTTCACCATTCATAAACAAGAGCAGAAAGTGTGGGTGTAGCAGGTTTCCAGTTTTCTAATGAAAGTGAAAAAGGCAGTCATAAATATTTAAGTTGCTTGAGAGATCGGCGGAAGTATGGTGTGGCGGTGTCCTTGATTGCTGTTCCATACATGTTGGTACTTGTTTGCTGTATCCGTTCGTTGTAGCTTTTTTTTACCATAACAAATATAGCACAGGTTGGTTTTCTGCGCCACGACTACAATATTTATAAGGAGGAATCACAGGGACTACTTACTGCTCGTTAACGTTTGGGGTAACTTCGGCTGTAAATTCTAAGTCAACTAATTTTCTGACAAACACAGCGTGTAAGTATTGATGAAGTAAAACTAACCGTATATTCTTTACAGGTAATCAACCAACATTCAAGATCTTTTTGTAATTATTAACTAATTCAATAAAGTTTTCATCAACATACACAAATTAAATATACTTTTCGAATTTTTATTTAGAGGCAGTCGAAAAAGAAACATGAGAAGGGGTTTTTAAAGAAACTACAATTAACATTCAATTAAGACATATTGTGTTGCTCATTGGTGACTTCAAATATACTATTGAGCATAAAGTTCTGTTTGTTCACAGAACAGGGTTTGCTATAAATGTGTTGATAGCAAGAACAATGTATTTTCTCCTTTGTAATATCAAACTCAACGTGACTATTCTGCACGAAAAATCTAGGTTTAAAAAAACTTATTTTCTTGTACCAAATAACGGTTGTAAGAGAAATTATTGTGATTTGGATTCAGCACAAACAAGTCTTTATTTCTGAAACTCAATAGACCCACTACCAACGATAGTGATATACATAACTTTCAATTTCAATACATTTTCTAGAGCTCAGTTATAATTTTTAAAGTCCACACAAACTGACAGCTAAAGCTTAAGTGTATCATTACTGGAGATGGTGATAATGGGGCTTACTGAATGGTTTTGATATAATCGGCCCTGTTCTATAAACAGAATCCAGACAAACATAAAACGTTTCAGAATTTTTGAGTTTCTGTAAAACAATTCAGAAGAAAAATATCAGTTTTGAATTAGAATTCAAATGCCTTGTGATTTTAAAAACAAACAATTCAGAACAAAAATATTTCATGTTTTAAGAACATCAAAATTGTAGACTTTCTATTCTGAAAGAAAATTCTGATTCAAAATGATTCTGTATGCAGAACAGGGCCGAATAATGGGTCGATTATCGATAGCATCCGAACCTCAGTTGCGTTGCCAGTTGCCGAAAAGTTATTACATTTGGCATCTGACAGCTCCAGTTGCTTAATAGTGGTACTGTTTGCAACAAATTGTTGGTTGCTGTAATTCATCAGCCCTGTCATGGCTTTCGTACGAAAATGAAATGAATTCGTAAATGCCATTTCGTAACGTTTTGCTTCTATGATAGACAGTCAAAATTTCTATTCAATCAAATGCCAACAAACAAAACGAGTGAAACCCTAGTACTTCTATACTCTCTCTCTTCATTGAATACTTCAATACACGAGCAGCTTTTTGATAGTGTTATTGTATTGTTAACTATACAAATTCCAATCTTGTTGAAACTATGCAAAATTATGAAATAAGCAAGATATGACGCGAGAGAGAAATGCGTTTGAGTGAACTAGTACTTTTTGGTTCTCTTTTTACCAGGGTTGCCAAGTTCCGCACATCTTCTGGTCGTCTATTGTCGTACGTTTGGTAAAAACGAAAGAAAAAACTGAATACAATCCAAAGACGATTTACAATTAGACGACCAGAAGATGTGCGGAACTTGGCAACCCTGGTAAAAGAGAACCAAAAAGCGCTAGGAGTTCACTCAAACGCATTTCTCTCTCGCGTCATATCTTGCTTATTTCATACTTTTTGCGTAGTTTATGTAATTTTACTTCAACATGGTTGGTATTTGTATGGTTATATACAATAACACTATCAAAAAGCTGCTCGTGTATTGAAATATTCAATGAAGAGAGTAAGAGAGAGAGTAGAGAAGTACTAGGGTTTCACTCGTTTTGTTTGTTGGCATTTGAGTGAAGAGAAATTTTGACTGTCTACTTGTACATCGTTTTTGTACAATCTTTTCGAACGAACATCTGGCAGCTCCATGAGAAAAGAATAGACAAAACAGAAACAAGGAAACCAGAATAAGGGAAAACGAAGAAATATGTTAGAAACTAAAAGAAAAAAGTAACTTTAGACGAATGTGAACTATTAAATTACTTCAAGTGCTGTATTAAACATCGAAAGGAGAATGCCAGGTGTTTCAATATTGTTCAATAACTGAAGTTTAGGCGACGAATCTGATCCTCTGCCGTACCCCAATACAAGGCAATTATAAACAAAAAATTGGAAAATTATATTTTTAAAAGTGCTATTAAACTAGACAAACTACTTTAATCAATAAAAATATAATAAGCAGTGTTTTGTAGTATTTTATCATTACATTTGTCAATTTCACTGTAGTTTTACCAACTGTTTTGAATACGCAATATTTTTGCGTTTTCGATTTTCTGTAGGACAAAAAGAAATTGATTTCACTTTCGAACGAAATTGCGCTCTGTGACATGGCCATAGTCTAATAATATAAGTCGACGCGTGGCGTGTTGTTGTAATAATAAACGATTTTGACAGAATTTTGTTGTACTATTGTTATGACAATACACTCGATATGTCAAAATCATTTTATATACGAAGAGAGGCAAAGGAAAAACGCCAAAGTAAATAATTACATGCATAGAATTACATGTATTAAAAAAAAGTAATAGGCAGAAAGTTGGAACGCATTTAAGATCCAAATTGGTAAGTATCCATCAGTAAGTCCATACATATGTATGTAGGTAATTTTAGTTACTTCTTCTATATATTTTTAGCCATCAAAAAAACTACAGGCGGTGAAACGACCAGCGTAAGCAAAGAGGGCAAGGAAGATTCAAAACAAATGATGCGACAAGTTTGACACTTCGAGTGTATTACGTAAACAAAGAATGATAAAAAGAAACAACCCGATAACAAAATGCCTGATCAGCTGGGCTTATGCTTCCACTTATATTATTACACTATGGACATGGCTGTATGGGTTGATTATCGATAGCAACCGAACCTCAGTTGCGATGTCAACTAAACACGCCACTGATATAAAAATTAGTATTATGTATGGCAACTTTGGCCAGTTGCCCTAGGTAACAGTTTTTCACGTCGATAACAGAGTTTTGACACTTCGCCAACTGTAAATAATGTAAACCAACAATAAATCTAAAGTGTGTGAGAAATAAACGTGGTTTTGGGAAGAAAAGAAAAAGCTTTTTAATGCTAATGATAAGTTCAGTGGAATTATTTGTTGACGAATAAGACAGTACAAATCGTGGCATCTATTAGAAGACACTTAGAGACAACTCTAATCATTTAGAACTGCCGGCTACACTGCACACAAAAAAATATACAGGGCTGTCATAGAAACCAATGTTGTCGGTATTGGATTTGAAAACGACAACAAATATCGTCACCTAAAATTCAAAATGACGTAACAACAAAATTCCAAAATTTTCTTTCTGATTGCTTACGATATGTTTGACTCATAGACTTATACATACCTTGATAAACTTATTCTCTCATCTGACGTTTCATTTCATACTCTCATCGTAGGTTTGTGGAAATGAGAGCAATTAAATTTAAAATTATCTTACACCAGGTGGAGTTACAAAATATGTTCACTTAACTTTTTCCTGTCGTTTTGGTGTAGAACTGAAAAATTTAAATATATTTTGCACTTTTTTATTGACTTTTATCGTTGGTATACATTTGTATTGTATTTAACACAACTAGTTTGCCACAAAAACACGAAATTCGGTTGTTGTTCCTATGTTGATCGCTGTATACTATTGCCACTATCTGGTATTATTGAACCCATATTTCTACCATCCAATGTTTACTTTCCATCGTACCTATGACGTTTAATTTATTGAGCGAATAAACCCTTCTATGGTATGTGTTATTCTATGGTTTGACTAAAATACATGATTTGACAAAGTTTTAAACCGAGAATAACACATACCATAGAAGGTTTTATTCGCTCAATAAATTAAACGTCATAGGTACGATGGAAAGTAAACATTGGATGGTAGAAATATGGGTTCAATAATACCAGATAGTGGCAATAGTATACAGCGATCAACATAGGAACAACAACCGAATTTCGTGTTTTTGTGGCAAACTAGTTGTGTTAAATACAATACAAATGTATACCAACGATAAAAGTCAATAAAAAAGTGCAAAATATATTTAAATTTTTCAGTTCTACACCAAAACGACAGGAAAAAGTTAAGTGAATATATGTATTTTGTAACTCCACCTGGTGTAAGATAATTTTAAATTTAATTGCTCTCATTTCCACAAACCTACGATGAGAGTGTGAAATGAAACGTCAGATGAGAGAATAAGTTTATCTAGGTATGTATTAGTCTATGGTTTTAAACACCTAAGTTCAAAATCAACGATTTTATTAAAAGGATTAAATAGATGAAGTTTTTGATAAATCCACGTTTTTTCTTTGAACTGTAATTTTTTATAAAATTTCGATGTACCTATACTTACAATTGACTAAACTGCATATCCCCACAAACTTTAAGACACCTACGATGCAAAAGGGCAATTTTATTCATAAAATTCCGAGTCTATATCGTGCAACTTTTTGCCCCTCCTGTAAAGTGATGAAAATGTTGTTATGTCTTTTTGAATTTTAGGTGACGATATACTTTGGTGTCATGGAATCCAATGTTATCGGTTTTATGTTCGAACTAGAATTAGTATCGGTTTTAGGTGTCACAGAAACCAATGTTATCGGTTTTCTTATTGCAAATAAAACAAGCAGCTAACAGCTATCGCTTTTCTTTATAGTGAATAAATCAAGTAGCGTCAAGCGTCGTCTTTCATTTAATTTTATTGTGCAGGTGGATATTTTGTGAACATGTAAGTAAATTATTGTTAGTTTAATAAAAATAAATATTTCTATGTAATTTTTTTGTTCTCAAATACACATTCTATTTAAACCAAACACTATAAATTAAACATGTAAACAATTCTACAAATGTAAACAATGGCTCAAGATATAGCTACTAGAGGTAGACTCGTTAGAAATGGTAATTTTTGTAGCCAACAACAACAGGCAATTTGTTTTTGTGTCTAGCTGAAACGCTACGGGCGTTTTCGGAAATGCATCACTGCAGAGCATCTGATGCGCATCACGTTCGAAAATGCAACACTTTGCAACACTGCAAGAGTCGCATGTTCTAAAAGTAATCAACACAGCGTATGATGCGCAAACAAGTCGCAAAATGCGCAGTAGCAAAAGGGCTGATGCAATAAATGAGTAAGTACGGAATTTGATATTAATTATGTTTTTTTATAAAACTTACTATTTCAAATTAAATCACAAATTAAATTTCACAAATTAATTTATTTCACAAATTAATTAATTTCACAAATTAAATTTATTAAAAAATTTTCCATTGAAATATTTTAGTGTTCGGAATTGCAAATCAAAATAAGCAACAATCAAGCATCTGCATCAGCTGATTGACATCAGCAGTGCAAACGCATCACAGTTGCGCATCAGATGCTCTGCAGTGATGCATTTCCGAAAACGCCCTACATTTATACACATATATCTTGCAACAGCTGATTCGATTATCGGTTTTATTTGCATTCGAAAATAACAAAACCGACTTGGTTACATGGCACCAAATAAAACCAATATTGGTTTGCAAAACCGACAATCAACAAAACCGACTTCGATTCTATAACACCCCTGATAGTGGTAATATTGCCTATAAACATTGTATAATTTCAGCCATTGGCATGGGTAACATAGAGTTTGCTTTGTTTTATGTATAATTTTACAAATTTTCATTGGTATTTTTCATGTTTGAAAAATTATCTATAATTATTGTTGACTTAGACTTGAATTGTTGACTTGAAACAGCAATGAGTATTTAGCAATATTACAATTTTTTATAGGTTAATACACCTACATATATATATTGCTGAATTGCCCTGCCCATATTATCGCATAAAAAACTACTCTTTTTGGAATGATTAATTTATTTATTTATATAAAATACATTTTAAATATGTGTATGCAATATATTTACTATGTTAAAATACGTGTATTTTTAGAAGAGTACGGAAATATTTACAAGCAATAGTTACGTCAATTATCTAATAAAGTATTATAAATTGCGGGTTTTCATGTACAAAAATGCTATACAGTGGTCGACAAAAGTAAACATACGATCCTCATTCTTCCTACCAGACGAGTACAAATACATTATGGAGAAAAGTAATGATGCAGTTTTCTTTGAAACCTTTTTTAATAATATAATATCACAAAAAAAAATTGTACTTGAACACAAACTTAAAAAAATATTCACGGAAAACGAAAAAAAAGCATTGACAAAAATCTACATACGGCCATACCTTATGATTTTGTGCGCTGCTGAATCATTAGAGAAGTCCCGTTGGCGGAATTTTAATCGGCCTTATTCCCGTTGTCGTCGTCGACGTCGTCATCAGATTTTTGTCAACTTTAGGACGATATAAATGTTTTGTCACATCGACAACAACAATGTTTTTGATGTCTATGATCCAAAAACAACCCTCTTAAAACATTACGCACAATTTTTTTTCCAAATGCCTTCAAGTCGCCAATAAAAATGGTGTCGATATTGTATTGACGTCGACGACGACAACGGAAATAAGGGCGAATATTGTGCTTTGCATTAGGATCCAATAAATTGTGTTTAGTTGGAGTTTGATAAGATTCAAGAAATACTTAATTGTGAAAGTGGCTCGTCGAAAAGAAATTTGAAGTTTTGTGCGACACTTAATTGTGAAATATAGAAAACCTTTGGTTAAATATCAAAACTGTTAAATTTAAGAAAATCAAAAGCAGACAATGTTAAATAAATTTAAAAACACCTGTACTGTTGACAAAAAATGCCGCAATGGGCGCCCAAAGAATTTAAATACCAGAGATGCCAACTTTACTTTAGGAGAAGTGGACAAAAGTCTGAAAATGAAATCCCCAAATTGGGCCTAAGGGTTGGTAAATAAACAGCCCAATTCTAAATATTCCCAGGGAAATGAGTTCCCTGGGAATTAATTTTTCCTGGGAATAAAATCCTCCTATTCTAAACAGACGGGGAATAGAACAATAAGGGAGAGAGAATTGAGAATTTTCGAAGACAGCTGTTTTGCTTTATGACGTTTGGTTTTGGTTGTTAAATGCAAATCATTTTAAGCAAATAAAACTTAGGGTAGTATTCTAAAAGTCCCGAAAGTGAACGTAAACGCAAAAGCAAACGCGAACGCCAAAGTCAAAAAATGGTAGTTTATATATTACTTCGTGCTTGCGTTTGTTTACGAAAGCTGTCACTGACATATGCGGTGTATAGAGTTGCGAAACTAAAATAAACAATTATAGATCAGAAAAAGTTATTTTGAGTGAAGTGCTCAGAATGAAAAAGATTACAAAATTTAGCTCTATTTCAGTAGTTCGACAGATTTTAAGATTGCTATTATTTATAAATACCAATGTTATTTTGGGTTCAATGTCCAATAAATTTCCCCATCTATAATAAATTAGTTGTCTTTTCAAAAACACGAGCCATTTGGCGGTATGTATTGATTGTAATGTGTTGGTTGTTTTGTTTATTATTGTCAACATCAACTGATGTTTATAATTTTTAAATATAATTATAATAGTTTTGCAACGCATTATTTATTATAACGTTCCATTTCTAATGTTATTATTATAAATAAGAATTTCAGTGCGTAAACAGTATAATTTTGAATTATTTAAAAAAAAATTTGAGCTCTATCCGTCGCATGCATTTCAGCCAAAATTGGCAACTACTTACAGCGGCTCAACATTATAATGGGGCACTAACCCACATAATAAAACATATATTATTTTTAAAATATGGTAACGGAATTTTGACTTTATTTTTATGATTTCATATTGCCACGTTAGTGTTTATTATTTAAGGAAATAATTGGTGCCTTATATTCAATTTAAATAAATTTATAAGCATTCATTCACAATAATACAGATCACGACGTAATAATGGGACAGATGGCAACCATTTTCAGTTTAGCTTTAGATAACGGTACCAAATGTTTTTTTTTTTTGACTGACACTTTTAAGAGAACTCTATATAGAATATTTCAGTCAGTTGTGTTATAAATATCCATCATGGCTCCACGTCGTTCCCAAACATCGCCAGAGCCGAGGAGATTAATAATTACCCACTCAGTGTCTGGAAAATCTGTGCGAGATATCGCGGAAATAGTAATAAAAGATATAGTTAGTTAGTTAGCTAGTTCGAAAAGAGGGGCGCTGTGGTGAGTGTTCAGAAGGAGCACTCTAAACCTTCCCATGTCAGTAAGACATACACTTAAGCCGCTAAGTTCGACCTGTTGTGCGCTCTAAGTTTATCCTACTACTTCACTATATCCCTTATAGGAATTCGGTGCTATTCACGAAATTCCTTAGTTTGTTCCAGTCCATACCCACAAGTTTGGTCATGTCCGGTATCGTACTATCCAAAAGATATCTGGATCTAGCTTGTGTGAAGGCCGGGCAGTGGCATAAGAAGTGCTCCAACGTCTCATCGTCCTCCATGCATGCCCTGCACTCACTGTTCGCCACTAGTCAAATACGGTACAGGTGGGCTCGTAATCCCGAATGCCCCGTTAAGACTCCCATCATTTTGCCCATCTCGGCTTTTCCCAGTTTCAGCAAACCTTTTGTCCTCAATCCATCTGGGTCTCCCCATAGGATCTTTGTCATCCTGCCTACTGATTCCCGGTTCCACTGGGCTCTATGTGCCGATTCCGCCAATTTATTTAACTCAGCCTTCGTCACCCCAAAGGGTTTCGCTCCATCCAGGCTCACCGTTTGGAGTTCCCTGGCTTTCTTTGCCAGGAGGTTCGCTCTCTCGTTGCCGAATACTCCGCTGTGCCCCGGCACCCAGATGATGTTGAGTCTGCCGTGCATAGAGTAGTCGTTTATCACCTTCTTACAGTCAAGGACCGTTCTAGATTTGACAGTTTCTGATGATATTGCCTTTATTGCCATTTGGCTATCCGTGAATCGCCCGAACTTCCGCCTGAAATTTCGTATTATGATCCGGGAGGCGTAGGTGGGATTCGGTTGCTGGATTTTCAATAAAGAATCCTAGACCCGTTTTTTCTCCTAGCTTTGAGCCATCCGTGTAGCAGTAAGTCCCATTTGGTATTGGTGTCAGGGTCCCATTCTGCCAGGCGTCTCTAGTTGGCGTTAGGGTCACGCAGTTCGCCTTAACCCTTATCTCGGATATTCGGTCAGATTCACTCGTATCTTGCGTGTACCCGACTAAGGCCCCAGTTATCCGTTGGTGTTTTGACGTGAGATCCCTGTTGATCCATTCACCTGTAGCTTGTAGGCGTTTTGCCGCAAGGGCAGCCTCGTATTTGATTCTAATCTCGATTGGCTGGATACGTAAAATAGTCTCCATGGCTCTTGTCGAGGTTGTCCTTATTGCACCGCTTATACCAATGCAGCACATTCTCTGAACCCTCTGCAGTATTGCGATGTTACATTTCCTCTCAACTGCCGTCCACCATACTACAGAAGCATATGTTAGTACAGGCCTGATTACGCTTCTGTAGAGCCAGTGTGTCACAGTCGGTTTGAGGCCCCATTTGGACCCTATAGCCCTTCTGCATAGCGACCAGCATCTGTAGGCCTTATTAGCCCTTTCCTCTATGTGGTGCTTCCAATTCAGTTTCCGATCTAAGATTACTCCTAAGTATTTAACCTTATCGGATATTTTAATCGTCTTTCCCAAGAATCGTGGCTCTTCATAATCTGAGATTTTCGTCTTCCTTGTGAATAGACATATTTCCGTTTTGTCCGGGTTTACATTTAAGCCCCTTGGCTGTGCCCATTCATACGCTATACTCAGTGCCCTCTCGGCCTCTCTGCATAATTGGTTTGGGTTCTTTCCCTTAAGAAGTATTATAACGTCATCTGCGTAGCAGATTGGTTTAAGTCCTTCGTCGGTAAGTTTCTTTAGGAGACTGTGTGTGGTGAGGACCCATAGGAGTGGTGATATAATCCCTCCTTGTGGGGTTCCACGTTGTACTGTCTCTAATATATACATCATGGGAACCACAGTTTATCAATCTATTCCTTAGCACATGGTTGATCCAGTCTTTTAATGCCCGGTCCACCCTAAACTGGTCTAAGGATTGGATAAGTGTTTCGGTCCGGACATTATTGAACGCTCCCTCAATGTCTATGCATACAGAGAGTGTGTATAGTTTGTCATTGAGAGATTGCTCTATGTAGTAGGTTACCTCATGAAGTGCGGTGTCCACTGATCTGCCTTTGACATAGGCGTGTTGTCTAAACTTCAGCACATCGCTCGGTATTCCACTTTTTACCATGTCGTCCACTATTCTCTCCAAGGTTTTGAGTAGAAACGAGGTGAGGCTAATTGGTCTATAAGCCTTTGCCGTTGCATAGCTTGCTTTTCCAGGTTTGGGTATGAATACTACCCTGGCCTCCTGCCAGTTTCTCGGTGTGTAGGCGTATTTTAAGCATGCGGTAAAAATTCCTGCCAGATGGGTTGTTATTTGGTCAACCCCATGCTGTAGGATAGCCGGGAAAATACCATCCGGTCCCGCCGCTTTATATGGGGAGAAACTCTTTATAGCTTTTTTGACCATTTGGTCCGTAATGATTGGCGTCTGATGTACTACATTCTCACCTTGTGACCATTCCCCTGTGGGTTCCGCGTTCCCATTTGGAAAGTGTTTATCCATCAGGTGCCGAAGTGTTTGTTCCATTGTATCCATTCTCTTTCCCGTGTCATCTACTAGCGTTTCCGCCTGTACGTGGGTCTTAGAGAGGAATTTTTTCATCTTCGACATGTCGTTGACGCTATCCACCTGTTCACTGAATAGTCTCCAGGAGTTGCGTCTCGCTTTTCTCATATTGCGTTGTATTCACTGAGACTTCTCTTGTAGTCCTCCCAGTATACTGGTGATTTCTTACGCGTGGCCCTGTTGTAAAGTCTACGGACGTTCTCCCCTAGATTTCATATTTCCCCTGTAACCCAGGGTTTTTCTTGGGCCGATTTCCTTTCCCGAAGTGGGCAGTTGTCCTCGAAAGACTTTACTAGTGCTTGCGTTGTCTTTGTCACTATGTCGTCTAGTTCGTCCCTGCTAGAGTATTCAAGCTGAGGGTGAACTAGTCGATGCTTAAGTAGGCTTCTGAACTTTGTCCAGTCTGTCTTGGTCCTATTTCGGAAGCATATCGGTTTCGGTGTTGGCCGTGTTATCCTGAATCTAATATATCTGTGATCCGAGAATGAGTGCTCATTTGAAACCCTCCATTCTTGAATCTCATCTATAAGGTGTTCAGAACAGATTGTTATATCTAACACCTCCTCCCTAATCTTGTTGACAAAAGTGGCTGTAATTCCGACGAAGGTGGTGGTGTCGGCGAATCATATGGCAAGTATACTGATGCCAGGTATATATTCCCATCTCCCTGTTTCAGTACTGTTGCATCCGATGTTGACAACTCTGGGGAGAAGAGAAAACAAAGGTTTTTATGGCATAAGATACATGTTCTCGGACGGGAATCCGTCTTCGTATAGAATAGTTGGTAATTAATATGATTTAATCCAATAACCTTGTCTTTAGTGGTCCAAGGTTCTTGTATTAAAGCAATGTGAATTTTACCTTTATTAATTTTATCCAACAGAGCGTGGGTTGCCGTCTCGCTCCGGTGGAGGTTGATCTGGATGACCTCTAATTTGGTCCTCCAGTAACCGGTCTTCTTGGGAGTTTGTGATGCATTCGGCCACTTCCTCCTTCTTGTTTTGCGGTGTCTGCTCCGCCGAGCCTCCTCTCGCTTCGTCATGCTTCGCATCCTCCGGCTGTGTTCCTCCGGTCGTCATGCCGATTGGCACTTTGCCAACTTTGATGTAGACAGCTTTGGTCACAAAGAACACCACACCTCTAGTCTTGGCAAGACCAGCCATGGATGCCGGGTCTATTCCGATCACAAGGAGTGTGCCCTCCTGCCCCTCCTCCCTGTGGAAAACGACCCATTTGTCCACGGTTAATCCTGCGTTTTGTTTGCCAATGACTTTAAGTATGGCGTCCGATGCAAACTTGCTGCCCCATCCTTTTATATATACGGTAGCCTTCGTCAGCCTTGGGATGTTCTTCCTCCTTACGAGGGCTAGCTTACCGCCTTCCCAGGGGGCAGAGATTTCATCCACCAGCTTCTTTAAAGTCTCCGCACAGTGTTGTGGGGCCAGCTGTAAAGTGAGTACCTCCCCTTTGAAGCCGCTACTGACGACTTCTATGGGAGGTCCACTTTCGGCCTTCATTATGTGGTCCATTACCTTCGTGTTGACGAGGTCCTCCACGGTTTGGTGCTGGTTATCCGGTATTGAGCCAGTTGGGTTTCCGCTATCAATTACTGCGTAGCAGAGATCGTCCAGTAGTTGCCTTCTTGCTACCTTTGCGTAGGATGGCGGTTCTTTGCCTGTGTTCGCATTCAGCTTCCTCTTCCGAGTTGGATAGGGTTCGTGTTTACGCGCCCTTTCCTTGTCGGTTGATTTGGCTGATGTGCTCGCCTTTCCGGTAATCGCATCGGCTTTGCTCCTATTGTCCCTGGAGCTCTGTTGCATACCCTGGGTAATATGGGGTTTGGGCGTCTCCGAATTACCAGATGACGGGGATCGGTTTCTCTTCATCCTCTGTTGAGGTCGAGGGAGGCACCGACAGGTCCTTAGGAACGTCCTGTTTTTCGGCTTGTTTGGCTGAACGGTTCCTCTTTGCAATCTTCCTGCGTTGAGCCCCCGAGAGTCGTTTCTTTTGTGTAGATAGCTTCGCTATGCTCTCGCTTACTTCATCAACCATTCTATTTACCTCGTCATTTTTTGGAGTTGCTAAAATGGTAATGTTGTTTTCATTAAAAAAGATATAAAAACTCAGAAAATTTTGAAAACATTTGGAAACCGAGCAAGCGAAAAATATTTTCGGATTCAGACGAGCGTTGGCTCTTACAGCAAATAAAGAAACGCCCACATCTTAGCGCACCTAAACTGGCGACTGAAGCAGAAATATTCTTGGGGAAAAATGCTAATCCCGAAACCATAAGAAATATTTTACGTAAGCATCAATACAACGGTCGAGTAGCTAGGAAGAAGCCTCATATCAGTAAATTCAACAAGCTGAAACGACTATCATTTGCAAAAGATTTTTCGTTTTGGAGCAAAGTGATTTTTACTGATGAAAGTAAATTTAATATTTTCCGGTCAGATGGGCAGTTATACGTATGGAGAAAGCCGAACGAAGAGCTGCGCGAAAGAAATTTACGACCGACTGTGAAGCACGGGTCAGGGTCAGTAAAAGTATGGGGTGCAATTTCGGCAGCTGGTCCTGGGAATCTTCATATTGTTGAAGGACCACAAGTACTACCTAAATATTTTGCGAAGTAACCTTTCAGAAACATCCGAAAAATTAGGCCTTTCCAACGAATACTATTTCTACCAGGACAATGATCCAAAGCATAAGGCTTTTTATGTTCGAAATTGGTTGCTCTATAATTGCCCACATGTACTCGAAACACCACCACAATCGCCGGATTTAAACCCGATTGAGCACGTGAGGAGTTATTTGGAACAAAAATTAAAAAGTCACCACATTAACAACAAAAACACACTTACACTTGCTCTTAAGAAAGAATGGGAAAAACTATCACCTAACTATTGCAGAAAGCTGGTTGAATCGATGCCGCAACGTTTAAAAGCGATAATACAACAAAAGGGCCTCCCAACAAAATATTGAAGTTTTGAATATGATACCTTATTTACTTATTTTTTAATTCGTGTCCCATTATTACTTTGACCCTAATACTATGAATTACTTTACTTTTCTTTGTTTCTTACTTTTTGTACTAATGAAAATGACTTCTGTTTATATTTTCAATAAACTCATCGCATTAGCATTAAAACGTTATATAAATTTGTTTTCTTAAGTTAGTTAGTTCAGTAGAATATAGGGAACATATGTAATATTAATAGGTGTCCCATTTTAACTTTGAGCCACTGTATAAACAATGAAATGCAAAATACTGCCTATACTATACTCGATCGACATATTTATTTGAATTTGTAATTTCTTCAACTAACGCGAAGAACTATGGCGTGTTCAATTTGACAGCTGAAGTAATCAAAAACGTTGCGCTGCGTTTTATAAACTACTCATTAAATAACGTAACTCAACGCAGGTAGTCACCGAACAGCTGTAACGTTTTATAAACTACCAAAACGACAAAAGTAACGCGATGTGACTGATTCACGACTTATAGAATACCACCCTTAATTAATAATCAAAATAAGTGAAAATTTACAAAATAGCCCATAGAATGGCAGCAGAAGAAAGACCGGGAGCAGTAGAAGCAACAACAAACGTATGCAAGCAGATAGTTACGCGATGCGACGAATTCACTTGAGCTGCCGCAAACTTTGTAAGTAAATAAGGGAACATACATACATATTTACTTGGCTTAACTGTAGTTCAGGGGTATTTCTTGGAATGGAATCAAAATTTTATCATCAATATAGATTTTTAAGCTGAGCTGAAATATATATTTTTTTTGTACGATAGGCCCATCTTCTTGAGATATGGGCTTGCAAACTTGAGTGTATAGTCGGTTATATCTCTGAAACTACTTTTCCGACTTTGTTGAAATTTATGTCATTAGCAAGGTCTTTTTAAACTCTACAAATACAGTTAAAAATATTTTACTTTTTATTAACCCATTGTGGAATAATTTAAAAAAAATGATTTTATAACCCCATTTTTTCTTTAAAATCATTATTTCTCAAAAATACACCGTAGTCTTGCTACATTTTTTCTACACACCAGTAATAGAGAAGATTTCAGACTTTCTTTCAAGGTATAATACGGCTCAGTAGCCCTTGAAAGACCGGGGATATAAAAAGTTGGTTTTGTTATCACACTTTCAACATAATATCAGGACCTGTTTTCATTAAAATATCAACAATTATTTTAAAACAATCGCGCGATTTTACTTTGGAGGGCCATTACTCGGGAAACATGGGCCTCTGGTAAATTTTTTTTTATTTAAAAATAAATTCTATACACCCCCTAAAAATGAAAAAAAATTGCTCAATTGCCTCTAAAATAGAGTTGTTACAAAAAAAGATAAAAAATGGGCGCTGGTCCATATTTTCCGAAATATAGACCTGCAAAGCGTGAATATATAATCGGGCATAAGTCAGACATTTATTATCCGATCTAGTTGGAATCGGTACCATTACAAAGGCCTTTTTAAACCCTCTGTGTATAAAAATTTTTGTTTATATTAACCAATTGTGGAGCAAATTAAAATAAACGATTTTTTAACCTCACTCTTTGATAAAATTTTTTTTTTCAAAAAAACGATAATAGACAAAACTTTTTTTAGGGTATAATATTCACCTATAACCCTTCGAAGACCGAATATATTAAAGTTCATAGTATTTTTGTTTATAAAGCTTTCTGCGTGGATTAGCGATTTTCTCGTCTGGTGCGATTTCACAACCGGTTAGTGGCATTGGCATAGTTGTTTAGAAATAATTATTTAATTTTGGTGGAAAAAGTGGCAAATGTATTCAAAATTTTGAACTTAAGTGTCTCCGGTCTTTGAAAGGTTATTGGTGAGGACTATACCTTAAAAAAGGCAAGTCTTGTCTATTATCGGAGTCTACCAAAAAATCTACAAATTTTTTGAAAATAATAAATATGTATTAAAAAAGGAAGGTTAACAAATATTGTTTTTTTTTAATTAACCCCCAATGGATTAATAAATATAAATATGTGTATACACATATTTATAGAATTTAGAAAGACCTTTGTAATGATATTCATTTCTACTAACTTTGATAACCACTTTTAAAACTTTTGAACTCAGTGCAGACGCTTTTCTCGGTGGTCACATTTTGGTGTAGATCTGAGAGATCTTCTAATTCCGAAGAATAATGCCATAATATTGATTAAAATAAAAGTAATTCTTTAATTTTTTATAGAAAATATTAAATACTTACATTTTTGTGCAGCACTCCCTAGCAATTTGTTGGCGGAATTACTCCCAAAAGTTGTTTTCACATTCTCCA
This sequence comes from Phaonia tiefii, assembly GCA_963931995.1. NCBI lineage: Eukaryota > Metazoa > Arthropoda > Insecta > Diptera > Muscidae > Phaonia > Phaonia tiefii. Next base: position 246,221,098 of record OZ008368.1, read on the forward strand.
TTTCATTGACTTTTTTCCCGGGGAAAAATTTCCCTTTTTCGAAGTTCGTTTAGAATAAGGGAAAAAACTCCCAAGGAGATTTTATTAAGAATAGGGGAATAGGGAAAAACTCCCAGGGAATTGCTATTGAGAATTGGGCTGAAAATAAGATACTATAGTGCATTCACGAATAATTCAATGAACTTTGAGTAATGATAGTTACCATAGCAGGACTCAACGCAAAAAAAACATGATTCGCGAAAAAAGACGCAAATTCGCTTGGAATTTTCAAAACAGCATATCCAAAAAGGCACTGATTTCTGGAAACGAGTATTGATTACGGATGAGACTAAAAGTAATTAATTTGGAAATGGCGGGTCAACCAAAGTTTGTAGTAAATTTACCACAGCTATGAATCTGAAAGACGTAGACCCTACTGTTAAACATGCGTGTAGGATTGGGGTGCCGCCGGTGTATCTGGATTTGGAAATCTGGTACTTATTAAGAGTAAAATGGATTGTTGCCAATATAAATTAGTTTTAGAACAAATTTTGAAAGCATCGGTCGGTATTTTATATATTCGTTATATTTGGATTTTCCCCGAAGATAACAGAGTTTTGACACTTCGCCAACTGTAAATAATGTAAACCAACAATAAATCTAAAGTGTGTGAGAAATAAACGTGGTTTTGGGAAGAAAAGAAAAAGCTTTTTAATGCTAATGATAAGTTCAGTGGAATTATTTGTTGACGAATAAGACAGTACAAATCGTGGCATCTATTAGAAGACACTTAGAGACAACTCTAATCATTTAGAACTGCCGGCTACACTGCACACAAAAAAATATACAGGGCTGTCATAGAAACCAATGTTGTCGGTATTGGATTTGAAAACGACAACAAATATCGTCACCTAAAATTCAAAATGACGTAACAACAAAATTCCAAAATTTTCTTTCTGATTGCTTACGATATGTTTGACTCATAGACTTATACATACCTTGATAAACTTATTCTCTCATCTGACGTTTCATTTCATACTCTCATCGTAGGTTTGTGGAAATGAGAGCAATTAAATTTAAAATTATCTTACACCAGGTGGAGTTACAAAATATGTTCACTTAACTTTTTCCTGTCGTTTTGGTGTAGAACTGAAAAATTTAAATATATTTTGCACTTTTTTATTGACTTTTATCGTTGGTATACATTTGTATTGTATTTAACACAACTAGTTTGCCACAAAAACACGAAATTCGGTTGTTGTTCCTATGTTGATCGCTGTATACTATTGCCACTATCTGGTATTATTGAACCCATATTTCTACCATCCAATGTTTACTTTCCATCGTACCTATGACGTTTAATTTATTGAGCGAATAAACCCTTCTATGGTATGTGTTATTCTATGGTTTGACTAAAATACATGATTTGACAAAGTTTTAAACCGAGAATAACACATACCATAGAAGGTTTTATTCGCTCAATAAATTAAACGTCATAGGTACGATGGAAAGTAAACATTGGATGGTAGAAATATGGGTTCAATAATACCAGATAGTGGCAATAGTATACAGCGATCAACATAGGAACAACAACCGAATTTCGTGTTTTTGTGGCAAACTAGTTGTGTTAAATACAATACAAATGTATACCAACGATAAAAGTCAATAAAAAAGTGCAAAATATATTTAAATTTTTCAGTTCTACACCAAAACGACAGGAAAAAGTTAAGTGAATATATGTATTTTGTAACTCCACCTGGTGTAAGATAATTTTAAATTTAATTGCTCTCATTTCCACAAACCTACGATGAGAGTGTGAAATGAAACGTCAGATGAGAGAATAAGTTTATCTAGGTATGTATTAGTCTATGGTTTTAAACACCTAAGTTCAAAATCAACGATTTTATTAAAAGGATTAAATAGATGAAGTTTTTGATAAATCCACGTTTTTTCTTTGAACTGTAATTTTTTATAAAATTTCGATGTACCTATACTTACAATTGACTAAACTGCATATCCCCACAAACTTTAAGACACCTACGATGCAAAAGGGCAATTTTATTCATAAAATTCCGAGTCTATATCGTGCAACTTTTTGCCCCTCCTGTAAAGTGATGAAAATGTTGTTATGTCTTTTTGAATTTTAGGTGACGATATACTTTGGTGTCATGGAATCCAATGTTATCGGTTTTATGTTCGAACTAGAATTAGTATCGGTTTTAGGTGTCACAGAAACCAATGTTATCGGTTTTCTTATTGCAAATAAAACAAGCAGCTAACAGCTATCGCTTTTCTTTATAGTGAATAAATCAAGTAGCGTCAAGCGTCGTCTTTCATTTAATTTTATTGTGCAGGTGGATATTTTGTGAACATGTAAGTAAATTATTGTTAGTTTAATAAAAATAAATATTTCTATGTAATTTTTTTGTTCTCAAATACACATTCTATTTAAACCAAACACTATAAATTAAACATGTAAACAATTCTACAAATGTAAACAATGGCTCAAGATATAGCTACTAGAGGTAGACTCGTTAGAAATGGTAATTTTTGTAGCCAACAACAACAGGCAATTTGTTTTTGTGTCTAGCTGAAACGCTACGGGCGTTTTCGGAAATGCATCACTGCAGAGCATCTGATGCGCATCACGTTCGAAAATGCAACACTTTGCAACACTGCAAGAGTCGCATGTTCTAAAAGTAATCAACACAGCGTATGATGCGCAAACAAGTCGCAAAATGCGCAGTAGCAAAAGGGCTGATGCAATAAATGAGTAAGTACGGAATTTGATATTAATTATGTTTTTTTATAAAACTTACTATTTCAAATTAAATCACAAATTAAATTTCACAAATTAATTTATTTCACAAATTAATTAATTTCACAAATTAAATTTATTAAAAAATTTTCCATTGAAATATTTTAGTGTTCGGAATTGCAAATCAAAATAAGCAACAATCAAGCATCTGCATCAGCTGATTGACATCAGCAGTGCAAACGCATCACAGTTGCGCATCAGATGCTCTGCAGTGATGCATTTCCGAAAACGCCCTACATTTATACACATATATCTTGCAACAGCTGATTCGATTATCGGTTTTATTTGCATTCGAAAATAACAAAACCGACTTGGTTACATGGCACCAAATAAAACCAATATTGGTTTGCAAAACCGACAATCAACAAAACCGACTTCGATTCTATAACACCCCTGATAGTGGTAATATTGCCTATAAACATTGTATAATTTCAGCCATTGGCATGGGTAACATAGAGTTTGCTTTGTTTTATGTATAATTTTACAAATTTTCATTGGTATTTTTCATGTTTGAAAAATTATCTATAATTATTGTTGACTTAGACTTGAATTGTTGACTTGAAACAGCAATGAGTATTTAGCAATATTACAATTTTTTATAGGTTAATACACCTACATATATATATTGCTGAATTGCCCTGCCCATATTATCGCATAAAAAACTACTCTTTTTGGAATGATTAATTTATTTATTTATATAAAATACATTTTAAATATGTGTATGCAATATATTTACTATGTTAAAATACGTGTATTTTTAGAAGAGTACGGAAATATTTACAAGCAATAGTTACGTCAATTATCTAATAAAGTATTATAAATTGCGGGTTTTCATGTGCAAAAATGCTATACAGTGGTCGACAAAAGTAAACATACGATCCTCATTCTTCCTACCAGACGAGTACAAATACATTATGGAGAAAAGTAATGATGCAGTTTTCTTTGAAACCTTTTTTAATAATATAATATCACAAAAAAAAATTGTACTTGAACACAAACTTAAAAAAATATTCACGGAAAACGAAAAAAAAGCATTGACAAAAATCTACATACGGCCATACCTTATGATTTTGTGCGCTGCTGAATCATTAGAGAAGTCCCGTTGGCGGAATTTTAATCGGCCTTATTCCCGTTGTCGTCGTCGACGTCGTCATCAGATTTTTGTCAACTTTAGGACGATATAAATGTTTTGTCACATCGACAACAACAATGTTTTTGATGTCTATGATCCAAAAACAACCCTCTTAAAACATTACGCACAATTTTTTTTCCAAATGCCTTCAAGTCGCCAATAAAAATGGTGTCGATATTGTATTGACGTCGACGACGACAACGGAAATAAGGGCGAATATTGTGCTTTGCATTAGGATCCAATAAATTGTGTTTAGTTGGAGTTTGATAAGATTCAAGAAATACTTAATTGTGAAAGTGGCTCGTCGAAAAGAAATTTGAAGTTTTGTGCGACACTTAATTGTGAAATATAGAAAACCTTTGGTTAAATATCAAAACTGTTAAATTTAAGAAAATCAAAAGCAGACAATGTTAAATAAATTTAAAAACACCTGTACTGTTGACAAAAAATGCCGCAATGGGCGCCCAAAGAATTTAAATACCAGAGATGCCAACTTTACTTTAGGAGAAGTGGACAAAAGTCTGAAAATGAAATCCCCAAATTGGGCCTAAGGGTTGGTAAATAAACAGCCCAATTCTAAATATTCCCAGGGAAATGAGTTCCCTGGGAATTAATTTTTCCTGGGAATAAAATCCTCCTATTCTAAACAGACGGGGAATAGAACAATAAGGGAGAGAGAATTGAGAATTTTCGAAGACAGCTGTTTTGCTTTATGACGTTTGGTTTTGGTTGTTAAATGCAAATCATTTTAAGCAAATAAAACTTAGGGTAGTATTCTAAAAGTCCCGAAAGTGAACGTAAACGCAAAAGCAAACGCGAACGCCAAAGTCAAAAAATGGTAGTTTATATATTACTTCGTGCTTGCGTTTGTTTACGAAAGCTGTCACTGACATATGCGGTGTATAGAGTTGCGAAACTAAAATAAACAATTATAGATCAGAAAAAGTTATTTTGAGTGAAGTGCTCAGAATGAAAAAGATTACAAAATTTAGCTCTATTTCAGTAGTTCGACAGATTTTAAGATTGCTATTATTTATAAATACCAATGTTATTTTGGGTTCAATGTCCAATAAATTTCCCCATCTATAATAAATTAGTTGTCTTTTCAAAAACACGAGCCATTTGGCGGTATGTATTGATTGTAATGTGTTGGTTGTTTTGTTTATTATTGTCAACATCAACTGATGTTTATAATTTTTAAATATAATTATAATAGTTTTGCAACGCATTATTTATTATAACGTTCCATTTCTAATGTTATTATTATAAATAAGAATTTCAGTGCGTAAACAGTATAATTTTGAATTATTTAAAAAAAAATTTGAGCTCTATCCGTCGCATGCATTTCAGCCAAAATTGGCAACTACTTACAGCGGCTCAACATTATAATGGGGCACTAACCCACATAATAAAACATATATTATTTTTAAAATATGGTAACGGAATTTTGACTTTATTTTTATGATTTCATATTGCCACGTTAGTGTTTATTATTTAAGGAAATAATTGGTGCCTTATATTCAATTTAAATAAATTTATAAGCATTCATTCACAATAATACAGATCACGACGTAATAATGGGACAGATGGCAACCATATTCAGTTTAGCTTTAGATAACGGTACCAAATGTTTTTTTTTTTTGACTGACACTTTTAAGAGAACTCTATATAGAATATTTCAGTCAGTTGTGTTATAAATATCCATCATGGCTCCACGTCGTTCCCAAACATCGCCAGAGCCGAGGAGATTAATAATTACCCACTCAGTGTCTGGAAAATCTGTGCGAGATATCGCGGAAATAGTAATAAAAGATATAGTTAGTTAGTTAGCTAGTTCGAAAAGAGGGGCGCTGTGGTGAGTGTTCAGAAGGAGCACTCTAAACCTTCCCATGTCAGTAAGACATACACTTAAGCCGCTAAGTTCGACCTGTTGTGCGCTCTAAGTTTATCCTACTACTTCACTATATCCCTTATAGGAATTCGGTGCTATTCACGAAATTCCTTAGTTTGTTCCAGTCCATACCCACAAGTTTGGTCATGTCCGGTATCGTACTATCCAAAAGATATCTGGATCTAGCTTGTGTGAAGGCCGGGCAGTGGCATAAGAAGTGCTCCAACGTCTCATCGTCCTCCATGCATGCCCTGCACTCACTGTTCGCCACTAGTCAAATACGGTACAGGTGGGCTCGTAATCCCGAATGCCCCGTTAAGACTCCCATCATTTTGCCCATCTCGGCTTTTCCCAGTTTCAGCAAACCTTTTGTCCTCAATCCATCTGGGTCTCCCCATAGGATCTTTGTCATCCTGCCTACTGATTCCCGGTTCCACTGGGCTCTATGTGCCGATTCCGCCAATTTATTTAACTCAGCCTTCGTCACCCCAAAGGGTTTCGCTCCATCCAGGCTCACCGTTTGGAGTTCCCTGGCTTTCTTTGCCAGGAGGTTCGCTCTCTCGTTGCCGAATACTCCGCTGTGCCCCGGCACCCAGATGATGTTGAGTCTGCCGTGCATAGAGTAGTCGTTTATCACCTTCTTACAGTCAAGGACCGTTCTAGATTTGACAGTTTCTGATGATATTGCCTTTATTGCCATTTGGCTATCCGTGAATCGCCCGAACTTCCGCCTGAAATTTCGTATTATGATCCGGGAGGCGTAGGTGGGATTCGGTTGCTGGATTTTCAATAAAGAATCCTAGACCCGTTTTTTCTCCTAGCTTTGAGCCATCCGTGTAGCAGTAAGTCCCATTTGGTATTGGTGTCAGGGTCCCATTCTGCCAGGCGTCTCTAGTTGGCGTTAGGGTCACGCAGTTCGCCTTAACCCTTATCTCGGATATTCGGTCAGATTCACTCGTATCTTGCGTGTACCCGACTAAGGCCCCAGTTATCCGTTGGTGTTTTGACGTGAGATCCCTGTTGATCCATTCACCTGTAGCTTGTAGGCGTTTTGCCGCAAGGGCAGCCTCGTATTTGATTCTAATCTCGATTGGCTGGATACGTAAAATAGTCTCCATGGCTCTTGTCGAGGTTGTCCTTATTGCACCGCTTATACCAATGCAGCACATTCTCTGAACCCTCTGCAGTATTGCGATGTTACATTTCCTCTCAACTGCCGTCCACCATACTACAGAAGCATATGTTAGTACAGGCCTGATTACGCTTCTGTAGAGCCAGTGTGTCATAGTCGGTTTGAGGCCCCATTTGGACCCTATAGCCCTTCTGCATAGCGACCAGCATCTGTAGGCCTTATTAGCCCTTTCCTCTATGTGGTGCTTCCAATTCAGTTTCCGATCTAAGATTACTCCTAAGTATTTAACCTTATCGGATATTTTAATCGTCTTTCCCAAGAATCGTGGCTCTTCATAATCTGAGATTTTCGTCTTCCTTGTGAATAGACATATTTCCGTTTTGTCCGGGTTTACATTTAAGCCCCTTGGCTGTGCCCATTCATACGCTATACTCAGTGCCCTCTCGGCCTCTCTGCATAATTGGTTTGGGTTCTTTCCCTTAAGAAGTATTATAACGTCATCTGCGTAGCAGATTGGTTTAAGTCCTTCGTCGGTAAGTTTCTTTAGGAGACTGTGTGTGGTGAGGACCCATAGGAGTGGTGATATAATCCCTCCTTGTGGGGTTCCACGTTGTACTGTCTCTAATATATACATCATGGGAACCACAGTTTATCAATCTATTCCTTAGCACATGGTTGATCCAGTCTTTTAATGCCCGGTCCACCCTAAACTGGTCTAAGGATTGGATAAGTGTTTCGGTCCGGACATTATTGAACGCTCCCTCAATGTCTATGCATACAGAGAGTGTGTATAGTTTGTCATTGAGAGATTGCTCTATGTAGTAGGTTACCTCATGAAGTGCGGTGTCCACTGATCTGCCTTTGACATAGGCGTGTTGTCTAAACTTCAGCACATCGCTCGGTATTCCACTTTTTACCATGTCGTCCACTATTCTCTCCAAGGTTTTGAGTAGAAACGAGGTGAGGCTAATTGGTCTATAAGCCTTTGCCGTTGCATAGCTTGCTTTTCCAGGTTTGGGTATGAATACTACCCTGGCCTCCTGCCAGTTTCTCGGTGTGTAGGCGTATTTTAAGCATGCGGTAAAAATTCCTGCCAGATGGGTTGTTATTTGGTCAACCCCATGCTGTAGGATAGCCGGGAAAATACCATCCGGTCCCGCCGCTTTATATGGGGAGAAACTCTTTATAGCTTTTTTGACCATTTGGTCCGTAATGATTGGCGTCTGATGTACTACATTCTCACCTTGTGACCATTCCCCTGTGGGTTCCGCGTTCCCATTTGGAAAGTGTTTATCCATCAGGTGCCGAAGTGTTTGTTCCATTGTATCCATTCTCTTTCCCGTGTCATCTACTAGCGTTTCCGCCTGTACGTGGGTCTTAGAGAGGAATTTTTTCATCTTCGACATGTCGTTGACGCTATCCACCTGTTCACTGAATAGTCTCCAGGAGTTGCGTCTCGCTTTTCTCATATTGCGTTGTATTCACTGAGACTTCTCTTGTAGTCCTCCCAGTATACTGGTGATTTCTTACGCGTGGCCCTGTTGTAAAGTCTACGGACGTTCTCCCCTAGATTTCATATTTCCCCTGTAACCCAGGGTTTTTCTTGGGCCGATTTCCTTTCCCGAAGTGGGCAGTTGTCCTCGAAAGACTTTACTAGTGCTTGCGTTGTCTTTGTCACTATGTCGTCTAGTTCGTCCCTGCTAGAGTATTCAAGCTGAGGGTGAACTAGTCGATGCTTAAGTAGGCTTCTGAACTTTGTCCAGTCTGTCTTGGTCCTATTTCGGAAGCATATCGGTTTCGGTGTTGGCCGTGTTATCCTGAATCTAATATATCTGTGATCCGAGAATGAGTGCTCATTTGAAACCCTCCATTCTTGAATCTCATCTATAAGGTGTTCAGAACAGATTGTTATATCTAACACCTCCTCCCTAATCTTGTTGACAAAAGTGGCTGTAATTCCGACGAAGGTGGTGGTGTCGGCGAATCATATGGCAAGTATACTGATGCCAGGTATATATTCCCATCTCCCTGTTTCAGTACTGTTGCATCCGATGTTGACAACTCTGGGGAGAAGAGAAAACAAAGGTTTTTATGGCATAAGATACATGTTCTCGGACGGGAATCCGTCTTCGTATAGAATAGTTGGTAATTAATATGATTTAATCCAATAACCTTGTCTTTAGTGGTCCAAGGTTCTTGTATTAAAGCAATGTGAATTTTACCTTTATTAATTTTATCCAACAGAGCGTGGGTTGCCGTCTCGCTCCGGTGGAGGTTGATCTGGATGACCTCTAATTTGGTCCTCCAGTAACCGGTCTTCTTGGGAGTTTGTGATGCATTCGGCCACTTCCTCCTTCTTGTTTTGCGGTGTCTGCTCCGCCGAGCCTCCTCTCGCTTCGTCATGCTTCGCATCCTCCGGCTGTGTTCCTCCGGTCGTCATGCCGATTGGCACTTTGCCAACTTTGATGTAGACAGCTTTGGTCACAAAGAACACCACACCTCTAGTCTTGGCAAGACCAGCCATGGATGCCGGGTCTATTCCGATCACAAGGAGTGTGCCCTCCTGCCCCTCCTCCCTGTGGAAAACGACCCATTTGTCCACGGTTAATCCTGCGTTTTGTTTGCCAATGACTTTAAGTATGGCGTCCGATGCAAACTTGCTGCCCCATCCTTTTATATATACGGTAGCCTTCGTCAGCCTTGGGATGTTCTTCCTCCTTACGAGGGCTAGCTTACCGCCTTCCCAGGGGGCAGAGATTTCATCCACCAGCTTCTTTAAAGTCTCCGCACAGTGTTGTGGGGCCAGCTGTAAAGTGAGTACCTCCCCTTTGAAGCCGCTACTGACGACTTCTATGGGAGGTCCACTTTCGGCCTTCATTATGTGGTCCATTACCTTCGTGTTGACGAGGTCCTCCACGGTTTGGTGCTGGTTATCCGGTATTGAGCCAGTTGGGTTTCCGCTATCAATTACTGCGTAGCAGAGATCGTCCAGTAGTTGCCTTCTTGCTACCTTTGCGTAGGATGGCGGTTCTTTGCCTGTGTTCGCATTCAGCTTCCTCTTCCGAGTTGGATAGGGTTCGTGTTTACGCGCCCTTTCCTTGTCGGTTGATTTGGCTGATGTGCTCGCCTTTCCGGTAATCGCATCGGCTTTGCTCCTATTGTCCCTGGAGCTCTGTTGCATACCCTGGGTAATATGGGGTTTGGGCGTCTCCGAATTACCAGATGACGGGGATCGGTTTCTCTTCATCCTCTGTTGAGGTCGAGGGAGGCACCGACAGGTCCTTAGGAACGTCCTGTTTTTCGGCTTGTTTGGCTGAACGGTTCCTCTTTGCAATCTTCCTGCGTTGAGCCCCCGAGAGTCGTTTCTTTTGTGTAGATAGCTTCGCTATGCTCTCGCTTACTTCATCAACCATTCTATTTACCTCGTCATTTTTTGGAGTTGCTAAAATGGTAATGTTGTTTTCATTAAAAAAGATATAAAAACTCAGAAAATTTTGAAAACATTTGGAAACCGAGCAAGCGAAAAATATTTTCGGATTCAGACGAGCGTTGGCTCTTACAGCAAATAAAGAAACGCCCACATCTTAGCGCACCTAAACTGGCGACTGAAGCAGAAATATTCTTGGGGAAAAATGCTAATCCCGAAACCATAAGAAATATTTTACGTAAGCATCAATACAACGGTCGAGTAGCTAGGAAGAAGCCTCATATCAGTAAATTCAACAAGCTGAAACGACTATCATTTGCAAAAGATTTTTCGTTTTGGAGCAAAGTGATTTTTACTGATGAAAGTAAATTTAATATTTTCCGGTCAGATGGGCAGTTATACGTATGGAGAAAGCCGAACGAAGAGCTGCGCGAAAGAAATTTACGACCGACTGTGAAGCACGGGTCAGGGTCAGTAAAAGTATGGGGTGCAATTTCGGCAGCTGGTCCTGGGAATCTTCATATTGTTGAAGGACCACAAGTACTACCTAAATATTTTGCGAAGTAACCTTTCAGAAACATCCGAAAAATTAGGCCTTTCCAACGAATACTATTTCTACCAGGACAATGATCCAAAGCATAAGGCTTTTTATGTTCGAAATTGGTTGCTCTATAATTGCCCACATGTACTCGAAACACCACCACAATCGCCGGATTTAAACCCGATTGAGCACGTGAGGAGTTATTTGGAACAAAAATTAAAAAGTCACCACATTAACAACAAAAACACACTTACACTTGCTCTTAAGAAAGAATGGGAAAAACTATCACCTAACTATTGCAGAAAGCTGGTTGAATCGATGCCGCAACGTTTAAAAGCGATAATACAACAAAAGGGCCTCCCAACAAAATATTGAAGTTTTGAATATGATACCTTATTTACTTATTTTTTAATTCGTGTCCCATTATTACTTTGACCCTAATACTATGAATTACTTTACTTTTCTTTGTTTCTTACTTTTTGTACTAATGAAAATGACTTCTGTTTATATTTTCAATAAACTCATCGCATTAGCATTAAAACGTTATATAAATTTGTTTTCTTAAGTTAGTTAGTTCAGTAGAATATAGGGAACATATGTAATATTAATAGGTGTCCCATTTTAACTTTGAGCCACTGTATAAACAATGAAATGCAAAATACTGCCTATACTATACTCGATCGACATATTTATTTGAATTTGTAATTTCTTCAACTAACGCGAAGAACTATGGCGTGTTCAATTTGACAGCTGAAGTAATCAAAAACGTTGCGCTGCGTTTTATAAACTACTCATTAAATAACGTAACTCAACGCAGGTAGTCACCGAACAGCTGTAACGTTTTATAAACTACCAAAACGACAAAAGTAACGCGATGTGACTGATTCACGACTTATAGAATACCACCCTTAATTAATAATCAAAATAAGTGAAAATTTACAAAATAGCCCATAGAATGGCAGCAGAAGAAAGACCGGGAGCAGTAGAAGCAACAACAAACGTATGCAAGCAGATAGTTACGCGATGCGACGAATTCACTTGAGCTGCCGCAAACTTTGTAAGTAAATAAGGGAACATACATACATATTTACTTGGCTTAACTGTAGTTCAGGGGTATTTCTTGGAATGGAATCAAAATTTTATCATCAATATAGATTTTTAAGCTGAGCTGAAATATATATTTTTTTTGTACGATAGGCCCATCTTCTTGAGATATGGGCTTGCAAACTTGAGTGTATAGTCGGTTATATCTCTGAAACTACTTTTCCGACTTTGTTGAAATTTATGTCATTAGCAAGGTCTTTTTAAACTCTACAAATACAGTTAAAAATATTTTACTTTTTATTAACCCATTGTGGAATAATTTAAAAAAAATGATTTTATAACCCCATTTTTTCTTTAAAATCATTATTTCTCAAAAATACACCGTAGTCTTGCTACATTTTTTCTACACACCAGTAATAGAGAAGATTTCAGACTTTCTTTCAAGGTATAATACGGCTCAGTAGCCCTTGAAAGACCGGGGATATAAAAAGTTGGTTTTGTTATCACACTTTCAACATAATATCAGGACCTGTTTTCATTAAAATATCAACAATTATTTTAAAACAATCGCGCGATTTTACTTTGGAGGGCCATTACTCGGGAAACATGGGCCTCTGGTAAATTTTTTTTTATTTAAAAATAAATTCTATACACCCCCTAAAAATGAAAAAAAATTGCTCAATTGCCTCTAAAATAGAGTTGTTACAAAAAAAGATAAAAAATGGGCGCTGGTCCATATTTTCCGAAATATAGACCTGCAAAGCGTGAATATATAATCGGGCATAAGTCAGACATTTATTATCCGATCTAGTTGGAATCGGTACCATTACAAAGGCCTTTTTAAACCCTCTGTGTATAAAAATTTTTGTTTATATTAACCAATTGTGGAGCAAATTAAAATAAACGATTTTTTAACCTCACTCTTTGATAAAATTTTTTTTTTCAAAAAAACGATAATAGACAAAACTTTTTTTAGGGTATAATATTCACCTATAACCCTTCGAAGACCGAATATATTAAAGTTCATAGTATTTTTGTTTATAAAGCTTTCTGCGTGGATTAGCGATTTTCTCGTCTGGTGCGATTTCACAACCGGTTAGTGGCATTGGCATAGTTGTTTAGAAATAATTATTTAATTTTGGTGGAAAAAGTGGCAAATGTATTCAAAATTTTGAACTTAAGTGTCTCCGGTCTTTGAAAGGTTATTGGTGAGGACTATACCTTAAAAAAGGCAAGTCTTGTCTATTATCGGAGTCTACCAAAAAATCTACAAATTTTTTGAAAATAATAAATATGTATTAAAAAAGGAAGGTTAACAAATATTGTTTTTTTTTAATTAACCCCCAATGGATTAATAAATATAAATATGTGTATACACATATTTATAGAATTTAGAAAGACCTTTGTAATGATATTCATTTCTACTAACTTTGATAACCACTTTTAAAACTTTTGAACTCAGTGCAGACGCTTTTCTCGGTGGTCACATTTTGGTGTAGATCTGAGAGATCTTCTAATTCCGAAGAATAATGCCATAATATTGATTAAAATAAAAGTAATTCTTTAATTTTTTATAGAAAATATTAAATACTTACATTTTTGTGCAGCACTCCCTAGCAATTTGTTGGCGGAATTACTCCCAAAAGTTGTTTTCACATTCTCCATTTCATTGACTTTTTTCCCGGGGAAAAATTTCCCTTTTTCGAAGTTCGTTTAGAATAAGGGAAAAAACTCCCAAGGAGATTTTATTAAGAATAGGGGAATAGGGAAAAACTCCCAGAGAATTGCTATTGAGAATTGGGCTGAAAATAAGATACTATAGTGCATTCACGAATAATTCAATGAACTTTGAGTAATGATAGTTACCATAGCAGGACTCAACGCAAAAAAAACATGATTCGCGAAAAAAGACGCAAATTCGCTTGGAATTTTCAAAACAGCATATCCAAAAAGGCACTGATTTCTGGAAACGAGTATTGATTACGGATGAGACTAAAAGTAATTAATTTGGAAATGGCGGGTCAACCAAAGTTTGTAGTAAATTTACCACAGCTATGAATCTGAAAGACGTAGACCCTACTGTTAAACATGCGTGTAGGATTGGGGTGCCGCCGGTGTATCTGGATTTGGAAATCTGGTACTTATTAAGAGTAAAATGGATTGTTGCCAATATAAATTAGTTTTAGAACAAATTTTGAAAGCATCGGTCGGTATTTTATATATTCGTTATATTTGGATTTTCCCCGAAGATAACAAACCAAAACACACCGCCCATAACGTGGACAATTTTCTGATTTATTATGCCTCACGAAAATTGTACACTCCTCTTTAAATCCGAGACTTAAATATCATTAAGCACGTTTTGGAGATTATTGAGCGTAAAGTCAAACAAATTGGGACTACTAGTGCTCCAATACTGAATGAGAAGCTTCAAAACGAATACTGAGTCGGAAAGTTTTGTTGTTTCCATGCCCAGATGATTGCAAGCAGTTAAAGATGCCCGTGGTGTGCTAATCAAATTATAGATTTAATAATCCGAATAATTTTTCATTCTTAAATTAAGTTGCTTATGTCAGTTTCGAGGCCGTATGTAGACTTTTGTCAACGCATTTTTTATGTTTTCGTGAATAATTTTTGTGTGTATATTGCAGTAAATAAATTTTTTCGTGTTCTGTTAATAAAAATAGATTTTAAACAAAACTGCATCATGAGTTTCCTTCATAATGTTTTCGGACTCTAGAGGTAGCAGAAATGGGGATCGTATGTAGACTTTTGTAGGCCACTGTACGTGTTTTTTTAATTTATTATCAGCCCAATTCTCAATAGCAATTCCCGGGGAGTTTTTTCCCTATTCCCTGTTCCCCTATTCTAAATAAAATCTCCCTGGGAGTTTTTTCCCTATTCCCTTTTCCCTTATTCTAAACGAACTTCGAAAAAGGGAAATATTTCCCCGGGGAAAAAGTAGGTATTCTAAATGTCAATAAAATGGAGAATGTGAAAACAACTTTTGGGAGTAATTCCCCCCACAAATTGCTAGGGAGTACTGCGCAAAAATGTAAGTATTTAATATTTTCTATAAAAAATTAAATAATTACTTTTATTTTCATCAATATTATGGCATTATTCTTACGGAATAAATTTACTTTAGCACCAACTCTCAGATCTACACCAAAATGTCACCACCTAGAAAAGCGTCTGGACTGAGTTCAAAAGTTTTAAAAGAGGTTAACAAAGTTAGTAGGAATGAGTATAATTACAAAGGTCTTTCTAAATTCTATAAATCTGTGTATGCACATATTTATTTTTATTAATCCATTGGGGGTTAATTAAAAAAACAATATTTGTTAACCTCCCTTTTTTGATAAAAATGTATTATTTCAAAAAATTTTTAGTTTTTTGGTAGACTCCGATAATAGACAGGACTTTTGCCTTTTTTAATGCATAATTCTCACCAATAACCCTTCAAAGACCGGAGACATTTAAGTTCAAAGTTTTGAATACATTCACCACTTATTCACCAAAATTAAAAAATTATTTATAAAAAAAATCGCGCGATTTAACACAAAAATACTATGCCAAAGCCACGGAGCGGGTGTTGGACTCGCACCAGACGAGAAAATCCCTAAGCGACGCAGAAAGCTTTCTAACACAAAAATACTATGAACTTTAATATCTTCGGTCTTTGAAGGGTTACAGGTGAATATTATACCCTAAAACAAGTTAAGAATTTGTCTATTATCGGATCCTACCAAACAAAAAAGAAATATAATAGGACATTTTTTGAAAAAAAATGTATATGGAAAAAGTGAGGTTTTTTTAATTTGCTCCCCAAATGGTTAATATAAATAAAAATGTTTATACACAGATTTATAGGGTTTAAAAAGGCCTTTGTAATGGTACTGATTCCAACTAGATCGGATAATAAATGGCTGACTTATGCCCGATTATATATTCAAGCTTTGGAGGTCTATATTTCGGAAAATATGGAATAGCGCCCTTTTTTTAATCTCGTTTCCGTAACGTCGAAATGAAAATAAATTTTTGAAAATCGTTAAATTTATATTTCACCTTGGCTCAGGCAGGGGGTACAAATTCCCTCCGTACCTTAAGTCGATGTGTGGCAAAATCAATAAAACCGCGCGATTGTTTTAAAATAATTTTTGATATTTTAATGAAAACAGGTCCTCATATAATGTTGAACGTTTGATAACAAAACTTTAACTTTTTATATCCCCGGTCTTTCAAGGGCCACTGAGCCGTATTATACCTTGAAAGAAAGCCTGAAGTCTTCTCTATTTCCAGTGTGTAGAAAAAATGTAGCAACACTACGGTCTATTTTTGAAAATTAATGATTTTAAAGAAAAAAGTGAGGTTATAAAATCATTTTTTTTAAACTATTCCAAAATGGGTTAATAAAAAGTAAAATATTTTTAACCGTATTTGTAGAGTTAAAAAAAAAACCTTTCTAATGACATAAATTTCAACAAGGTCTGAAAAGTAGTTTCAGAGATATAGCCGACTATACACTCAAGCTTCGGAAGGCCGTATCTGTAGGAGATGGGCCGATCGTACAAAAAAAATATGTATTTCAGGTCAGCTTAAAAATCTATATTGATGATAAAATTTTGATTTCATTCCAAGAAATGCCCCTGAACTAGAGATAAGCCAAGTAAATATGTACGTTCCCGTATTTACTTACAAAGTTTGCGGCAGCTCCAGTAAATTCGTCGCATCGCGTAACTATCTCCTTGCAAACGTTTGTTGTTGCTTCTCCTGCTCCCGGTCGTTCTTCTGCTGCCATTCTAAAGGCTATGGTGTACATTTTCACTTATTTTAATTATTAATTAAGTTTTATTTGCTTAAAATTATTTGCATTTAATAATCAAAACCAAACGTCATAAAGCAAAACAGCTGACTTCGAAAACTCGCAATTCTCTCTCCCTTATTATTCTATTCCCTGTCTGTTTAGAATAGGAGGATTTTATACCCGGGAAAAATTAATTCCCAGGGAATTATCTCCCGGGGAGTATTCAGAATCGGGCTGTATATAAACGACGAAATTCTTTGATATTGTGCTTTATATGCAATTTAAATAAAAAAAAATCGTTAAGAACCCTTTAACAACATACCGTTTGAGATATTACCAAAATGAACGATTGATTACTTCCATCCAAATGATTATAACTCAAACTATTTGCAAATACTAAACTCTTTAATTTGCATTTTTTAATTCAAGAAATGCTTACTTTTGGGTTTGTTTAGGTTGTAATAGCGAACTGGATTTTGCAGTTTTATTTTAAAAATGATCCAAAGGTCTTGCTTTTTGAAAACCCAGCCGCTATGCTTTGTTGTTCAGAACCGCCTGGAAAGTACTTGATTTCCCAAAATCCAAGCGATATTCCTTCTTGTCCAGACTGGTTTTCGGAGTTTGTATTGCATTCATTTATTCATTTCAAATGGCCACAGAGTACATTTGGAGAAAAAACATTTTTTGCACAAAAAACACTCCATACCTGTTGTCTTCTCGGAGCTCCACAGTATTTTGTTTATGTGGTCCACAGGCTCTTATTAATTTAATAAATATTTATGTATTTGTCCTGGTGGTCTGCAGTATGATCCTTTATTGTCTGGATTCTACAGACATCAAGGAAATTAAATGAAAGAATGATCAATTGATTTTTTACCAGTGGCAACTTACCAGAAATTGATGTGCTTTAATAAACGCTGCCTTTGCTATTGTAAAATAAGAAAAATTATGAAATGTTTTTGAAAAATTTATATTTTTGTACTTACCATTCCCTCAATCGAACTTTTATAACAACTTTCATTGACAAATATAAATATCAAAATTTTCGAATACTTACCTCGTGGTACAATAATATCTACATGGTAATAGCAGCGCGCGTTGTTGCTGTTGTAGGCAGCAACAACAGGCATTTTGTTTTTCATCTATTCGCTTCAGTTGTCAAACTTTACACGAAGGCATGTTAACAACACGAGAATGCTAAAGAGTACAAAAACAAATTACATGTGAGTGTGACAGCCGAAGCGAAGAACCTCATGAAAAATAGCTGTTCTTACGACTTTACCATGAACATATTATTGTACCATGACTTACCTATTATGTATTGTATTATTTACCAAATTAATAGGCAATGTGGCACTGTATAAATCACCTACTGGCATGGGTAATATATGGTATTATTTTGTATTTCATATAAAAATAAAATACCTATGCCAGCAAAGGTAATAAAAAGACTGTTATTTTTTTGTGTGTGGTGAATGTTATTGCTGAGAATAATTGTTAATAAACAATTCCGTTTTAGGTCAAGGCATATTTTCGCCTTTGAAAAGAAGGAATAGTTTATTTAGTGGATATTTTGGAAAATGACTTCAAACGAAGTCATTTGGCGACAGTAATACCTCCGCTCTTAAAAATTTGTGCAGCTTTAAGGTTTATTGTGGAGGGAAGTTTCCAACAGTCCTATAGCAACGACTTCAACCTTGGCATGGCTCAACCTACGTTGTCGGCTGAATTGAAAAAAAAACATTTGTAAGATGTGGATTATTTCAAAAATGACGGAGGAAGAAAAGACCCAAAATAAAATCCGGCTTTACTAAAAACCGAAGTTTCTTGGTGTTGTCGGATGTATAGATGGGACACACGTACGTATCATTGGAGGAAGAAGTTTGCCATTTATACATCAATAGGATCGGCTAGTTTAGTTTGAATATTATAATACTATAATTATTTTCATAACAATGATCTAATTCTAGATGTGCGACTACGAAACGCGGATCAGGTATGTTGACGCCAGACATCCTGGTCACGATGTCCTCATTTGGAACAAAAGTCCACTAAAGCAACAGGTTGCTGAATTCAGGCCAAACACATTCCTACTAGGACTAAATTGTCGGAGTTCGGGCTCAACTTAAGACTTGAAAAAAAGGCCTAAATTAAAGAAAAATATAGAGAACGAAAAATATGTTATTTTTTGTCGGACAGATATGTTCCAGACTTTTTATTTAAAGGGCTGGAAGTCGTGGAAGTCGCTATGTGATTCCTCTCCGCGGTGTCTATATCCACACAATTTCGAAAGTGAGTGCCCATAAGAAGCTCAAGTGTCTCAGCTCCCGAGTTGGTCCATGACCCATCGGATTTCCTAATGTATCCAAGGACTCTAGGGTTCTTGGACAACACGCGACGAAATCGCCCAGCGTCATTTACCTCAACTATGGGCTCACAGAAGCTGATCCAGGCCTTTTTAATATCCCTCTTGAACTGATTAAAACTATTTTTGTACACAGGCCAGTCTGACTCCATTTTCGATTTCTTGGCCTTATTGAAGAGTTTCCTAGTGGACTTATGAAGAGCACACAACCCCTTGTCCACCAAACAGGCTGTCTCTTACCCGGAAATGTAAGAGGGCATGTATCAATAAAGCATTTATATAAAAGATCTGTAACTTTGTAAACTTTCCTATTAACATCATCACTTGTGGTGCAGGGATTGGAGTCCTACCCAGACAACCTAGTGACAAGTTCATGAAATTTCACACAGTCAGTCTTCCTAGGATTCCTAAAGGGACCTTGAGATCCCGCAACGAGGTCAATAGTGAAGAGAATTGTACTATGGTCAGAAAAGGAGTAGTCAACCGACACCCTCCAGTCCTTTACAAGCAATTCCTCAGAGGATAGGGTTATATCAATAACACTTTCACTTAATCTATTACGAAAGGTAGCCCTGTTCCCCCTATTGCAAATTTTGAGGCCTGATTAATAAAATCAGACAGACTCACCTCTATTATTTATCGCAGCCCCGCCCCATTGTATGTACTGAGCATTAGTATCGCAGCCCATAATAAGCCGTCATCCTTTAGCAGATGCCTGATGTAACAGTTCAAGAACTGCCCTACCAGGCGGATCACACTCTTCATACGTTAGGTACACAGACGCAAGTATCAAGTTTGATCCAGTCTCCACATCCATGCACATCGTTGCCATGTCGCCCCTACTAAAAGTGGAAGAAAGGATAAGTTTTAAATCTTTTCTAGCTAGTATACAAGCTCTTACCTTGCCAGATGTTCTGACCGCAAAGATGTTAACATTGGCATTGCCCGGACCTTTTACATTGTTCTCACGATCTATCCCGGGGCTCTTGTACTAGGGCAATGTCAATTTCGTGGTTCGTGAGGGAGAGTAGAAGATTAGCGGAGGCATCCTCGCAGTGGTGCAGATTGCTTTGCGCCACACGAAGGCACCTGCGTTTATCTCCGTTCAAAGAAGCTGGAGTGGCGGAACCTGACGGTTTCTTTATCTTCTCCAGTGACACCGAATTCAGGGCGATTCTAAAATCGGCGCCTGATTGGGTTTTACCACCGGCGGCCTCTGAAGTAGAGGGACCCTCCACAGATCGCGCTGGAGGATCCCCCCCACTGTCGAAGAGCAGACAAGCCTGTTTATGGACTTTGCAACCGGCAACCTGGGGCCTGGACTCGGATGTTCGCAGTGGGACCAGATATTTTGCTTCCACTATTTTGGACAGACGGGCTACCCTTTCCATCACTCAGGAGTAGCGCATCAGGGTGCGAAGACTCGTACCTCCTGATACACTCCCGGCGATCGGATAGCACCCACTTGTTCTTGTCAGAGAGAGATTCGGCATCGCAACTCATGAGCCTTTTTACGACGGCGCATGCTCTGCGATAGACTCATCTCTCTTTATGAGTATTGGTTCTTTTCCTAACCATGCCAGCTTTGACCGAGGTGGAACCCTCACCAGCCACCCCATGTCCGGTATTACCGGGAGGTGGAGTTTCAAAAAGCCCCCACATCGTGACAAGGTTGTTACTTCCGGTGAGGAGTAATATAATATAATATATAATAATAATAAGTAAAGTAATAGCACATGAGCTAAAAATAAAATGGAGTGCGAAGAGGAATTATTTGCAAGGTAAATCAAAGAGGTAACTCTCTGCGACAAAATTTTCCGCTTAGAGATAAACGGCAAAATTTCGCAAGAACTTTATGCTGCCCTTAATTCAACTTTTGATGTTTGAGTTAAATAAGAAAGTTGGTCGTTCTCCTCACACGTTTCAACTTTTGAATCAAAGCACGCTGTCTAGCACACTTAGGCCAAAGAAGCCCATTATGATACCTGCAGTTTCCTCTATAGCAACTATTGACTAGTCGTCTAGCCAATTTGCCCTTTCAATGAATTTGTCTATAAGACCTACAGGAATATCCTGTAAGGCTACGGTGCTAACTAAATGTGTTCCGAATATTCTACTTCTCAGTCCTGCCAGGGCAGGGCAATCCAAGAGAAGGTGTTTCGTCGTTTCCTCGTCCTCTTCCATGCAGCATCTACAGAGAGTGGAGTTTCTATGTCCCAATCTTAGGGCGTGTTTTCCTACAAGACAATGTCCCGTAAGTGTTCCTATCATTGTGGATAACCTGCCTCTCGGCAAGTAGTTGCCTAGTCCTCTACCTGTCCACCTGTGGCCAGAGGACCCTGGCTTGTTTGCAAACGGCAGGTAGAGATTGACATACTAACACCTTATTTTGCCGGAAGAATCTGTGCCGTAGTGCCCTGTCTAGCTAACGCATCCGCTACGCATTTGCCTGGAATGTCGCTGTGTCCCGGTACCCACATGAGCCTGATGTCAAAATACTCTGCCATCACCCTAAGTGATGAGTGGCATTCTTTCACCGTCAGGGACGTAGCAAACATGGCTTCCAGGGATTTTATGGCAGCCTGGCTGTCTGTGTAGATACATATTCTCCGGAGGGTTGTGACACTACTTTTCAGTAGTTCAGCAACCTCCAGTATGGCGGTAATTTCCGCCTGAAATACACTACAGTGATCAGGCAGCTTAAGGCAGATATTTACATTTAGGTCCGGTGAATGGACCCCATAGCCTACTTGCTCGTCCAACTTTGATCCATCCGTGAAAAATCTGATACTATTGGTATCCCCTTCCAGTGACTTTTCCCAGGTATTCCTGTTCGAAATAGAAGTCCTTAGATTTGTCGCTGGTAGAAGGTAGGGGAGCGTGTCCGGAATGCACCGATATCAAAACGCCACAATCTCTGATTCTCATCAGGGATGTAGCGGATGCCGATTCGGCCATGATATCAGAAGTACAGATGTTCAGGAAGTGCAGTGCCCGACGTCGTGCCTATTGCCCCACTAACGCTAATCAGTGCTGATCTTTAAATTTTCATCAATGAATTCAGAATATATTTCTTTTGGAGGGACCTTCACTAAACTACGATGCCATAGAGAAGTATTGGTCTGACTATTGCCGTATAAATCCACAAGGTGATCTTAGGAGATAGTCCCCAGAGCTTTCCTATCGCCCCTTTACAGCAGTAAAGAGCAACAGACGCCGTTTTCACCCTCTCCTCCACATTCGGTTTCCAAGACATTTTTCTGTCGAGAATTATTCCCAGATACTTGACCTTTTCCGTCAACTGTAATTGCACCACATTATCTGACGGCAGTTCAAATTCGGGTATTTTATATTTTCGAGAGAACAAGATAAGCTTGGTTTTAAGTGGGTTAAGTGATAGTCCGTTGTTAGCGGTCCAGTTCGAAATCAGACTAAGTAGGCTGGCTGTACGAATGCTAAGTAAATTGAGGTTACTACCCGTACAGATCATAGCTCGATAGTAGATTCTGTGGAAGATTACTTTGAACATGAATGTACAGTAAGCTTTCAAATGTCTTAAGAACAAAGGATGATAGACTGATTGGTCTAAAGTCCTTTGGTTTGACATGAGAGCATTTGTCCGCTTTCGGTACGAAAACCACTTTGGTTTGCATCCAAATGCTGGAAATGACTCCCAGCATAAGGCAGCCCCTGAAGATTGCCTCCAACCAACTACAAGATAGGTATAGTGCCTCCTGTAGTTGCGCGGGAATTATCCCGTCAGGTCCGGCTGATTTATAGGGCTTAAAGCATTTAATGGCCCATATCAGATTCTTTCTGCTCACTATTGAGCGAACTTTTTCTAAGCTAGGTGAGTTTCCGCCTAACTCTTCTGACCAACACTCCTGTCATCGTTGGGAAAGTGGCTATCCAGGAGAATCCCAAGAGTCTTCAGACGAATACGTCCACGTTCCATCGTCTATCATTAAGAACCCCGCACACAGTGGGTTTTTAATGAGAACGTATCTTAAGCGTGTAGTCTGGTTGGTTCCCTCAATGGATTCACAGAAATTTCGCCAGAATTTCCGTTTAGCCTTCCTGATTTCACCTTTATATAGATTAAGACTATTCTTATAAACCTCCCAATCCCTTTGGTCGCCGCTCTTTTTGGCCTTGTTGAAAAGCCTCCTAATGGACGATCTTAGATCCTGAAACTCAGCGTTCCACCAATGAGGTTTTTTGTTACCCTTGGCAGCATTATAACCATAGATAAAGTAAACAAATAGATGAGGCATGAGTGTAGGGAAAATTTTAGTGTAATGGGTAATTTTCTAGACCTCTTTGAAAGCAATAAATAGGATTTTTTTTGTTCCCCCACAAAAAGTCAAAAAATATGACAATAACAATCTAAAATTTCATATCAAAAGAAAAAATAATTTTCAACAAAATATCAAGAATACAACACGTTCCTTAAAGTAGAATATCTGAGGACCATCGAATTGCAAAGCCATGTCACCACCGTCTATGTCCTAATAAATTGGTTCTTCCTCCGGTTCAGCTACCATGCCCTGTTGAGAGTCCTCAGACACTAACGGTTTGGCATCTGCGACCAAAGAAGTTGCTACAGTTTTTGGCCGGGTAAGTTTTTAGATTAATAAGGCATTCCGGGATGTTCATCTTTGGGCGGTC
This sequence comes from Phaonia tiefii, assembly GCA_963931995.1. NCBI lineage: Eukaryota > Metazoa > Arthropoda > Insecta > Diptera > Muscidae > Phaonia > Phaonia tiefii. The sequence continues at coordinate 246,244,902 of OZ008368.1, forward strand.
TTACGGATTTTCTCTTATTGATAACCTAACACCGGCGCCATGGGTTTGAAATAGTTTTATAAATAAGAAACAAATGCTATTATGTAAAATCACATACATTTTGTCACATTTTCCATTGTATAAATTACTTTCATACAAATTTCCCACAATTTTGAATAAACGTCAATGAGAATTATGGGAAACTTCAGTGAAAGTGACAGTAGTACAGGACAGCACCTAGTGAACAAAGTTGACAATGGTCGCGCTATATCTATTATTTCCTTTATCTATGATTATAACCACTGGTCTTACAGGATTCATTGAGCGTGTTCCTGCACGCATAAGTAAATTTGCCAACTAGTTCTTCCAGCTCTGGCACATTAGTCGGAATATTCGGATGGTTACCTAAGAGATTCCTTAGGCGCCCACGATAGGCGTTCCAGCCCGTTTCCCTGTAATTTTTAAAAACTTCCTTTGTCAGAGGTTCGATATTTATGTGGAACTGTAGATATCTATGATTAGAAAGTACGCTCCAATCGGATACAGTTACATAGTCGTAGCCAAGTAGTAAAGTTAGATCTAGTACTTCCCTCCTAACCGAAGTTATGAAGGTCTGTTCCTCGCCTCTATTACATATAGTCAAGGTTTCGCTTATAATGAAATTAAAAAGAGACTCACCTCGATCAGTGGTGCCGGTACTCCCCCATATCGTATTGTGCGCGTTGGCATCGGCACCTATAATGACGCTACAATTCCGTATTTTTGCCTCCGATACAATATCCCTGACGCACTTCGGACGGGGTATGGTCGTACAGTATGGTCGTGCGACATGTACGATGAAACTAGCCAGATGTCCCGCTGGCCGTTTTCCAGCGAGAGGCTGATGGCGGTTGTATCGCTATCACTACAATTCTGCAATAAAAGAGCATTAAATTTGTTTTTAATGAGTATGCAAGATCTTGGCCTACCTGGGGCTGATAGGACGAAGGTCCTGTATCCATTGCACCTGATACCACATATACGATCATTGACCGTCCATGGTTCTTGTATCAGGGCCACATCGGCTCCACCCTTCGCAAGATGGAGAATGAGGTTGACAGATGCTGCCTTACTGCGATGAAGATTTATCTGCAGGACTTTCATCGTCTACAGGATCTTCAACTCCGGGTACCTCGTTCACAGATGTCTTGTGATCACCCTCGCTAGTGATGGACCCATATCGGAGCCAGGCAGAGCGGCCCCACAGGTCGATGATGCTGCCACTGTCGTCATCCAGTAGTGCTTCTTCAGCATCTACTGCCGTTTCAGGATGCTTTCCAGCATTTACAGCTGTGACTTCCGACTTCGACTCGGCCAGTTTGCCACTCAGCGTATCAACTTTGTATGCCCTGAGAGGACCAAAACTACCGGCCGGGAGGTTCCTACAGGGCCCTCAACCTTGACCACCTTCCAATCCTTTGCAGGAATGGAAGGATTGCAGTGGCTGATGATCTTTAGGATCCCCAGTGAGGCAGTAGGTGAGTTTGACGGAACCCAAACCCTAGCCCTTGGTCTAGACGGTATATCCACGGCTTTGAGTTTGGCCCCCGGCCAAACCTCACCTACCCGACTCATGGACGACTTATACAATCGCGCTGCTGGTTCATCAGAGCAGCCGATACCTTTAATACTTCCCTGGAACCATCCCGCGTCTTCGCAGATTGGCACAGGACCGGGGTTGTCTTTTACGATGTCCATGAATACCGTAAGAAGGGTTCCTTCTACAAGGCGCCATTTATCCTTGGGGATACGTCCATCCTGGGAACCTTCAACCAAGACGCCAATGGCAACCTATGTAGTCCAAAAAATGGGTCAAGTTAGATATGGCTAGAGGGATAGTGTCAAAATCCCGAATTTCAAAATCCCGAATTACCAAAATCCCGAATTTTTGAAAAGGCCGAAATGTCAAAATCCCGAATTTTAAAATCCTAAATTACAAAATCCAGAACTAAAATCCCGAATTTTGAAAAATCCCGAATTATTGAAAATCATAACAATACATTTTTTTTTATTAATAATCAATTTATATTTAAAAGGCAAGATTAATTGCTATGGCTTTCAAATAGTGTTTTATCCATACATTCTACATATGTTATTGAATACAGCCTTTAAATTTTGGTTTGTTGAAAAAATTTTTTTTGTTGCGGGGTTCAACGTTCCCCGATTTAAGTTTTTCGATTGCCGATGTAGGAACAGTCAGCTCTTTAGCCAGATTTGCGATCAGACTTAAAAACCGGCATGCTTTTTGCCGACAACAACTTTAAGGTGTCTATGCCAAGCCTCGACAAAGTTTTGGGTGCGTGGGAAGTCTTGTGACTCATTAAGCAGAAGACTAAGGTCGCTATCTGGCCCTGAATATAACCATGAATACTAAAAAGTTGAGTCATAATCAAAGTTACAACATGGAACGTGTTTTTGTTTGCCTTTATTTAATATGAAAATTTGCACTCATTTTGTATTTTTTTTTGTGAAAAATTAGCGACGTTTTTATTTTGAAGTAAATATTTCCATATGTGAACTAAGACTGAATAATTTATTTATAGATTTTAAAATATACCGAATAATTGTACAGTTTTGGTTTTAAAAATCGCGCGAATTCGGGATTTTGAAATTCGGGATTTTGTAATTCGGGATATTGTTTTCGGGATTTGTGTTCGGGATTTTGTAATTCGGGCATATAATCCCCACCCATGGCTAGAACCAGCTAACTGTGGGTACTCAAATGTAAGGTATTTTGATCACAAATTTAATGGTGGCTTTATTTTTGTGGAGCGGTATCTAACAATTTACCATATTATAGTGGGTCTTGGGAATTGGAAAACTCCAAACACTTAGTGTGGGCACTCAAATTAAAGGGAAAGATGAATTTGCTTCATTCCCAGTTATTTTAAAACTTTCCAGACTTTAAACAAAACTTACTGACTAAAGAAATATTTTTTGTTTTGGAAAAAAACGCGCGATTATTGTTTAAAGTCTTTAAAGTATTCTTCTTGACAAATACAAAATGACTAGTAGGTTCATCATTCCCTTTAAGTTGAGTACGCACACTAAGTGTTTAATATTATCCGATTCTCAAGACACAATAATATGGTGATTTTGGGTTAAATAAACTATTCATTTGTGATAAAAATGTCTTTCATTTGAGTACCCTTTGCGCTGGGTCCGAACTCGGCAATTCAGCCCTAGAAGGCGTCAACATTCCTCTTCGAATTTGGTGATTAGTTTTGTTATATGATCGATAGGTTCCGATATAATGCAGTGCATTTTGGAAAGCAGATACATTTTAATTTTACTAATGGGTAGTTTTCCATTAGTTCAAGTTAAGAGAGTTATTTTTCTGAGAAGATCTTACTATATGCATCTTTAACCATGTGCAATCTTCTTGTGCCGTCTTGGGACGAAGAATATTCACCTTGATTACGGTTGTCGTAGTCGTATTTCGTAATTGACCTTCAAATATCCAGAAACTTGAACTTTTTATAGTTTAGTTACCTGAAATTAAAAACCCTTTGATACTGCTATCAATTGGTTTAGGCCCAAATTTGATCATGGATATTTTTGTGCAGAAAGAGGACCTGCTTTTAGTTAATGTATGAGAAGTTCATACTACAAGGTCATGTACAAGTCATAACTAATATGCCTGAATTGATACCATGGGTTTCCATTATAAAATTGTTATTAGTTTTAATGGAATAAATAACCTTAAAAACCAGTTTTATCGACCGATTAAGAATATTTGCAATTTCACATGACTTTTTGCCTTCACTATACATATGGAAGGAATATAATGCGCTTTTCCTCTGGCGTACAAGCTTTTCCCCTTCCCAGTTTTAGGGAAAGTTTAGAGAAATAGCACAAAAATTTAAAAAAAAAAGTACCGTTGGACACAAAATACGCACCAGAAAACTTTTAGGGTGGTATTCTATAAGTCGTGAATCAGTCACTTCGCGTTACTTTTGTCGTTTTGGTACTTTATAAAATGTTACGGCTGTTCGGTGACTACCTGCGTTGAGTTACGTTATTTAATGGGTAGTTTATAAAACGCAGCGCAACGTTTTTGATCACTTCAGCTGTCAAATTGAACACGCCACAGTTCTTCGCGTTAGTTAAAGAAATTACAAATTTAAAGAAATATGTCGATCGAGAATAGGCAGATGGAAGTATTTTGCATTTCATTGCTTACTCCAAGAGACATGAAATAATAATAGTAGAACAATCGGGGTTCCGATCTAAACATTCCTGTGAGACAGCAGTCAACCTAGTCATATCAGAATGGAAAATTCAGACAGACCTAAACTTAATATACCAGTGGTTGTGCCAAAACAAATTGAAAACAAATGTAGAAAAGACAAAATGGATGTTAATAACGAACAAATCAATTAGTATAAATAATATAACGTTGAAAATAAGTAATACAGACATACACAGGGTTAACCAGATTAAATATCTAGGAATTATAATCGATGACAAATTAAAATTTGATGAACACCTTAAATATATAGATGCAAAATTATCAAAAAAAAAAAATAGGGTTTATGTACCGATCATGCAGAGGAATCAATAGAAAGTATAAAATAATGGTATATATACTTCGTTTACACGACACTTTAACACGAGTGAACTCGACTCGTGTGAGTACGATACGCAAAAAACCCGCCAGTTTATACAACTCAAGAAAACAGTGTTGAGTAGACATATGGTATGTCACTTTGAATACGTACAGAAAACAGCTGTACGTTGGTACATTTTTGTATCAGTTGGTATTCACCTAAACAGAATGTCGGCGTTAAAAATGTGCTTAGCGTCGTAGTCAAACGTTGTCAAAAAGTGGAAAAATAAACATTTTGGCTCAGCTCAGAAACTTTTGGCGATGGTAAAAGTTTAGTGTAAACCAGAGATTTGTAGCTAATCCACATTTATCCCGAAATTGTAATAAAATAGAAAAATTTCCAATTTCATGTTTCGTAAACTGAAACAGGAGCGCTTAAAAGTTTTTTTATAGTGGGTACCCTGGTTAAGAAGGCATAAACAAAAAGCATCTGTTAGAATGCGTATTGGCAAAGGATGCGTTTATTTGGACACTGAACACGAGTTGACATTCGTTAACACGAATGTAAAAGTTGATTCTTGTCGACACGCTCAATTTTTTAGATACGGTTATGGCATGTGTTTATGTCTGCGTATCGAACTCACACGAGTCGAGTTCACTCGTGTTAAAGTGTCGTGTAAACGAGGTAATAGATCCACGATTGAACCCCATTTTATGTATTGTCCAACCATATTGTACACACTCCCAAATTCGCAAATATCAAAATTACAAAAAAAAAAAAACAAAACAAAGCAATGCGATTTGTTTTGAAAAGAAAATATGATACACCGATTCAGGAATTACTAGATAGTCTGAATTGGCTTAGCGTAAAGCAATTATCTATTTTCCATACAATGAAATTTATTCATAAGGTAAAATTAGGGAATATGCCGAACTACCTAAATGATCGCATGCGATATAATAGAGAAATTCACAGTTATGAAACAATAAATATGAATAGCTACCATTTGCCTATAGTAAGAACGGAGTCTGATAAGAGGAATATATTTTATGAGGGTATTCAAGAATATAATGAACTGCCAAATATTTTAAAGAATTGCAATAATATCGATAATTTTAAAAAACTGTTATTTACACATTGTAGAGCCTTACCTATATTATAGTTAGAAAGTTATCTGTTTATTAAATAATGATAAATGTAGTGAATAAGTTTGTAAAACTTCAGAACTATGAATAAGTTTGTAAAACCTCAGAACTAGGTCTGTAAGACCGTAATAAATAAATAAATAAGTAGTTGTCAATTTTGGTTGAAATACATTCGACGGATAGAGCTCAAATTTTTTTTTAAATAATTCAAAATTATACTGCTTAGGCACTGAAATTCTTATTTACAATAATAAAATTAGAAATGGAAAGTTCAAATAAATGACGCGTTGCAAAACTATTCTAATTATATTTAAAAATTATAGACATCAGTTGATGTTGACAATAACAAACAAAACAACCAATACATTACAATCAATACATACCGCCAAATGGCACGTGTTTTTTAAAAGACAACTAATGTAATATAGATTGGGAAATTTATTGGACATTGAACCCAAAATAACATAGGTTTTTTACACATTTTATGTGAATATTGTTGGTATTTGCAGTATTATAAATAATAGCAATCTTAAAATCTGTTGATCTTCTGAAATAGAGCTCAATTTTTTAATCTTTTTCATTCTGAGCATTTCACTCAAGATAACTTTTTCTGATCTATAATTGTTTATTTTAGTTTGGGATCTCTATAAACCGCATATGCCAGTGACAGCTTTCGTAAACAAACGCAAGCACGAAGTGATATATAAACTACCATTTTATGACTTTGGCGTTCGCGTTAGCGTTTACGTTCACTTTCGGGACTTTTAGAATACTACCCTTAATAACCGTTCCGCTCGCGTTGTACTAATTTACTGTCCAAAACAAAAGATGCTAATTGCACATTCCAGCAATCAGAACAGAAACAATAGAGTTAACGGTATAAAAATTTTGGTTGCCACATGCTTGATGCTCTGCTGCAACAGTGCAGACCATAATAATTGGTCTATATAGTCAAAAAGTTTAAATTAATGCTACGTGGATCTTAAGAGTAGTTTTGTGCTAGTTTAGTGTCCATGGCTATATGTCCAAATCGCATTAGATGACGTATCTACACCCCAGTTGTGGTTTCAGATTGTTAGTATGGCAATTTCCACATTCGCTATAAATTTGGCGAAAATGTTTCGCTTTTTTATGAAAGATACCAGATACTCGGTCGGGCTCTAATAATCATCCGATGAGCTTTCCATGGTGCCAAACATTGAAAAATGTTCTAATTATACATGAGCCGATCACAAATAGATAGTTTAACCGATAGATATAAAACGCAATACCATCGACTGGTTTATGACAACAATTTCGTTACTAAGCAACGCTTTCAAATTATGTTATTTCGAATAAACAAAACTAAAGAAAATCTTCAAAATTGTTAAAATTTCTATAAGAACGCAAGACAAAATCGCACTAGAAGTTGGTTGGAATCTATATATCAAAAATATCTTCAACTAGGCAAAAACAAAAATGTTAAGGGTACGAAATTATTCGTATGCGGCATATTTAGAAAAGGAAGGCCGCTTAATATGTCCCATGCCAGCGCCGCCCAACATAGATCCCAATCGAGAATGGTATGTACATTTAAAGCCGTACGAACGATTGTTCTATCATCAAACTTTGGCCTCGGTACGAGGATGTAAACGTTTCATAGCCACTTCCCATATACCAAAAGATGCCTTGGACTTTCGATTGCAATCGCGTTATCTGCATTCTCGTGAGAATTTCCCCGAATTAGTGGATTATGTCTTGCAAGCAGAGACGTGTTCGAAAATGCCTACGACATTTCGCGTGTTGAGGAATACTAGAGATGTCAAATTGGAAAAACCAGAGAGTATAGGGCATCCATTGAAAATAGGTAAGAAAACTAGCTTTAGGCTTTTAGAAAATAAAAGATAATTGTTTTTTTTTTATCTCTACCAAAGGTGGTATTAAGGAGAAAATTTCACCTCACAGCGTCAAGTTGATCAATAGTGGACCCCATACGCAATTAGTGAATAATGGATACTCCCGCCAGCCGGCAGATGGTAACTTTTTCCGTTACTAGACGACGGTTTTAAAATTCTTAAAATATTAAATATTTTTTTTATTTTATTTTTTAAATGTTTACAAAATAAAAATCTGTAAAATATTTACTAAAATAAATTGCTGGGTTTTTAGTTCATTTTGAGTAAAATCAAGGTTTCATTTTAGACTCTTCTGTGTGGAGTGCTTCAATTTTTAGTTGTTTACTCTTTTTTTGTTCTTCATCAATGTCCCCCTGATTAGCACTGGTATCTTGTGCTTTATGTTTCTGTTTCTTGTTCTGATTACGGTAGCTTTTGTCTAATTTGTCATCACCAATCCTGAAGAGAATACAAATAAAGTTTAGAGTTAAAACTAATTTATTTTTGTTTACTCAAACTTACATTATTGTAGCCCTGGTTCCTGGGCCCCAGTGAGGTGTAGGATTCGCCTGAAATCTTGATAGTGCCTTTTTTCTACTCTTTGGATTTGCATCCGGATGAATGTTATCAAACTCATAGTCTCGTGTACACTCTTTGCTGAGAATAGCTTTGATAGGAGTTCCCTCAATCATGCGTTCTTCCTTAACTGGATGTCGTTTATTCCAACATCTTAATATGTCCCATAACACGGCTGCAGGAGCATTTGTCTTAATTGAATTCTTATAAGCATGCGAGAATGATACTTTATAGCCAGCATGAAGTATTGCCGAGCGGAATTTTAGAATTGGCACAATCTCCAACTTAAGAACACAACATAGTTTATCTAGGGTATAGTATAGTGGCACATCTTCCAATTCTTCTTGAACCACTGTCAACATGCCGATGAGGCGTTTTTGTGTGCCCAAATCGGATAAAGGTTTAATTTCTATAACATCGAGAAGTTCTTGCACAAACGATTTGTCATGTATAGGATGGGACCAAACGGGACCTCCCAACTGCAAAACGTAAATAGACATAAACCATATAAATGGAAACATGCATAGAACAAGACTGTATGTAACAACTTAGGGTATACCTAATAGATTTTCAGTGATCTACTTACATGATGTTTATGCCCACAATGTTCACACTCACGCCCTACGGGCGGCCCTGTCGGTATGCCATATTTCACTTGATTAGGGTTCGATGGTGTAGGATTCGGTTTTGTGATACCCAATGGAAACAGTGTATATGTATCGCATCCGGTGCATTGATATATCATAGATTGTTTGCTCATACTAAATTTACACTTGGCTTGACTGCTAAAGACACGTACAAAAATGCGTACATAAAAATCGGCGGAAATACTAAGTAAAGGTACTATGAATTTGCCATAACGATTGGCATGCGTTTCAATGCTGTGCAAGAGGATACGTAAAGCCATTTCGTGGCAAGACTTCATACGCAACGGCACTGATCCATATTTCACATAACAAGCTTCGGGGGCATTACCAGCTAAGACAGCCATATCGGTGGCAGTGACCAGCAATAAACCACCATCAACCATCGATTGTATTGCACCATCCAAGAAACGATTTGGACAGCCATAGGGATCCAAATCAATGCAATCGTATTGTTTGTCCTTGGTAGTGGAGAGATACATTAGTGTCCTTAAAAATTAAAAACCATTTTAGACGAACTGCTAACGACGTGATACGGCTAAACTTACATAGCATCCGCATGACTTGGCTCTATTAAATGCTCTACTTTATTGTGCCTTACATTTTCCTTAATAGCCTCAACAGCCTGTTTAGATAAATCATTAGCGATGATTTCTTTTACACCCGCTATTTCTTTGGCATAACGAATACTACGCAAACCAGTAGCCGAGAGTGCTTCTAAGATTCTTAAACCATCATCGTATTTTATCCCAGCCGTGTACGTTCTCTCATTCGCATTCGGATCCTGCTCAACACCGTTTCCATTTTTATCTGTTTTAGACTTTTTCGCTGCTGCCTGCCTTTCTTTAAGCAAACGTTGGAAGTAAATATTCAATACAGCTATGCTCAAATCACGATTAAATTCTTGGACAGGATTGTAGAAAACATTGCCGCCGGACACAATTTCAGCCGAACGTTCATGAATGATTTTGTTAATGGGATTGCAGACGGCAGCCTGACAAGATTTTGTTTTAAAAACTCATACGATAAAATTTAATAATACTACCTTAGTTTCTATTATATCTGTGTCCATTTTCTGTTAAATAATATAAACAAATTTAACGCAGAAAAGCAAAGAAAACATGTAATGTTTTCAAAACAAATCCTATCCTAAGTTCCACGTTTTTCGAACAGCTGTTATGGTAACATCTTTAGTGGCTTTCAAACTTTGATACCCTTTAGATTATGCGTTTCATCCGTGGCTTTCACCCACCACTTTCGAGTTCAATCGGCGAGAGGTGTGAAGAAGCAAGAGGGGTAAACAAACACGCACGAGACGAGAATTTTTGATGAGAGGATTTTTGATGTTTCTCTTTATTCTCTTTCGTAGTTCTGCCATGTTGTTTCACACTCTTTCTGATTTTGAAGGGAGAACATCGTTTGCGTATATCACTATCTGATTATTTGTATAATATGAACAGAAATAAATCGAAAAATATTAAATAAAATGTGTAGATACAATAATTCGTGAAAATTTTGATTAACAAATATCAGCAACGTGAAAATCAGACACCTTTGTTTGAAAAATTAATTATTACGAATGTAAGTAAGAAGCACAACAGCCGATTAGACGATAAAGAACCCATGGGTAGAACGCAGAGTGTAAATGGTCGTGATTTACGAAGGGTGTTCAAAAGAGAATTTAACAATTAACGCAGGCTGAAGACGCAAAATCTAAAACATGACTTTGTTACCGTCGCCAGCTTAGGCTCTCCAACTGTTTCATCATTCATCAGTGTTGCCATCAGTAAAGTGGAAAGCTCAATAGAAGCTCTGTTCCCGTACGTACTATATTAGCTCTGTCGAGTACTCGAAAATGTGTGCAAATTTTTAATGGATCCTGTTCGTTTACTCCATAAGTCCAGTAAATGAGTTATGGTCTGTTTCACAGTTAAAAATTCTCCATTTAAATGTAGTTGAAATGCCCGATGCTTGTCATTTAACATGAAAAATGTCTGTGAGCTTTTAAATGACGAGTGTGAAGCTCGCCCTTACAGATGTTCGATGTTACCGGGCGTTTACACGGGACAGTTTTGCTCCGACAGTAGCAATACATTCACACTGCACTTTCTCACTTGCCTCGCCACTGTCTCTGATTTTTCGACGACAGTAACTTCGGCAAGCGATTTGACGTACGCGGACAGATCGCTAACGTTTCGTGGTAATTTGAGACAAAAAAAGCAAATCATCCAGGGCACACTAATCACGGTAGTAGCAGTAAATATGTGTGTAATCATGTGCAAAATCGCACTTGGCTTCTGTCATACTCAGCTGATAAAAATGTTTACATTACAATGTGAGTTTTTGTATCATTTGTGATATAATTGGAAAGAAATATTTGCAAATTAATGAAGATTGAAATTAATAATTGAAATTGTTAGATGCTGCAGTTGAATTGGTTTTTCCCGGTGTGAAACTCTAACTCGTATTCGCGTCTGTTGTTTAATTCCGCGTCTGTAAACAACTTATAACCAACAAATGTAAACAAATTTGACATTTCCCAAGTGCGTCAAATGAACAAAATCAAATCAGCTGTTCTAACGATACAACCTTGTCTTTCAACCATGAAATCATCGCAAAAGACTGCACAAATTGCGAAAATGCATTTTTATTTGTAGTGTTTGGTTAGCTTTTTTGAAATATTGTTTGGCAATACATATGTACATATAAACATGTATACATTTCTAATTTTACAGAGTACATTCAGTACATAAGTTGCATTGTAATTTGGAGAAATGAGGCAAAACACAATAGAAAAAGCACGCCGAAAATGGTGAAATGCAAGACGCAACACAAAATAAAAATCTTTTTTAAGTACAGATAAGATTTTAGTCAAATGTAAACAAAACAACATCAGAGCACGAAATTTAGACGAAACTATACTGTCGGCGGTTGCATAAAACTGTACTATCTTTATAACTGGCTGGAGGTCTACGTCACATAAACAAATTTTATCTTTTTAGCAACTAATACATATTCTCAACTGTCTTGTCTTGTATGCCCCGTGTAAACGTACCGTTAGAGATCTTGCAAATTTTGGTTGGATAAATGTTAGCCAACAAAAATTTGCAATCAGCTGTTTTGTACAAACAAAGAAAAATCCAAAATAAATTAACAGCGGCCGAAAAAATTACAAATGATTATTTTACTATTTTATTTAAAATATCACTGAAATTTAGAAAGAAAATGGAAAGCAATAATATGTAGTACCATTCAGCAAATTCTGGTGAACCGACGACGTCATAATTGGACAACTGTGGCAGTGTATATGTAATGTAACTACAAACCAAAATGTGTGTAGCTATGGATAAAACTACATCAGCTCTTTCGTTGCAAATGTTTACTGGAAGTCGTTCGCGTACTTGTCCAAATTTTCATAAAGATATTAAAATCGTTCTCTCTCTCTCAAAAATAAATTCTTGCAAATTTTTACTGGGAATGTCAACGAACAATGCTATTTACTGTTTTTACTATTTTTCCAATTTTGAAAGAAGTTTGGAAACCTGTCTATTTGACGTCAAACACTCCAAACAACAACCATTTATTTTAAGCAAAAAAATTAAAATAACAATCCGGGCAAATGCATAGTTTCGGAGTTATGGTTCCCGAAATTTCGGATGTGTGAGAGGGTAATGGGGTTGAGGTACCTTCTAAAGCTGTTGGTGTTATGACTTTTTGTTTAAAACAAGTCAAAATAAAGTCAACAAATTATGTAGCATTTTTCGATAACTCGCTTAGTTATCATCCGATAACTCGATAACTAAGTGAGTAATCGAAAAATGGTAAATAACTTTTCGAGTTTATTTTGACTTGTTTTATAGAAAAAGGTGATGATATCAACAGCTTTGCACGGTACCTTAACGCCATAAAACTCTCATGTCCGAAAATCGGGACCCATAACTCCGAAACTATGCATTTGGCACGATATTGTTATTTTACTTTTTTTTGCTTAAAATAACATGTTCTATCCGACGCAACTAATAGACATAAGCCCAGAGCTATAAAATCTGTCTCAGGCCTAGAGTATTCAACAATCGAAACTGAAAACTGATCTACCGTTTTTGGAACCAGTTTTATGCCTTGTTCACGCTGCTACGAAATTGACAACTTCGTATTGAAATTGTCGAAGGAAATTTAAATCATTCACACTGGCATTTCAGCAATTTCGTTGCAAAATGACAACTGTTTATTTACAATCATTACCATGAGTGAAATTTTCGTGCATGGACAAAATAACCAAAACCATGGTAAAATTATCTATCGGGTAAACGCGTCAGCCCAGCTGATTAGTGGTTTTTTCATCTTTTCCGTCGGTAAGCTGTCAAATTCGATTTTTGTTTCTCTTTGTTTGTTAATAAAATTCAAAGAATTTCAACCAAAATGCAATTTAATAGCATAGACTTTGTATCAAGTAAGACAATCTTATAAAATTTTTCACATTTTGTGTACATAGTGGTTTTCATCATTCAGCTAATTTTGACAGCTTAACGACGGAATTGCTAATGCGACTACCTAATAGATAATTCTACCATGACCAAAACTTTGTTAGAAAGTGAAGCACTCAATAATATTTTTCTAAATAATTAACATTCGATAACTAAGCTGGTTATTGAAAAAAAATTATTTAATTTTACACGTTTATCTTCTGATTTAAGCTACCAACACACCGGAGCGTATTTCCGGCAAAGCGTCTACGTCAAAAAATAGTACCCATTGTTTCTTATGAGAAACCTCACACCATAGCGTCTAATATTTGTTGCTTCTTGTCGTTTGCAGCGGTTTTAATAAAATACTCACAATACAACTATGAATTAGATTTTTCTGTCATATAACAGACATACGTCATATGAAGTAAAATGAAACTATTGAAAATGCCGATTACAGAAAACTAATTGAATCTGTAAAAAAAGTTTAGAATTTCGTATGATATTTCCCAAGATAATTACAAAAACAGTCCATCACGCATGATGATTGTCGACGCATTAGAAAAATCTGGACGATATTGGATATCTAGACCCAAGATATCAATGCGTATGGCAGTCTTGACGGGACACTATTGAATTGATTGCTATTAAGAAAGGTTCTATATCATGGCAAATTGTGTTTGCATACGCTGTGATGAATTTTCAAAGTATAGTTATGTTTTATCTTGCATCAGAAAAATGTTTTCATATATATATTTTTTTATTATTTGACTTATGTCGGTGTCAAAAAACTCATAATTTCTGTGGGAAAAATGTAAAATATATATCCGATAATTTTTGAAAATTTCAACAGCCGATATTTCGATAACTAAGCGAGTTATCGAAACATTTTTTAAATTTTTTTGGTTTGTTTTCCATCATATATACAAAAATGCTGTCAGACAGTCTCTTTACGAGGATGTTAATACATAGTAAATAGGATTTTTCCCCAAATATAGTGGGAGGTAAACCACAATTTTTTTTTCGCTTGGGGTCCCCAAATTGGTGAGTATTCTTCAATTTCGCTTCATCGTGAACAAAAAAATCCTCGAAATTTGTTATTCTCGGCATGTGTAAATGCGTTTAATGTGGATAACTCTGCCAGATACAATGCAGTTACAATTGGTAATGTGAACTCAGCTTTGTATTTGCTTCCTATAGGTTCTGGCAATTCTTTTCACAAAACAGCTGTGTATTTTCAACTTCTAGGATTTGATTACGAAAATCTGATAATTTTGTGGAATAGCTAAATTTTTAGCCGAATATTTCAAGTTTTCTAACATGAATAAAGTCTATAGAAGTTTTGTTTGGTTGCTTAGGCATTCCAACATACAGAGCACCTACACATCAGCTGCTGTTCTTGGACGAAATCTATCATTTAAAAGTGATTTATCTTTGGACAAAATCTATCCCAATAGTCGTATGCAGATGTACACGCCGCCACCGGTAGGTAGTTTGAGTGCATAACAGAGGAGCTCATCTAACCTTGTTTTATTAACAGCCAACAAGTCCTGGTGAGAAATTTTCTGGTTATATACCCATCAACAAATTGGATATTACCTATAGCCGCAGCTCCGGTCCCGGTGGTCAACATGTTAATACGGTGAACACAAAGGTAGATGTGCGTTTCAAGTTGGCAGAAGCTGAATGGATACCAGAGAAGACGAGACAAAAGCTGTTGAGTAATGTATGGCTTTATTGAAACTATAGACTAATTATAGCGGGCCTTATGAAGTTTTCTGATTACAGCTTGAAAATAAAATCAGCAAAGAAGGTTACTACGTAATCAAGAGTGATTTGACTCGGTCTCAGCAGATGAACTTAGCCGATGCTTTGGAAAAACTAAGGACACTTATACGAGAATATGAAGTCGAACCCTCTGCACCATCCGAGAACACTTTGGAGAAGTTGAGAAAGAGGTAAAAGTACAATAGATATGGATTAAGGTATTATTAGCTAGTGTCGTTGAAATACTAGTTTTCAGAAAGCGAGTTTTCTTTAATTACTCTTCGGAAACAGCAACTGCATTTCAAAGTTCCTTTTAATTTCATTCATCGGAATTGACAAAGAAATTCCATTATATAATCGCAAAGCTGTGTATTTTTTTTTTTATCAACTTTTTATCTGATAAATCAAAACACTTATTTTCGTAGAACACTAGTCTCACGTCAGGTTGAGTTGGAGGTTGAAGATGAAGATCCCCGCGCATGTATAAAAATCAATTTTGGAACCATGAGTAAAACTTATTTCCTCTCAAGTGAGGAGGGTATCCCATCTGCCTAATCACTTCAGTCCAGAATTATTATTTCGAGAACCCTTTCGAACTCTTAAGTCGTCATAGTACAACCCGATGCCCGAGGGTTTTTATATGGATTTTCGACAGTTCCAGTTTTTACCTATTAAATTCCAATACGCATTTATCCCTTCACACGCTCGTCAGTATTCCATTTTTTGTTCAACATCAGGTCAAGGACAGCGCCAAGTTACATCGCCCCCGAAGATAACAACATCTCCACCGTCAAAATAAAGGTCTCCTAAATTCCTCTATCTTTCGCATACATGTGAAAAGGGCTAGCTCTGTCTTCAGGGGATTTACCCCCAAACCACAGCCTCTATCCAAAGCCGATAGTCCAGATTACTAATGGTTGACAACGATTTCCCAGCAACCAGAATGACAGCATCATCTGCATTGGTCACAACCATTTGTGCCTCCAATGAAAAGGATATAATCACTATTAACCACTAACAGCCATGACAGTCAGGAGCGAGAGTACTCGGCCTGGGGTGCCGAACAGAGCTAACCCGGAGCCCCGAACTGATAATGCGTTTACCAAGCGCAAGCATGCAACAAGAGCAGAAGTACTATTTTAGCCTCGTACTATTTTGTTATAGCGATGTGTTTTATTCTATTGTCATTAAGGTGTTATACAATTCTAAAAAACAATTCCAGCATCCACTGTGAATGGGACCTGCAAGGGTTAACTATGCAATCGGTATATTTTTTATGCCAATAGCTAACTAACGTGTGTAGAATAATAAATAAGAGTCCGATTCGTTTGACCTCAATATTTTAAAATACTTCACTGGAATGACGTTAAATCAATTAGTTTTTCAATTCGAGTTTAGAGGCAGTGCAACATCTTGTTTTCATTCAATCATAAAGCAAACAACACCATAATAATTGACCTTTAAACATTGCTAAATACATCCAGTCTGAACGATTGTTTTACTTGATTGTCATGAACACGTGCGTGGCGACAAAAAGCGACAGTAGATTTCCTATTTATAGATTTCCTATTTATAAACAAAATTATGGTTTTCGTTTACACACGCCTGAACGCTTTTCTACCCACAATACAATTGCCATTCAATCGTCCCGAAATGGACAATAATATGTATTACACATTAAATTATTTTGGAAATGAACTGTTAACTTCGCCTTAATTCGTTAAAATTAACACTTTTGCACTTCAACAACGACAGTCACAAGTTTTTCTTCCCTATCATACTTTTCATTAAAAATTACTAATAATTCTTACAAGTACTAAGTCTTTGTACTAAGAGTTATTCTAAAAACTCTGTCATTATATATTTATTTATTGATAATTTGTAAGATATAAACGTTGGACTGGTCGCATGACCATCAACATTTTTGGAACTTTTTGTAGGGGCTGACTTGTGACAAGGGTGTTAATAAAACATTTCCTATCAGCCAAAATTTCTTTGGAAATATCCAATTTATTTTTGTAAAATGTTCTTTTAACACAGTAACTGCTTATTCCCTTTTACAGACAAGAAAAAGCTGCTCGCGAACGTCTATTTGTCAAACGTCAACGATCCCAAGTTAAAGCCGATCGTCAAGGACCTTCGGCTGGTGAAATTTAAGAAATTCTATCTTAAGCCGAGGTAAAACTTGAAAAACTTTTAATTTTTGTAAAGTACAATTTGTTATTTATATGAAATAAAGAAAAATTATCAAATTTACACACAAGTGAAAAATCAAGTACGTTGCTTTATTTGTATTCACAAGAGTTACAAAGGTTAACAAGATCCTTAAATGCTATTAACGATACAAAAGAAAATACATGTGTAAATCTAAGAGGATGGCAATGTCTTAATTAAACAAATAGTATAGGAAAAACTAACAAATCATAAAAAAGGAGGGAAGAAAATGTTGAAAAATACAAAGTTCCAGACACGAATGTTTTGGAGGTATAACAAATCAAGTTGTATACAATAAGGAAAGTGCCTTAATCGTAAAGTCAGGCACCTGGAACACATTAAACATCTAAGCCATCCGGGCCGCACAATGGCTGTAGGGGATCATTTTCTGCTGGTGTTACAATAAATTTCCGACGTTTTCTTTCCGCCATACCGGTGGGTGTACTTGTCTCTGAGTTACATTTGGAAGGGTGTGCTGAGCAATAAGCATTAGCGGTGGCATTTGGTGACACAATGTTAATATCGGGCCCTAAATTTTTGGACGGCATAGTAGAACGGCGTGGTATCTAAATAAATAACGTTTAAGGATAAATTTTAAGGAGGAAAACAGAAATATCAAAGAATTTCTTACATTTTCACTAAGGATCTTGTAAGATGTGACAGAATCTGCCAAACGACCCGTGGTACGACGAGGCATAGAAAAGCGCGGCCTAAAGTTAAAAGAAAATAATTAAACCACTTCATATACATATCTCTTGTCTGATAACCCACCTTTTGTCTCGCATCGAAACTTGATGCGTTATGGTCGTGTAGAGTTTATCTAAAGGATGTACTGTTGTATAATTTCCCCTTACGGGTTCATAAGATGTTTCCAGTGGATGACGTCTTCCCGCAGGGGACCAAGTATTCTGATATGTTGCCTCGTCCGTGCTCATGCTCCTTAGGAAGTCATAGTTTATACCCAAAGCCTTTTGATCTTCTTGCGGTAAATTGGCAAATTCATCTATAATGGCATTATCACCATCCAATCCATTCCGATTAAGACCTCTGGCAATTTTAATGTCATGTTTCCAAAATTCACGATTTTTACTTGATATAATCGGGGCGATTTCTTTGACTTTTAACACCAATATGCCCATGATATAAATGCAGATTATATTGGATATGGTTAAGCACATGCTAATAGAGCCTAAAATGGCCAGTTCGGTTGCTTGATTATCCGAATATCGCATAGTTTTTACCACGCTTGTGTAACGTGTTTCATCGTGTTCGAAGAATTTATAAATTACTGCCAAAGACCAGAGGAGGCCCTGCAACCATAACAACAGAAATCATAAACATGTGTACTTATGCAACTACTTAATTACTCAAATATGTACATACATTAATTATCACTTACCGAATTCACAGCCGGTGGCAACAAAGAGGCCGATATCGCCACACCTACTAATGAGCCAATATTACCTCCCAATATACCAATAGCTGCTGCAGCTCCCGAAGGGATTGCTGTGAAAACACCCACAATCAAGGAGTGCATTTCACAACGTGATAACATTTCGTCCGTAAGACCATCGCCAATACTATAACGATCATCGGTAGTGCACACAATCATGCCAAACAGGAAACCCACAAGAATGGCTACCACAATGCCAATCAATTCATTTTTCAAACCCAGTTTACCCAAAGACTGGTCTTTGATGACAGTGCCAAAGATAGTGGCAATAATGGGACCCATTAAAGGTGATATTAACATACTAGAAGCCAAGAATATGGTACTATCTTCAGCTAAACCAAAGGCAGCCAAAATTCTACAACACATACATAGATAAGAAGGGAAACATAATTTCAAAAAAAAGAGTTTGCGATATGGACGTTAGTTTGTTCTTACGCTGCCGAGATCAATAATACTAAAAAATCAAATGTAATAGCTGCATCTTGTCGAACATTTTGTACTATTTGTGTCACATTTAAACGGCTTTGCACAGAATTCATAAAACGCTCCCAGGCGCCTTGTTTTTGGTCCAAAATATTCCTGAGACCGACAGAACTTTATTACAGATTGGTCTCTTTTTTTTTACCATTATTTGCTAAACTTACTCGGCATTATAGTCATCCTCTAGATTGTCTTCGCCTTTTTGTGAAAACGTTTTTGAAGTTATGCAATTCATAACAGACACTGTGGAACCTTCACGATCGCCTATACCCCATTCGTTGAAATTATCCAATAATTTTTCATAAATTTCATTAAATTCGACAGTGAAACTTATCTGGAAAAAAGGGAAGAAACAAAGTTTAACAACAAAAACATTTAATTGTAAGAAAATTTTAAGGATGAATTGTCCAAAATTACGGGAATCTCCTTCATATGAAACAGTTATATTCGGACATCGATGTAGTTAAGTGATAAAGTAAAAAGGGATTGAAAATAAACCAACGAAAAATGAAGGATGACCATATAACTATGCTAAAAGTATCTGGTGAATGATTTCGTCTTTAGTTTTGAGCGACACACTGGCGATAAATTATGACTGAGAAGTAGTGAACCAATAGTTTAACGGATGTTCGATTTATGTGCTTTAACACGAATTTGTTATTGGTTTTAAGTTATAGACCGCAAGGAATATTATATGTCCATAGACTACACTAAATAAATGAATAACAAGAATCTGAACGTTCCAACAATTAAATAATAATAATTCTATTCTATATAAAACAGAACATCTAAGATAAATAGGTACATGAATTATACATCATGCTTTAATTAAACAGTTAAAAGCCTATAAACCAAATATTAAATCAATATATAAACTACACATTTCCACGTTTCCAATTGTATCTGACTGAATTGGTGAGCTTAAGTTTTCTAATTTGTGGACACACTCATTGAAGAAAAGAAACAAATAAATTTCGGAAGAAAAAACTAACGAGAAGAGAAACAACCAAATGCAGTATCTAAATAGATGACTATAGATATTCAATAAATTTTCTACGAAAGGCGCTATTAGATATGTACATATGTAAAATGTTTTCAAACTTCTGGGTAGTGCATACGAGCCGCTCGAACCTGCAACGACACATATATCCATATGTCGATTCAATTACCGTATAATGAATAATATGCCGGCAACGGGTAGAATGCGAGTAAACAATAAGTTTCCATAGAAAATTAGGAGATTTATTTCGATAAAAAAGAAAAAAAATGCAATGAACGAAACTCAACGATATTATTGAAGGAACTACGCAAGAAAGACGTATCAAACGGGGTGACGCGGGCACCACGATATAGAGAAATTAGATAACGAACAGCTCAATTTAAAGCTAAATTAGCACGCTTCATGTTTTGTTTAACATTACCTGCACATACTTCCATAAAAAATAAAAATGGTTTCCTATTACATTCCATGGAAGGATCAGGGAGAGCTTCTCACAATCAGTGAGTTGTGCGCTTTCTAGTTTTACACTCACTGCCTGGGACTTGCAGTTTTTACACCGGTTCCGAATGGAATTTTGAAAAGGTTTTTCATGGTTAAGTACTCAATAGTGTTGCCATCACTAAGCGAGGTGACCGTCGTCATAATGAAATGTAAGGTGGTCAGAGCAGGGGTCGAACCCACGTTCTCATGTACGACAGCCGCGAAAACTAACCATTGCACTACCAACGGCCAATATCCAAAATATTATATATAAATTCACTCCGCTTCACTTATTTAAAGGCAATAAAACTTCCATATTCAGCAGCCTGTATCTTTTGCAATTTGTAACCGATTGCAGAATTTTAAAATGGAAATGGAAGCTAGACATCTTGAGATATAAAAAAAAATCATGACAATAGTGGTTTCTTAACTAAAGAACTTTTTTGAGCAATTTATAAAAAAGGTCCAAACATGTGCTATTTTTTTGGTTCACTTGAATAAAGGCACTTTATTATTTTTAAAGTAAGCGATGATTTTTTTGTAGGGAGCGTTTTTTATTACAATTTATTACATCTTAATCATTTTACGGGTCAAAATGGCAAAACAATAAATTTTAAATCTATTGGAAAAAACTAATAACAATGTTTACCGTTTTGAAGGACATTCTAACCGCGCAATAGCTAGAAAAATTGGACGGAGCCCAACAGTTGTCGACAATTACATAAAGGATCCCGAGGAGTATGGAAAAAATTTTAAAGGAATATTTATCTACGTATGAGAAAAGAAAAATCATAAGAATTGCTTCTAATTCTGCCTTATACTTGTCAAAAATAAAAGCTCAAGCTGGAGTGGAAGCGAGCAAGTCATCAGTACGCAGAGTAATTACGGGGTGTGAGTATCTTAAATACATGAAATTATAAAAAAAACCGCCACTTAATGGTCCTCGTAAGGAAAAGCGGCTTCAATTCGCAAGAAACTACATGGTATCGGATGTGCAGCCAAGAGGTCATGTGAATGACTGGAGAACCGTTGCATTTACGGATGAGAAGAAACTTAATTTGGATGGGCCTGATGGATACAACTATTATTTCCATGATCTGCGCAAAGAAAAGCGTTTTTGGACCGACATCATTATGGTGTGGTGTGCTATTACGTACTATGGCACCATCGATCTTGAATTTCAAAGTGCAAAAATGACTGGTGCAAGCTATAAAACGTTATTGGAATCGGCTTTTCCGAAGTTCAGTAAACTATTTGGTCCCATATCTTGGATATTGCAACAGGATAATGCTCCTATACACAACGCCAGAGTAGTTAAGGAGTTCATTGTAAGCCAAAATGTTAATATTCTTGACTGGCCACCCTATTCGCCAGATCTAAACATTATCGAAAATGTTATCGGTTGGTTATCTCGTAAGGTCTATGAAGGAGGTAAACAATTCGATGACAAGCAGTCACTAAATCAGGC
Organism: Phaonia tiefii; assembly: GCA_963931995.1. Classification (NCBI taxonomy): domain Eukaryota; kingdom Metazoa; phylum Arthropoda; class Insecta; order Diptera; family Muscidae; genus Phaonia; species Phaonia tiefii. The sequence goes on from OZ008368.1 coordinate 246,267,034, forward strand.
CATTAAGGATGCTTGGAATCAAATTTCGTTGGATGCCATAAATTCTCTTTATCTCTCAATGAAAGCCCATATATTTGAAGTTATTAAAAACAAAGGGGGGTATACCCATTACTAATAGTTCTTAAATAAAGTAAAATAAAAAAAAAAAGAAGAAAAACTGTTTTTCATTAAAATTAGTTAAAGTGCCTTTATTCAAGTGAACCAAAAAAAAAAAAAGCACATTTTTGGACTTTTGTTTAATAAATACATTGCTCAAAAAAAGGTCTTTAGTTAAGAAACCACTTTTGTCATGATTTTTTGATGTGTTAACATTTATAGGCGTGGGTACGTCCTAAATTCACAAAGTGAATACATCCAAACACAGTTTGTACGACTGCGATCACAGATTGTTTGGTGTTAAACTCCTCCGAAACGGCTGGACCGATTTGTATGAAATTTTGTGTGCATGTCGGGTAGGTCTCAGAATCGGCCAACATTTATTTTTCATACCCCTAAATGATAAGGGTGACCCACCCCTATATAGAACACAGTTTTGTCCGACTGCGAAACACAGATTGTCAAACTGCGAAAAAAACACACACTGATGTAGCGACAGCGAATAGTTGTCTTGTGTGGCTGCGGAGCACTCTCAGAACAAAGAGAATAATGACGTGGTTATACGTATATAAAAATGAGATGGCAAGAGAGCAACGAAAATTGTGTGAACTTGTGTAGCGTATGTACGAACATAACAATGTATGTATGTACATGTGTCTGTTGCTTTGCATTCTCTTTGTTTTTTGTGGGAATAAAACAAAAAGTATTAAGCAAGAAAATAATGACAAATAATTTCAAGTATTAATATTATTTAAATGTAACGTCATCATATGATTGAACGCTGTTTTTTATTTTCCATTGTAACATTTAATAATGTGTTCATAGAAATCGAACAGGTACCGTGTAACAAAAAGGTGTTAACACATCGCCCGTGAGTTCGAACACTCATTGGATTTTTTTTTATATCTCAAGATGGCTAGCTTCCATTTCCATTTTAAAATTCTGCAATCAAAAGATGCAGCCTGCTGAATATGGAATTTTTAGTGCCTTTAAATAAGTGAACCGGTGTATATATAGGATATATAGCGAATTGTCTTGTTATGATAAAATATGACCTAATATCTCGCCAGACCTAACTATATCTCACGTAAGATTTAATTACATCTGGCCGGGATTAATTTGGTATCTAGTATATCTAGTTAGACCTAATTAGATAGTTATAACCATTTTTCGGATCTAATAATATCTAATAAGGTCTGCGAAGATACATTTTTTTTGAATCTAATGACATCTAATTAAGTCTGCTAAGATGCAAACATAAATAAATGATATATTATTTTGGAATGAGAGTTAAATATAATTTTTGATCTGGTATCTTTGGTTGTTTTTCGAGCTTTCTAATTTAATGTTTTTCAATTTAAAATTCGAGCTCCAGGGTCTTTCATATGATCATAATTTTTGAATTATATTTGTGTATTTAATTTGATGACAAATTCATTCCCATTGTTTTATTTATTAATTTATTTTATTTAGTTCAATAACCCAGCCAATAAGGCCTTATTTGATTATAAAATTTCTGCACCACATTTCTACTCAACCAAAAATTTAACAAAATTAAAATAAAGTTGATGTATATTAAAAAAAAAAAATGGTTTCCCATTACATCCCATGAAGGGACCGGAGAGAACTTCTCGCAATCACTGAGCTGTGCGCTTTCCAGTTTTCACTCACTGATTGGGACCTACAGTTTTACACCGATTCCGAACGGTATTTTGAGAAGCTTTTTCATGGCTATATACTCGATAGTGTTGCCGTCACTATGCGAGGTGACCGCCGCCGAAAGAAATTTGAAGGTGGTCAGAGCAGGGATCGAACCCAGAGTCTAAAGTACAAGAGGCGCGCACACTACCCATTGCACCACCGACGGCAATGGTAAACTAACATCAAATATGTAATAGTAATATAAATAATAAAAACTAGTAATAATAATAATAAAGACAGAATTTAAACAAACAAAGAATATAGATAACAGATTGATTTATAAAACAATTAATATAGATAATAATTGATAATAGTGATAACTGATTCCCGTTCCTAAATAAAAAATTTAAGTAGTATTAAATAAGAATACCCGTGACATTTTAAGAACAAGTGACAACACAAATTTTCACTTGTTAAGGGCTTGAGTTGTGACATGGAGAAATAGCTTATATTAGCCAAAGTTAATATAACTGAAAGACGTGAAGTGTTCTGAAACATGCAAAACGCAAGTGAATACATATTAATACACTGAAGTTACAACACTACAATTCATTTATTTTAATATGCTGGTAAAGTCTTTTTTAAATGTATCCAACGAATGATTAAAAGTTTTAAGGCTAAGTGGAAGTTTGTTATAAAATCTTGCTACCCTAACATTAAAAGAACGTTCCAATTGAGAAGACATTCTAGGAATAATAATTTGTACATTCCTCGTCAACCTTTCAAACTCAAATAATTCCACTAAGAATAAAGGAGTTTCTTCCGAAAATGAACAACCTAGAAGGCTTTGACATAAGAAGCAATGTGCTGGTGCATTATTACGGAATATACTTCTATACCTTATAACTCTATGAAATAAAAAACCCACCTTCTTCAATATATAACCCAAAGTCACAGAATATACCTCCATAAAATAAAAAAATCGGCATTATAAGTACATGAAATTGCATGTCATGTGTGCATGTCTTTTGATATTTAGGGGTAAATATAAATTAATATTTAAATTATTATTTAAAATTTATTTAAATAAAATATTTAAAACTATTTACATTTGGAATGTTGCTGTCGGTGGTGCAATGGTAGTGAGCGCGGCTCTTGTACATGAGTACGTGCGTTCAATCAATGCCCAGACCAAAAAACATTTATTTTTTAACGGCGATCAACTCGCTTAGTGACGGCGACGCTATAGGGTATTTTGCCATGAAGAAGCTTCTCAAAAATACCTTTCGAAACCAGTGTAAAACTGTAGGTCCCTATCAGTGAGTGTAGAACTAGAACGCGCACTGTTCAAATTATTTTGTGCAAAATGTTGCAAAATCTTGCAAAATGTTGTCTGCGTACTCCAAATCTCTTGCAGCGAGACAGCCAAAAATAGAATTTTTGACAGTTGGAAGTTAGAGAACTTGCAAAATGTTGCTGGAGAAATTTCTGCTTGCAAGATTTTGGAACTACTTTGAACAGCTGTTTTTATTTACTGTTTGAATGAAATAATAGCTCTGTCTGCGTACACATAAGGTCTGTTTGAGAACGTGATAATTTGTACAATTTATCACATTTCTTACTTGATAGTGTTCGTTTACTCGATAAAATCAACAACGAGAGAGCCAGAGAGTGAATATTTTTGACAGTTGAATGATAGAGAACTTGCAAGTTTTTACTGGAGAAATTTTTGCCAGTAAGAATTATCAAGTACGAACATATGTTTTTAAACAGCTGTTTTATTTAAATAAACAAAACTTTGAAAACAAAGAAGAAATTTAACAATGGCAGACGTAAGTAAGAAAATACATTTGTTGGAACATTTTAATAGAATTTGTTAATAAACTAGATTCCCAACAAAGTGCAGTGTGTTCAAGGAGTAAATGAGTTGAAACAGCAGCAACTTGAAATACATCCAGGTATCTCACATTCAACAAGTTACTCTGAACATAGGGAAAACAATGAAACGAAAAGCAAAAAAGAAAACATGAATCAGCTGTTTACAAACAAATGTTGATTACTTGATACTTTTTACTGGATGTCGTTCGTTTACTTTTTGCGATATTTTTTACTTAGAGAGTAAAATCAGCCTTACTCTCCCAGTAAAAGTTACTTGATATTTTTTACTGGAAAAGTTCTCAAACAGACCTATATTTTGCATCATTTTGTGCAAAATGTTGCAAAATCTTGCAAAATGTTGTCTGCGTACTCCAAATCTCTTGCAGCGAGAGAGCCAAAAAGAGAATTTTTTGACAGTTGGAAGTTAGAGAACTTGCAAAATGTTGCTGGAGAAATTTCTACTTGCAAGATTTTGCAACTAGTTTGAACAGCTGTTTTTATTTACTGTTTGAATGAAATAATTTTTGTGAAATGAAAATAAAACTTGAAATTTAACAATGGCAGAGGTAAATAGTTAGAACTGTGTTGATTTTTAACGTTTATAATAAATTATAATAAACAAAACATTTTACTTCATGCTAGAAACGTGCAAATATACAATGCGACCGTGCGACACATATGCTAAAATTCGTTTGCTTTGTTATTTCAATTGTTTACACACCGATCAGCTGTTTTCTTGCAAGATTTCACTGGATGCTGTCTGCGTACTTTTTGAGATATTTTCAACCGAGAGAGTAAAGTTGTTCTTACTCTCCCAAAAAAAGTTACTGAGTATTTGCTACTGGAAAAATACGCAGACAGACCTAATTTTTGTGAAATGAAAATAAAAATTGAAATTTAACAATGGCAGAGGTAAGCAGTTAGAATTGTGTTGATTTTTAACGTTTATAATAAATTATAATAAACAAAACATTTTACTTCATGCTAGAAACGTGCAAATATACAGTGCGACCGTGCGACACATATGCTAAAATTCTTTTGCTTTGCTATTTCAATTGTTTACACACCGATCAGCTGTTTTCTTGCAAGATTTCACTGGATGCTGTCTGCGTACTTTTTGATATATTTGCAACCGAGAGAGTAAAATTGTTCTTACTCTCCCAAAAAAAGTTACTGAGTATTTGCTACTGGAAAAGTACCCAGCCAGACCTATTGTTTCTTTCATTCTAGTTTATCGTGTGTTGTGTTACATTGTTAGAGGTTACGTGAAATAATTTAACAGAAGTTAAAGCGAAGAAAAAGAAAGTTAAACATAAAAATTAATTAAAAATGATAAAAAAAATGTGGGCAGGCCAACAATATTTATTTATTAGAATTATATAGAACAAAATTTGACCGCTTACAAAAATGAACAACACACACAAGAACACTCACTAAAGAGAAATGTCAGAAAAAAATGGCAAGCACTATTATCTTGAGATGGCAACGTGTAAAGGCACGAAGATTTACGCTGTAATTTCAAAAGAGAATTGATGAAAAATGGCAGCCAAAAATGGCAACGTGTAAAGATGGTGAAGCTCTCGCAATACCTTCATAGGATGTAATGGGAAACTACATTTGGAATTTTAATTTTAGTGGGATCTTTGTCATGTGTTCTACTAAAAAATATGCCGTAATGGAAAGCCATTATAATGAAAAGCTAGGTGTATCTTTACACATTTATGTATATAGAAATTTTAAAATTTATTTTATTTTCCCATAAGGGAAATTATGAATTTTTAAAATTTTTAATTTTTTTTAAATTATTTGATTAACCTTATAAATAGGATTCTATTAAAATTGAAACCCCATATTTAAACCCATTAATAATAGTAGTTGTAGTTTCAAACAGGTTCCTAAGAGTATAAGTATATTACAATCCTTTTTCATGCACGTTTTTATTTGAAAGTTGTATTTTAATTTTTAGTAAGTTTATTTTTTTCATCATTTATCAGACAGAAACAGAAGATGTGGCTGAATTGACCGAAACAGGCGAGTCTCCAAGAATTAAGAAAAAAAAATCGAAAATAGTAAATTGTGGTAAATCGACAACAAACATCAACGATAGCTGTTGTTCATGCTCATGATGAAACCTAGAGGAGGATAACCTTCAGCCTTGACAAAAGCCGGCTACGAATAAAACTATATAATCCGTTATGTGATGGAAATCGATCGATTTAAATCGAATGGGATTTGACATAATAAGGATTTTTTTGAAAATAGTGGATATCAATTAAAACCTATACAGGGTGATTCAGGAAGTTCCGGACTAATTTCTCCAGCGTATTCCTTGGCTCATTTCATGAAGAAAAGTCCAATAGGACCATGTCCGAAAATGCAAGGGTGCGAAATGGCAGCGGGTTCAAAATGTTCGGATTGGCGGTCGGAGGGTAGTAGGGTAAAGTTGCTAACTTCTGAGCCAGTGGTCGGATTTTGGTCATAACTTTGGAACGGTAAGACCTCTGGGCTTCGTTTAGGTCATTTTGGAAAGGTAAGAGGTATGGCTATCTTTCAACAGAATAAAAACATAAGTTACCTGCCATCTGGCTGAGCAAATTGAGGTTATGTGCATTTTTTTTCCACAAGTTCTGTATCTCGGCGATTGACTTTTTTCTATTTTTTTTATTGATTCTGAAAGGCCTCGTAAAGACAACTTTACAACTTTACCCTACTACCCTCCGACCGCCAATCCGAAAATTTTGAACCCGCTGCCATTTCGCACCCTTGCATTTTCGGACATGGTCCTAGTGGACGTTTCTTCATGAAATGAGCCAAGGAATACGCTGGAGCAATTTGTCCGGAACTTCCAGAATCACCCTGTATATATTTTTCCTAAGCATATTTCGTTCTTTTTTCAGCACGAAAATTTTCAGAGTTTTCAAATTCGTACCACCTTCTGACTCTTATCACCTTAATAGTATTTGCTACTTACTTGGTACATCCTATCTTCGTTATCTATAGACCATACGTCGTTTTTTATCTGAAACTTCCTTAGAATTTCTTTCACTACAATCTCCATACAGGTGGTTTGTGACAATTCCAACTCCACTTGAATCTTTTTTTTACTTTGTTTCCGTTTACTTGACGACATGATGTCACGTAATCCATCCCATGATTTTCGTCTACCCGGTAGTGAGCCATCCTGGAATTCAGAATAAATATAGCAATACGTATAAAACGTTAAATATGACGCCTCCAACTTACCACAGATTTAATATCAACATTTTTTAAACTTCCCCCAATATCGGTGGGTTTCGATACTGTATCCGTTACGTCGATACGTTTGGGTTTCTCAGATTTCCGACGTTTTGGAAATGTGCCATATTGTACAGCAACACCATTTGGAACATTTTCCGTTGCTGAAGTTGTAGATTGGATGTCAATGGTGGTGCCACTTATAGTTTCGGCATTGTCATTGAAAATTTGACCTTCACCTGCTACGTTGCTGTGACCACTATCTGTTGTTGTAGTTGCAATCGTGGGGGTTGGCGTAGGGAACAGCAAGGTTGGCGCTGTTGCTACCTTTGTTAGTGGAGGAGCTGGTTTTGGTGTTTTATTATCCGTGATTTTTTGGTCATTGTTGTTACTGCTATCAACACGATCTGATTTGATGTCAAATTTTCTAGCCAAGAATTCTTGATTTAGGCGTTCTTCTTCAGCTTCTGTTGGTATGGTAACAATAAATAATACCGACGAAGCCATTGTGTGGACAATATGATTTCTTTATGACGAATTTGTCTCACGTTTACGTTCACGGAGTAAAAAATAAATAGCAATTGAAATATTTGAATTCAAATAAATTAATAATGCACCAGCATTTTCCGAATGTTATTTTGAACTACACACTATCCACAAAATAAAATAGAAAACAAAACAACCGAAATGTCGTGTTCATTTATGTAGTATTTGTTGTTTCTCTATTTGTAATTTTCTATATATAGTAGTATTATTGATTGGTCCCGTCCGGCCGTCTGTTTCCATACGCTGTATAACAGATAACGGCGCTAACAAAGAGCGAGCTATTCAGAATTTGACTTCTTATCTAATGCTTGACAATTTTCAAACTGAAAGTCTCCGCGCATAGTTGCAATAAGTGTTTTCTAATCTCATAAACTCGTTCCGATTCCAAGAGAGTCATCGGTTTTTAAAAAGAAACAAAAAAGGAATTGTGGGAGATTCCGCGAGTATTTATACTTATAAACTAAACATACTACACATTAGTCAGAAATGAGTTCATAATAGAGTGTCTTGTTTTTTTGGCATTTCTAATGAGATAAAATCATAATACCGTGTCCACTCATAGGGTTAACTCGTGTGCAAAACATGTTTGTTAGTTTAACCGGAAGCCAAGGTAACGGGTGTTTTTTTTTTACTGCATGAGAACTATCGATATCGATAACTATGGTTTCACAGCTGAGAATGTCAAACTGTGTTGACATTTCTGTTCATTAAAGCGGCTATTAGACGATCAAGCGAGGCTTGACAGCGCGGCTTGATGAGAAAAAATGGTTTGCTATTACACGAGCAAGACCACACATCAAGCATCAGTGTAAAGAAAAACTGAACAGTGAAGTTTACATTCATAATGTCGCGCGAGTTGGTTGCTGCTTTGGTCATCGACGAATTATTTATATTTATTTTATTTTATATATTTATTTTTCGTTTTAATACATCCACTGTCGCTTCTGGTTCAATTGTCTTTAGTTTATCTAAAAGCTGTTCGTAAGCTTTTTGCTTTTTTATCTTATTATGATATTTGTCACTTTTCATGTTCCACAGTTCTGGGAAATTTTCATACAGTTCGATGAAATCTTGCAAAAATCCGAAGTGAAATCTTTACACTTCGAATGTTAACTTCGAATAAAATTTTGTATTGGGCTTGACAGCAGAGCTATTACACGAGGCTTGATGGCAAGCCAAAATATCAAAAATTTTTGATATTCATCAAGCCATGCTGTCAAGCACGCATTTTTGCCTATTAGACGAGCTTAATGGCTTGATGACAAGCCGCGCCGGCAAGCCGCGCTTGATCGTCTAATAGCCGCTTAAGGTTGGAACTGGTTGGCGAAATACCTATGTTATCTTCGTTTTGTAAGGTTCTTCACCCCCGGGATTGTTCGAGACCGGATAAGTAAAAAAGGTTTGGCAAGTCATCATGAATCGTTTAAGGCTGCAACAACGCTTCCAAATTGTGGAAATTTACTTTGGAAAAAATAAATCTGTTTGCGAAGTTCATAGAGCACTTCGTCTATTTTACGGTCAATGAATTGAGTATAGTGATGAAGCTCATTTCTGGTTAAGTGGCTACGTCAATAGTAGAATTGCTTTATTTGGAGCGAAGGAAATCCTCAAGCCGGTTTGGTGCGGTTTATACGCTGGCGGGCATCATCGGTCCATATTTCTTTCGAAATAAGTAAGGAGCTGCCGTTACGGCGAGCGCTATCGAGCCATGCTGACTGATTGTTTTACAAAAATGTATCAGCGAAACATCAACGACATTTGGTTCCGACAGGAAGGCGCAATTTGTCTTAACAATCGATTTATTGCAAAATGAATTTAATGACAACATTATTTCCAAAAGTGGTGCTGTTCACTGAACCCCTCGTTCGTGCGATTTAACGCCTCTGGATTACTTTTTATGGGGCTATAATAAGGCATTGGTTTATGCCGACAAGCATTGGAAGTCAATATTCCAACCACTATTGACGCCATACGGCCAGATTTATTTGAGACAGTAGTAGTCAAAAATTGGACTGATGGAATGGACCATGTAACTCGTATCCGCGAATGTCATGACCTTATGTACCAGATTATAATAAAAACAATTTCATTCCAATAATATTTCTGTCATGTATTATCATTTTAAATTATCATGCAGCTAAAAAAACACGCGTTACTTTGAAAAAAAAAGCTCGGGTTTTTGACTGTCATCAACATAGAGTAATGTCGTATAGAGTAGCCAACTCTCTCAGCACAATGATGACATTTGGTGTGTTGCAGATGGGCGGTTGGATGTTGAAGAGTATAGCTTTAATAATACCAGATAGAGGCAGTGGCTCAAACCAACCAACAATAAAATGGTAACTGCATTTCGTTTTGTGCGATAAAATTTTGGTGTAAATACACCACAAATGTATGTATACTAACAATAAAATATAACAAAATAGTCCAAAATGGATTTAAATTTCACAATTTTTCATCAAACGACATGAAAAATTTAAGTCAACAATTTTTGGAATTCCACCTGGTGTAAGTCAATTTACGTCAAATAACTCTCTATCGCACCGACCTCACCACGAACAGTTGGAAAGGAAATATCAGATAAGAAGAATGGCAGCTCTATATGACATTACTCTATGGTCATCAATGGGAACAAGTGTAAAGCATAAGTCATAATATACATACTACGTTTATACGAGGCCGTCGTCTTTCGTCTTTATTCCAGTCACCAACTGAAAAGTGTTATTTTGCCACGCTCATTTTGATACCTCCCATACAAAACATGTCCAGATGGCTGGTTGGTCGACGCGATTGCCCCTGTAAAATACAAACGATCCGAATGAAGTTTGGTATTGGGCAATATTTTGTCAAACGTCACTGTACAATTGAGAATGGAAGAATTTCGCACCCCCGGACATAGAAATGTAAGGCGGATAAATCGCGGAAAACCCAACAGATCCTTAAAGTCGGTATTAGACAATATTTCGCTCAATGACACTCCGCTGTTGAATATGGCGAGTTTTACAATCTTAATCGGGAACACGAAGGTTGGCGGCATTGACTTTTTTTAAATTTAATCTCTTCAAAACCTTCCCAAAACTATAGTAGATTAAAATTCTGTGGACTTCCCCCATTTACACAGTCTACGAATTATTTGCACCAACTCTTAGGAGATGATTCTTTTTAAGCAGTGAGTCTAAAAATAGAAAACGTATAGCTCAGTGTCTGTAAGAAAGTACCCCAAATATTCCGGTGCAATGAGAAATGTTTATTTTTTAACGTCTTGAAGACCACGATCAGTATCTTTGTCCAAAGAATATCAATAGAAAAAGATATAAATGGCAATTTAAAACACATCAATTCAAATTGAAAAATTCGGCAAATAATTTTTAAATTTTAACTGACGAATTTTAAATTTCAATTGATCTTTAACATTTCAATTGATGTCTCTTATATTTCAGTTCATGTATTGCAAATTTCACATAGAAATTTTAAATTCCAATTGATGTATTTTAAATTTCAATTATAATTTTAAAATTTCAATTGATATTTTTCAGAATTAAATTAATATTTTTTAAATTTCAATTGGGAATGGTGTAGTTTTATTGTATCTGGTTAGTATGTGTTTCGCTATTTATGTATTTCAAAAACTAATCACTCTTTAACTAATTCAAAATAATTCAAAAGTTCTTGAACCAGTAATTTTTTAAAACTAGTTCCACCGTTTTCTACTAGGTTGGCATTGAGGGTGACCAGAAATGAACCTAACAAACATAATCTACATGTTCGATATTGCGAATATCTTCATAACTGTTATGTCCGGGCACATTAAATGAACGAGTTCGAGAACTAGTGAACTAGCGAAGTTCGACAAAAGTCTAATTCTTGTCACCCTCTGGGCATCTCAAATTTATTCGGTTTATTTACGGCGACAATACTAAATAATTAACTATGAATAAACAATGGTATTAAAACATGTCACTCTAATATATAATGTGTACATAATATGTTAGATAATTTATGGTTAACTATTTTTGTTTTTGTTAATTATATTAAAACACTCAATCCCAAGGTTAGATACATACATACGTACATACATACATATGTATGTTTGTATTTTTTGGTTCTCTTTTGGTAATACGTTTTTCTCCGAAAACATCAACATCAGCCGGAACCAAAAAAAACTGTTTAAACATATTAAAAAAACAGTACAGAAATTTCAGTCGTGTGAACCGACTTAAACATACCCTCACCCACAGGCATCTATTGTGTGCGATTGATTTTCGTTGTGTTTGATTTTCTTCGCTGTACCATGAGAACCGCAAAACTGTATATACGAAATTCCTGCTAAATACAAATTTCCTTGATGTTCTGTAATCCGTTCCCCAGAGTTGTTCCAATTATTTAAATATCCCGATTGGGCCTAGCAAGTCCTTTCATATTCATTAACAGATATTGCCTGCGCACAGAGAAAATTTGGCGGTTCCTTGGACTATCACATTATTCAGTTGTGATTACCAATAATTGTGTTCTGTATCACCAAATGTTGTGCATGTCAATTGATTTGTAATTCAGTTTTGGTTGTTAGAACTGAAATATTTAGCTGTAGCCACATCGACAAGAAATAAATGTGATCACGGTTGCCACAGGAATAATTTTTTAATTACCAGAATTTTCCAAAAAAGTTACCAAAAGTTACCAACATTTAGAACATTAAATGTTTATTTAAAATAGTTAATTATATATAATCATATTACATACATACATCAATATAAAGATTACAAAAACAAAACACAAAATATGGCAGAACAAACCATAAAGTTAATTTTCTTTGAATTTTATTGCATTTCAATTGCAATGCAAAATTATTTAGTGCACAAGTTACCTAATACGGCATTTACACCGACCAAGGTTACCGCATTTCGATCGTTAACTCCGTTAACCAGCGATAATCCGGAAGGGTACTCATGCAATACAATTTTAATGTGTAGAAACTGAAGTTTAATTGTTAACCTCATTTTAAACTGGTGTTCATTCTCATGCAACACTGTTAGCGTCTAAAAAATGCTACCATAATAAAAACATACACAAAAAATCAACTGCTTGACAGATGGAAGCCGATCAAAAATTTTCCGACGAGTCGCCGCCACCAAAACTGTTCTGAAGTTCACGCCGCCGCCAATACAAATGGCTCATAAACTGTGAGCAGATTTTATCTACTGACGCGATTTGACTCACTGATCCAATTCTAAAGGTTCAGTTATTTCACAAACATCCCAAATTTGTACAAAATGGAAAAACCAATAGCCGCCAACTTAATTTTTCTGTTGTGCGGAGTTGCCAACTGAAATGTGAATTTAATCTCAAATTGGGTGGTGTAAACTGCAACGATTAGAGATCAAGGTTATCGCTAACCTGGTCGCGATAAACGGCGTTGTCAATTCGTTATAACGCTTTTATAATCAATCACGAATCAAACTCTGCGCGGAACATTTTGCTTCCAGAAAAAATGAAGAGCAAACTCTAAGTAAATAGGGAAATAAATTCAGAACAAAACCGGTCGAAGGCATGACAATTTATGCCTTAATCATAAATAACATTTCATTTGAAATATTTTTCCCTTTTTCGTTAGATTTTGCACTTTATTTTTTCTGGGGAACGTGAACTTGGGTCCATTGGCAAGTTTACTGGTTGCAAAAAGTGAATTTAAACAGCACAAAGAGTTCGTTTCTACGAAAGGGTCAAATATATTTGGTTGTTTAGTGCGAACTACGGCAAACGCGTATTTTGGTTAGCCCATAACCATTCAATTCTCCCAAACAGTGTTCATGTTTTCTTCTGTTTGTAAGTAACATTTTAGATCATATTTGGACAAATTTTCTAATAGAAGTTTGAAATGAAATGTTTTTTCTTATACTAATTATTTCTTTTCAAAAGGTTACCAAAATGAATAAAATTTTACCATGTTACCAAGCCGTTTAAATGTTACCAATTTTGGTTGGATATTACCAACTGTGGCAACCGTGAATGTGATCTGTCATTCGAGTCTTAGTTCTAGCAATCAAATTACACTGTAGTGGTGAATATTATATTTGTTGGATAAACGAAAAATTTAAAAACTAATTCGGCTGCATAAAATAATATATTGGTATGCTCAAAAATTACTTGAATTTAATGGCTGCCATCAATCATATCCCATTATGAATTATATAAAAATAAAAAATATTTTTTTATTAAAATTGTGTATTTTATATTTAAATATTAACAAAATTATTATTATTTGTAACCACGGTTCATATTTCATGGGTAATGGGTTACCCTGGGTAACCCATAGCCATTTTTGATCGAAAATATGAAAAAATTAGAAAAAAGGCTTTTTAATTTTATTAGTCAAGGTCGAGGCAATTCTACTGGGTGGTTAAATGTTAAGGGCCGATGTTGAATGTGAACCACACCTAAACGTCAAGTTTTTTCTGCACTTCATTTGACATTTCTCAATTTCAGACTCAATTTGAACCATGGAAAGATACACAATCGAGGAACGCGTTAAAGTTATTCAGGCTTATTATGGAAATGGGCGTTCAAATCAAAATGCATATCGTGCACTTCGTGATTTTTTCGGTCAATTTAATCGTCTAAATGTGCGTACAATTGGAAAAATCGTGCAAAAATTTTGAGCAAACCGGGTTTGTAGAAGATGAGAAAACACCAGTGCATGCTCGTATAGCTCGTACTGCAGAAAATATTGCTGCTCTTCGCGATAGTGTGGCTGAAGAGCCGTCCACCTCAACTCGTCGTCGTGCCCAACAATTGCACCTCTCACGCTCGTCGTTGATGAACATAACGAACTTTTTATGGCCCGAATTGGAAGATATGGATGTGGACGATATGTGGTTTCAATAGGACGGTGCCCCTTGCCACACATCTAACGAAACAATGGCTCTTTTGCGCGACAAATTCAATGGCCGTGTTATCTCTCGTGGTGGCGATGCACAGTCCATCGATCCCATACATTCGATGGACAAAAATAGAAGGAGTTCTCGTAGGGTTATGAAATTTGGCATGAGTCCCTAATATAATAGAATTAAAAAAATTTCAAAGTATCGAAAAAATTGACCATGCCCATCGCCCACCGCCCATACAAACCGAAATTATTTTTGGTTGTAAAAATTTAATTATTGCGTCAAATTTCATGAAAATCGCTTAAAGACCATATTTATGCAACACCTTTAAAAAAAATTATTTCATCAATATTGACCACGCCCATCGCCCACCGCCCATACAAACCGAAATTATTTTTGGCTGTAAAAATTTCACTATTGCGTCAAATTTCATGAAAATCGCTTAAAAAGCATATTTATGCAACACCTTTTAAAAAAAATCATTTCATCAACATTGACCACGCCCATCGCCAATACAAACCGAAATTATTTTTGGCTGTAAAAATTTCACTATTGCGCCAAATTTCATGAAAATCGCTTGAAAAGCAACACCTTTTAAAAAAAATAATTTCATCAACATTGACCACGCCCATCGCCCACCGCCCATACAAACCGAAATTATTTTTGGCTGTAAAAATTTCACTATTGCGTCAAATTTCATGAAAATCGCTTGAAAAGCATATTTATGCAACACCTTTTAAAAAAAATCATTTCATCAACATTGACCATCGCCAAGAACTGTTTATTGTCATTACTAACCCTCCAAACTTTTAAAGGAAGGCGGTAAGCGATATGTAGCAAACATTCGAAGAACTTGATCCAGCAATGAAGTGTTGAAAATTCATATTAATAGTTGTCAACAATTGAGGTTCTTGAAAAGCTGATGTTGTTCATTTCTGTTGGAGAAGCTTTGCAAATAAAACACCTACTTGCCGAATTTGTACCGCTCAAAACATTTGCAACTGCACCATCAATCATTGTACAATGCATATCATATGAAAATTCAACAATTGTACCGTTAATTTCAATGACATCGCACTCAAGATTTTTTAATTTATCATCAAATTCATGGAAGGCTTTCCGAACTAAATTTGGGTTTTCCTTTTCTTGTACACATTTAATTGGTCTGCAAAACTTCGGAGATGATGGTGTTTTATTTATCCATATAACTTTGTTTGCAGTCAAGTTAACCATTCTTTAAAATTTAAGTCAATATTAAAAATTAAGATCGAAAAAAATTATTCGCCATTTACTTACCTAAGTGGCACAAAAGCTGTGAAAAACATGTATTCATCAGTATGATTGTCACTCTCAAATTTTTGTTTGTAGCGGCTATGGCCAGAGCTACCATCCATGCCCCACTTGCATTCCAGTGATAATTTACTTTTTTAACCTTGTGCGTCACAAAGCTCAACTACACGTTCTGCAGTTCAACGCATAACAATTTTTAAATCCACTTCTGCTGAAACGTCAGTTGCTGTCATGGCTGGTACCAATTTATGTTT
The DNA here is from genome assembly GCA_963931995.1 of Phaonia tiefii. Lineage (NCBI taxonomy): Eukaryota > Metazoa > Arthropoda > Insecta > Diptera > Muscidae > Phaonia > Phaonia tiefii. The sequence goes on from OZ008368.1 coordinate 246,282,854, forward strand.
TTCTCTTCGTAACGCATACAAAGATGGTAAACAATTTGGATGTATTTCATTAATTGTTTGCAGTAAAGCGACTTATTTTCTCTCTGATAAATCTAAATCCATATAGAGGGCAAAAGCTTTTGAAACTGGTAAACATTTTAGATCATGTTGGCTTTCAGAATTAAAGTTTGATCTTCTTTTCAATTTATTGGCGGCATATTCTATTTCCTCAAGCGAATTGGCTTCAATAAGCTTACTAACTTTTCGATTTTTAGATTTTGGATGTTTTCTTTTTGTTTCTGTTTGAATTGCTGTTGGTGATTCCCTGTCTATTGTTGCTACTTCTGGTGCTCTTTGTTCATTTATTGTGGCTGATGTTGTTACTGGCAGTATACTCGTTCCTGTCACCTGTGGTTCCCTGTCATCCACTTGTTTAAAACAATTTTTACTTGTGCTAGGTTGCTAATTACCATATTGATTAAATTTATTATTAAAAATAAACAATTGTAAAACTTACATTATCGAGGTCGAAAACCGTCCAACTCAACCATTTTGAATATTTTTTTCAAACACACTTCTACAATAGTAACTTTCTTTCCAATATTTCTTCATATAAGAATTAAAAATATTTAAACTTTTCATTAAATTATTCTTATCAAAGTATGAATCACCAATCTTGAGTTGTATAAATTTGTATATCACTAATATTTTGTTATTTGAAGGTGCTGAAATCCAGCAAACAATTAAATCTGAATTTTTTATAATTGAAGCCATAACTAGAAATTACCACGTGTTGTTATAAAAATGTATTAACTATCCAATCATAGTGTAATAACAGAGTGCGAGCGTAACGAGTTGTCAAGAGGCAAAGAAGAGTGAGAGAGAGAGAGAAAGAGTGGAATACAAAACAAAACAAACAGTTTGACATAAGGTGGGTGCGATCAAAACAAACACCGATAAAAAACTTTTTGACAATTTCCTTACGCTCTCACTCTGTTATTACACTATGTATCCAATGAAACACAATTCCGCTAAGAAAAAAACAATATAAGAAAAACGTCAAATTAATCGGTAGCCTACTTCATTGCGAATAAAAATAAAAGAAGATACACTTGCAACATTTTCCCCCGTTCTCTCTCTCTTAATGCCAGCACAATATGCGTTGATAGAGTTTTTAATGTTAGTAAAAATCATGGAAAAATACATTTTTAAAAAACATTTTTTTCGTTATTTAATGGTTCGATAGGGACCTGTTTTGATTTTTCCCTGACAGACAGCTGTATAAACTGTGAAAAACAAAAATAAAAAAAAAACAATTTTGTTTTTTTTTTTATTTCATGAAACTTTTGTGATCTTTGCGTATCACATAAAAAATTTCTGATTTTTTAAGCCGCAAAACAGTATGATTTTAAATATCTTTGTTTAAAGTAATATTTTTTATTTATTACGTATATAATAGACAAATGAAAACAAGAAAAGGTAAGTCAATTCAGATAAAAATGCATTTTTTGAATTTTTTCGTGAAACTACTCGAAACAAGATTTTGCTAAATCTCGAAAAAGACTTTTCAATAAACAATTTTTTTTTTGTCATTTAATGGTTCGATAGGGACCTGTTCTGATTTTTTCCTGGTAGACAGATGTATAAACTGTGAAAAACAAATATAAAAAATAGCCAAGTTTTTTTTTTTTTTTTATTTGATGAAACTTTTGTAATTTTTGCTTTTCAAACATAAAATTTGTACTTTTCAACGCCGCAAAAAAATATCATATTAATTACCTTTGTCTGAAAATATATTTTTTATTAATTACTTATGTATTAGAAAAATAAAAAAAAATCTCAAGTCAATTAAGAAAAAGATGCATTTTTGGTATTGTTTTTCGTGAAACAACATCAAAGGGATTTTTTGTTAAACCAGTTTCACTTACAATTCTCTAAGTTTTGCGCCCTCTGGTGGGGTTAAAAAGAGTCAAACCAAAAAAAAAATTTCACATTAATATTAGTTGGTTTATAATCTTTCAAAAAATATATATTTTATCAATATTAAAGACAAACAATTTATTTTGATTTTTGTCTATGTAACGACGCACTGTGCGATGTCAGTTGGCCGCCAAGATAATGTGATTTGACACCGTTGGACTTCTTCCTTTGGGGTTATTTGAAAGAAAAGTTGCACGTCGATAAGCCAGCAACAATTCAAGAGCTAAAGGATGAGATAATTCGGCACATTAACGGGATAGAACCTCAATTATGCCTCAGCGTCATCGAAAATTTTTATTATCATATTAAAAAGAAATGACAATAATTTCCTAAATAATTTGTGCTTTATTCAAAAACAACATCGGCCTTTAAAATTTAACCACCCATATATCTCTATTAATTGAAATATAGTTTTTAAAAAGGAGTTTTGGAAATGTATTCCTATGATGCCTGGAAAACCGTATAGCTATTTCAGATTTAGCCACAGATCTACATCAGCGGTGTTTTGGAATGATGCTATTGAACAATTCATTAAACTAAATGCACACGAAATCTCATTTGAATTGAGAAAAATATCGCAAGCAAAACACAAAAGAAAACATTTGCAGAAACTTCTTTCCATCTTCGTCAAACTTATTTCAATAGCATTATTCCAAAATACCGCTGATGAAGATCTGTGGCTAGATCTGAAATAGCTATACGGTTTGCCAGGAATCATAGGAATACATTTGTAAAACTCTGTTTTGAAAACTATATTTCAATTAATAGAGATATAGAATGGCCTCGAGCTTGACTAATAAAATTAAAAAGTACCAATAAAAAGGCCGAATAAATTAAAATCATCCCTGATGAATTAGAAAAAAATGTCTATATCTCGGGAACGGAGAGGAGAGTCCAATCGAAAAAATAACAAATTTCTGGAGATTTATAAGGGATTTCCATATAAATGTCCAATTCGTATTGATATATTTTTTTTTCGTATGGAAGACTTTTTGTTTTTTCTTTAAAAAATCGCCAAAATAATAAAATCACTAAATTAAAAAAATGGCTATAACTCGGAAACGGTGCGTCGAATCGCAAAAATGGATGTATTTAACACGGCATTACTTTTTTTTAAACAAATCGCTAAAAGTACAATTTTTCGAATAAATAATCGCAAAATCGCCATTATGTCTATATTTCGAAAACGGGGCGTTCAATCGAAAAATAACAAATTTTCCCGGGTTTCTAAGGGTTTTTCATAAAGTGGTCCAAAATCGCTAAAATAAAAAATAGATCCAAACGCAAAAATAATAATTTTTTACCTCCACAGGAGGCTTTAACCAATGGGTGCCGTTCATAAAAAAATGTTTAAACTAAAATTTTTCAAAATAAAAAATTTCTAAAACGCACATGCTCTGTGTTAGCGATTTTTTTAAATAAGTGATACCATATTAAAGACGTCCATTGGTTGAAGCTTCCTATGGAGGTGACAAAGTTATTATTTTTGCGATTAGAACCGTTTCCGAGTTATAGCCATTTTTTATTTTAGCGATTTTCTTATTTTAGTGATTTTTTGAAAAAAAATTTCTTTCATACAATTGGACGGACCACTTAATGAAAACGCCTTAGAAACCTTTAAAAATTAGTTAGTTTTGATTGGATGATCCGTTTCAGAGATATTGGCATAAGGGCGTTTTAGTGATTTTTGATTCGAGAAATTTTAGTTTTAGTGATTTAAAAAAAAAAAGAAAAATTATGCCGTATTCAAGACATCCATAAGGTTAAAGCCTTCTTTTTTCTTTTATTGGTTATTTGACAACCTCATGAGGTCAGCTGCCTTACACATATTAATTAAACAAACAAATAAATAAATTAAACAAATTTTAACATATTTCTCCAACTGGTTCTCTCCTTCGCCTTTTCTCGCCAGCGGAGTCTTGGTCGTCCTCTTTTCCTGCGTCCATCGGGTACGTTATTCGAAACATTTCGCGCTGGCTCATCTTTATCCATTCTGATAACATGGCCTAGCCAAAGCAAGTTGCCTAATTTGATTCGCCTAGTTATGTTCACGTCGCAATACAAATTATATAGCTCCTAGTGCCAACGACTTCGGTACTCGCCGTTTTGTTTAACAGGACCATATATTTTACGGAGAATTTTTCTATCGAATACTCTCAGGTGTTTTCCATCCATTTGCGATATGACCCTAGTTTCGGAGCCATATGCCAGGGCAGGTAAAATGAGAGTCTGGTATAGCTGGACTTTTGTCTGTCGAGAGAGAGAGAGAGAGCTATGTTCTTAAACTGATTGCTGAGCCGTAAATTGTATATTTTTGCAAGCACAATTCTCCTATTTATCTCCAAGCCGATGTTGTTGTCTTTATTCACCGCGGATCCAAGGTAGATAAATTCATCTACCACTTCAAAATTAAATCGGTTGTTGACGTTTAAGTGCCGACCAAGACGAGAGGTTTGTCTAGTAGTTGACACCATCAACCTCACAAACAGCAAGAACCACCTTCGCTCAATCTTTTTCGATTCTTGAAAATGCTGTAGTAACCTCTCTAAAATTTTGCTCAATGATGTCTATGCCGTCAGCATACTCCAGCAACATATGGCTTTTCATGTTGATGGTCTTGTTCATATTTACTGCAGCTTTTCTCATTATTACCTCCATTAAGATGTTGAAGAGATTGCACGAAAGTGCGTCGCCATATCTCAGTCCTCGCGTGGTACGGAATGGTTTGGTGCGGTCTTTCCCCAGCTTCACTGTGGATTTGGTGTTGTCCAGCGTCATTCTACAGAGCAGGATCAGTTTTGCTGGAGTCCCAAGTTCCTACATAGCTTCGTAAAATTATACCCGTATGGGGCTATCGACAGCAGCTTTGTAATCGAGAAAAAGGTTGTATGAATCGATTTGCTTTTCGTGGGTCTTTTCCAGGATTTGCCGTAGCGTGAATCTTTGGTCAGTCGTAGACTTCCCTGGTCTAAAACCACACTGATAAGGTCCAGTCCGTTTTATAACAACTAGCTTTAGTCTTTTACATAATAGTTGGAATATATACACGGATCACCTTTTTTGAATACAGGACATAATATACTGAGACTCCAGTCATCAGGAATAGATCCCCCAAACAATTAACGCATATAAGTTGATGCATGTGAGTTAGCAGTCCTTCGCCACCGGGGCGGGGGTACTATCTACACTGTCTTCCACAATAATTACCTCCTCATCTTTAGTGGAAGAATCTAAGTGGAGTTCTGATGAAAAGTGGTCTCTCCATATTTTAAGCACACACTGCTTATCTGTCACCAGATTCCCATTCTCGTCCTTGCAGGACGGCAGCCTCATATGGAGTTAGAAACTATTTTATTTTAGCGATTGGACGCACCGTTTCCTAGCTAGAACCATTTTTTTATTTTAGCGATTTTGTTATTTTGGTGATTTTTTGTAAAAAAAAATCATCCATACGAATTGGACTCTACGTTTCCGAGATATAGACATGTTTTCTAAATTTTTTATATTTTCGATCAAAAATGGGGATGGGTTACCCAGGGTAACGTGATATAGACACGTTTCCGAGGTATAGACATGTTTTCTAATTTTTTTACATTTTCGATCAAAAATGGGAATGGGTTACCCTGGGTAACCCCTTAGCCATCGCTGTGGGTAATGGATAAAGGCCGCTTACCCATTCCCCATGTGTAATGGATAATCGTGCAGGTAATTTAACATCGGCCCATTATTTTCCCCATACCCTGTGGGTAATGAGTAAAGGTTCATTAGCCATTACCCACGCTGATACATAAAGTTATAATTTAAAAATATCACATGAATGTTTACGTTAATTTGTGTCATCCTCCAGACAAGTGCCCACAATTTGTTGCATGTTTGTGAAGGCGTCAATAGTGGCGTCAGATTCAACGATTGTGTTTAAAAGTCTCACTTCACCTCAAATTATGGTAATACTAGAAAAATAAAAAAATACATGCGATTCAGAAACTTGTGTGGTGAGATACAATATTCGTCTTGTTGATAACAATAAAATGTACGAGTTTTCGGTGGATGATACTATCTAGTGGATAGTAGATCTAGTAGATAATATCTACTTACATATATACTTTATTGTATTTTGACAAATTTGTTTCTCACTTTCTGTTTACAATCATACTGCCTTATTCATAAAAGGTTGTGAGAGAGCCGTATTTTGTATGATAAATTATTTCTCAAACCTCTCCTAACTTTTTATGAACAAGGCCGATAGTCTTTCGGAAAAGTACTCGTGTAACATTTAAATATAGTTTCTCTTTTACAGCAAAACCTCTTATGAAAAATCTAATACATATCTTTGTAACAAGTGTTTTTGTAACAGAAACTAAATTATGATTACAGTGACTAATATTTGAATACGAATTATAATATTATTCTATTTATTAGTTGTATCTTCCATTTCAGATGAATGAGGTTTTATAAATACTCAAATAGGTTAATACAACTTAATTTCTGTAGTAACAACATCTATTTAGTAACACCTATTTTTAATTTAACAATAACATCGACATATAATACTGATGTATGATAATTATGAATTCAAATCAAAATATAGACTTTGTCATGGAATTTCCATTGCCTGAATTGATTTCCAACTAATCTTTTCCCAGTGTGTAGTACCAAATTTAATTAGGATTTATTGTACTTGCTAGTTAATTGGCATGGTATAGTTGAAAATTTTCAAAAATTATAATATTTGAGAAAATATTATACAGTACCAAAAAATGTTGATACATTTTGAAATTGACAGACAAATTGATCCCGTTTTTTTCATACACTCCAAATGATAAATAAAGTAAACTAATCATGAATGGGGCAAAGCAAACGTCAAAACAAACAAATTTCCCATACAAAGCGACTTGCTCAAAAGTGGAAAGTTTTCGAGGCAAATTTGCTGCGCAAACGTGGGATGGAGAAACGTGTAAACTTTTAACATTTCGTTGTCATCTGACTAGGATGGATAAATAAGGTGATAGCACTAGAACAGTAGAAAAGGTACACATACATAATACATGCAATTGCTACTGCTACCACCTTATGTATCCATCTTGGTCAGCTGATATGGGTTTGGGCACAACTACGCTGAGCAACTTTACCTGGTGCCTCATGCAACGGTGCGAGGGAAACTTGCGCTGAGCAAAAGTTCTCGGCTTTCACGTTTGCATGAATGCCGCTAGTGATTGTGTTTTATTTGATATTTTGAAACTGTTTAAGTGTGCAAATTAAAACATTTCTTTGTGATTTTTACAGAAACAGTTGCTGGCAAACGGAGGTTGCAGACAAACAAATGTAAACAAACTTTGGAATAAGAGAAAAACTCACTCATACTAACCCTAGAACAAAGTTCATTTTTGAAGTTCAAATCAGTTCAAATCATTTGTTTGTACCATGGTACAAATATAATGGTAGATGCAGTACGACAACAAATACAACAAGCCAAAAACAACAGGCATTTTGTTTTTGCTCAGTATCTGTATTGTGTCAAGTCAGCTGATAGAAAAATACTGAAATTGTTGACAAAATTGGAAAAAGTGCCATTTAGAAAATGATTGTGTTTTATTTGATATTCTGAAAGTGCTTAAGTGCAACAAAACTTTTCAAAAACAGCAGTTGCAGGCGAACGGGGGTTGCAGACAACCAAATGTAAACAAACTTTGACATAAGAGGAAAACTTACTCATACTCACTCCTGAAAAAAGTTCAAATCAGCTGGGCTAGTGCTTCTACCATTTATTTGTACCATGGGATGGAAAGACAGTTTATCATACAATAAACGTATCTAAACCCGCTCGCAACTTTTTATGAATGTATTTTATGTATTTAATTGAAATCATGATACAATAACTACAAGATTGTAGCAGTAGGTGTTGTTAATATACATAGTATGTAACAACAACAGACACTTTATTTTTGATTTATTCGCTTCAGTTGTCGAACTCAATACAAATGTTTACCAAAAAAAGTAAAGTAAAAAGTACAAAAATAAAATACACATGAATTTGAACTAAAATGACAAAAACCATTGAAAAATTTAATAAGTTGTTCTGCTGACTTTACCTTGTAGTCATTGTGTCATGATTGTAATGTTTATTTATATAAATTAACAAGATTAAAGTTTATTCCTGTATTGCGCTGCTTAGAGGAGCGACTTCTTTATTTAATGATTCAAAATGAACTAACTTAAATTAATTACAAAATTCTTAATGATAACTACCTTACCAACTAATGATGACGTCGCAAAATGTGCACCGTCGCGTTGACTGCTGGCATAACGTAAATTACCTCTGGGGTCGTTGTTCTAATTGTGGCACGCTTAACAGCGTCAGCATTGTTTGATATTACTTATGGCACAACGTCTGCGATCGTTGCTCCAATTGTGGCACGCTTAACAGCGTCAGCATTATTGGTTATTGACCCACCAAACATTTTTGGTGTTAACACCTCCCCTTTTAATTATGAGCGTCCTCGATCGTGACATTTTAGAAATATGGTATTTGGGACAATCTTGGGGTCTGTTGCGATTCCATAAAATTTGTGGTGGCAACTTCAGGGAGTGAGAGGTGTACTGCTGGTATAGTGGTTACAATTTCTTTGCTTGTTTGATTTCTTCCTCTCACAAGCATCACTACGAATAGTATGATAATGGTGGATAATCCAAAATTAATTCCTGAAGTCCATCTGTTCTTGACATCTAGGAGGCCGATTTCTTCGGTATTCTTGAGGTGAAGTTCTTTTACTGATTGTAAGGTAAGCGTTTTCTCAATCGTTGATCCAGGTAATCTAGGCTGTAAAATAGGTGGTAAAGGTTGAACATCCATCATTTGGAAATAGTTATATGTTTTGTCTTTGACAACTATTGATGCATTATGGTACTGCAGAATGTAGGTTCCGGTCAGATCCCGTGGTTCTTCGTTAATATGAATAGTTTCGTTGATTTGATTTAGTAGGAGTATTCCAGGAACAATTTCTTCAACAGTGGGTATGTCGGCATTGTCTATTAATGTGCAATTTGAAGTGTGACTTCTCAGTAAATTTGTTAGGCAGGTATCATTATTTATATTTTCAACATTAATACTATTACAGATGGTTAATTTATTGTATGATTTACAGGGGTACTTTATGCCAAAAGTTGAGTTGTTACATAACAATACTTCGTTATACAGAATCTTATTAACGTATTTTCCAAATTTAGTAGGTTTAACTATTAATTTATTACATGAATTTACATCGGTAGTTGGTATGGTAACAATATAAATAAGATGACTATTGCTGGAGGCTATTTTAACTTCAGAGAACTCGAATGCTTCTTCTAAATTAATATAAGGGATGGCTTCCTTTTCAAAAATTTGTTTAACAATATTTATTTCGTTGTTTGTGAGAATGAATGAGTTTACTATTCCAGCTTTTGCCCAGTGGATGGCATATTGAATACTTAAAAGTTCTTCTTTTAATAATTTTATTTTGTATTTAAGAGTTGATACTTGTGATTCATTGACTATTTCATGAGAATTGAAATACTTTACAATTTGATTAGTTGTTTGAGCTAGAGCATTCATATTATCTATAGATAGTTTATTTACAATTACTTGTCTATCATTATTTCGCAAAACATTATTCATTTTTTGTTTAATTATTTCGAAGTCATCATGGTCGGGATTACCAGCAATCCATTTCCATGCAGACCCTATAAAATTAAGCGATCTCCTTACTCGGGGTTTAATTCTATTGAGATGGGCTTGGAGTTGATTGGTTTCATGGGATAGGAAGGGGTACAGAGGATGGGATGTGCTCACGTTGTGGTGTAGGGTCAGTTGTATTTTGTCTATTAGATTTTGATAATTGTCTGGTTCAATTACATGTATTAGTTTGAACGTTCCAGTTTGGAGCTTGGCATAACCGGTGTTTATGGTGACGATTTGTGAATTCGAGTAGTCAAGAATTTGCACTTCAGCTCTTGTGAGAGCAAGTATGATTCTGAAAAGAAATCTTTAATTAGTTTCTTATGTTATTTTTATGCACGATCCGTCCGGATTCTGTAACAATGGTAGTTTTCCTATTTTCTTTAATGATTTCCTCAGAATAGGTCTTGCTTAACTTAGTCCCTAGCCGTTTATTAATTTTTACATAAATTTTCTGCCCAATTTCGTAATCCTTCTTAGGTGATTTCTTTTTATTATGAAACTCCAGATCTCGTACTTGCTTTTCCTTTAATCTTTCAACAATTTCCAGTCTATTTTTTTCTAGGTCTTGAGGGTCCGAATGAATGCGTTTACCGAAGAAAGCTTCAATTGGTTTTTTGCGTATAGTTGAGTGGATGGAGTTATTATACTCGTATAAGGATCTATGGAGGAGTTCCGATAAGGAGTTGTGGGCACCATCCGACTTAAGGCACCGCATTACTTCTGCAAGTGTGGAATGAAATCTTTCTATCTGTCCATTAACCGAGCTAGCATATGGGGGTATTTTAAATATTTTTACGTTAAATTGATTCTCTAGCATAAACGTAATGGCTGTTGAGTTGAAAGATTTTTCATTGTCCATTACCACAATTTCTGGCATGCCAAATGCCAAGAGGATTTCGCTTAATGGTTGCTTAATATCTTCCGTAGCCCTGGATTTCAACAGTCTCGCTTGTGCGTATTTTGAAAACTTGTCTATTGCCGTTAAAATGGGTTTCTTTTCGGTGATGAAGATATCAATATGAACAATTTGCCCTGGAAATTGGGGAATTGGTGATTCCCGGAGCATAATTTTGTTGGGATGGCGGTCATATTTGTTCTCTTTACATACTTTGCATAATTTTGTTAAACGTTTAATCTTTGCGTGCATTTGTGGGAAATAGAATCTTGTTAGAATTTGAGACTTATTCTCCGAACTGCTTCTATGGGCTCTGTTATGCTCTGTTATAATTTCCCTTTCCTGGTCTTCCTCGCCTATGAGGTCTATTACCATAATCCTAGTGTATTTCACTTGATATTGACTGAAATGTTGTCCGAATATCTCCTGAAGCACACCAAGGATTTTGTCTGTAGTTTTAATGCAGTTCGTTACTGAAGGGTTTAAATATTTCTTCAGAATATGAACCAAAATATCCTTTGATAAAACCTGTTCTGAAACTGTATGTCTATGGTACGTGGGAAAAACGATCTCAAACTTGTAGGAAGCTGTACTGCCGGTAGATATTATGATTTGATTTTTGAAGGCATTTAGAGGTGCATTTGTAAACTGGATTAGATTCTGTGATGAGCTCTCATCACTATGTTGCGTTGCTGTCATGGAGTTAATATGTGTTACCTCCTGTGGAATTCTTGACAGTGCGTCTGCAACAACATTAGTGTTTCCAGGTTTGTACATTAATTCATATTTGTAATCTTCCAAAAAGGCCTTCCACCTTTTCAGTTTGTAATTCGAGTTTTTATTATTTAACGCATACGTTAAAGGTAAATGGTCCGTGAAGATTTTCATCTTGGCTGCGCCATAAAGATAATTTCTAAGAGACTTGAGAGCCCATACTATTGCGAGCATCTCCTTTTCGTTCGTCGCATAGTGCTCTTCGGGCTTATGGAGAGTTCTTGATAGAAAAATTATTGGTCTATTATCCTGGGATAATACAGCGCCGAGGGCAAAGTTAGAGGCATCCGTAGTCAATTGGAATTCTTTTTCGAAGTCCGGGTAAGCTAATAAGACATCTTCGGATATCAGTGTATTCTTTAATTTCTTGAAGGCATTTAAAGCCTCTTCGTCAAGATCTACTTTTATTTTACTCGAAACATGTTTGGACATGCGTCCATTTTCCCCCCTTAAAAGTATTGTCAGGGGTTTTGCTATTTTAGCATAGTCCCTGATAAAACGTCTATAAAAGTTCGCAAGTCCGAGGAAGGATCTGAGATCTTTAAGTGTGTTGGGAATCGGAAAATTTTGAATCGCTTTTACTCTTTCCGGATTTGTCTTAATTCCCGAATCTGATATGATAAACCCTAAGAATTCTACTTCTTTTTTTAGGAACTCACATTTGTCCAACTGGACCTTCATATTTGCTCCTTGTAGGGTCTCAAAGACTATTTGCAGGTTTTTCAGATGTGTCTCTTCATCCTCTGCGAAAATGATGATATCGTCAATGTAGACGAAACAAATTTTCCCTATATGCTCACGTAAGATATCATCGAGAGCTCTTTGGAAGATTGAAGGGGCATTTTTCAGCCCGAAGGGAAGTCTTGTGAACTCATATTTTCCATTGTTCACAGAGAATGCAGTTTTTTTCATATCACTTTCCTTTAGCGGTATTTGGTGAAAACCACTCTTCAAGTCGATTACAGAAAACCATTTACTTTTGGATAGTTGTGGCAAGATATCATTTATATTCGGGATTGGGTACTTGTCAGGTATAGTAACATCGTTTAGTTTTCTGTAATCGATAACTAAACGATATTTCTTTTTCCCTGAGGCGTCAGCCTTTTTCGGTACGATCCATATCGGCGAGTTATATGGTGACCGAGATGGTCGTATTATATTGTTATCCAATAATTCTTTAATCTGACTTTCGACTTCATCTTTTAGGTGCAGTGGATATGGGTAATACCGTGAGTATACCGAATTTTCGTCCTTGGTTTGTATTTCACCCATGACCGACGTGGTGACAGTTAATTTCTCATTCGGGTCACTAAATAATTTTTCATACCTCTTCACAATTAAATCTAGGTTGACTTTTTGTTTTTGAGTCATATGGTTGTTCCTGATGTTTATCGTATTTACGGATTGGGAGTATTGTTGCTTTATTAGCACCTTTGTTCTATTATCTATTAACATATAATTTTCGGAAGTAAAGATAACCGCATTCAATTCCTTTAAGCTATCGTTTCCCAGGATAGCGTTAAAAGATTTCAACGTTGGTAACAGAAAAAATTTAGTGCCATTAGAATTTGTATGGAAAAGATCTATAAACGTATGGTGTGTAATTTTGGTTTTACCACCAACAGAATTCGCGTAAAACGTTTCATTATTTGGAATTGGGTTTTTGATAAGTTCGGGTTGGACATAATTTTTATTTGATCCCGTGTCAATTAAAAATTTTAGTGTTTGACCTGAGCTCGTCCTACACTCGATATATGGTAGGGACGAGCTTGTTAGCCTAAAAAATGAATATCGATGAATTCCTGTGTTTCATTCTGTTCATCCTCTTGATTGAAGGTGTTATATTCATTAACATATTCATCTAATGGTTGTAATTCTTGATCATTTTCATAATTGTACATTTCCGATGCATAGTTTTCTTCATTTGAATCGTTTTGAGGTGCATCTGTTTGGAGGTGAAAATTCCTTTGTATTTTCGCTGGTTGATGAACCTGTGCTGATTGATTGGTAGGTCTTTTTCCTACAAACTTGTTATCCTGCACCGGCCTATTCATATAATTGACCGCTTTCGATCGCATGGATTGATCTACATCCATTGGTTCTGGTTTGGCTTGCGGCTTCGGTGCCGTTGGACGTTGGGGAGCGAAACCATAGCCATTTTGATAATATTGCCGTTGAGGCATCTGGTTAAAGAATTGTTGTTGAGATATTGATGGCTGGTTTTGGTTAAAATACCCTTGAGGTATTTGATTGAAGGATTGTGGAATAAATCCTTGATTTGGATTAATATATTTCGGATTATAGTTCTTACGAGGTGGAGGTTGCTGTTGAGATTTCTCGGTTTTTGCATGGGAATTTGCATACTGTGCTCTATATTGTTGGTTCTCTAATTTGAGACACAAATGCAGAGCTTGAGGAAGGTCTGTGGGTTCCCTTATTCCCAGAAGACGGGGCAAATCACCTTTAAGTCCTCTGATAAATGTATCCAGCGCTTTGTCCCTATAGGTTTGTGTTAGAATATCTAACGATTCACGTCCCATCTCCATACTGGAGAGTTTATTTGTTATTAGAGACAGGTGGGAGTATACCACCTGGTAAAATTCTTGTATAGTACAATTGCCTTGTACAATAGATATCATTTGGTATTCCAGGGTTGACAAATCCCTTTTGTCTGCATAATGCAGTGTCAGACAGCGGGAAATGCATTCCCAGTTTAGAGGAGTATTGTAAGATTCTAGGGCGGCGTCAGCGCTGCCAATAATCTTATTTCTGATAACGTTGAGGATACCGAAATATTTCGGCGTTCCCTTATAGGATTCATATAGTTTTAAAATTCTTTCCACGCTCTTTTTCCAGGAGCTATACTCGGATTGGTTGCCAGAGAATTCCCTAAGACACCTAACCACGTCTGGAATTTTGTCCAGTTCGGTAAGATTTCCCCTATATCTTTCCTCTATGTCTTGGTCTATTCCCGAAATATCTGCGTTTGGATTTAGAATTTGCCTGACTACATTTCGGGATTGTTCTGCACACATTTGCCTTATCGCGTCGATATCAATCGCGTTCACGTTAGGTTGAATTTGGGGTATGGGAGGATTTTGGATGTTTAGGATAGGGGGTCTCACTAAATTGCTTGGGTTTGCCATTTTATATTTTTCTTTTCTTTTATATTTTGAATATTTTATTTTTAATCACTTATTTATTATGTTTAAACTACACAGGATTGGTTTTACAATTTTCTTACTGCCGCTAGAGGGTCCCGTAGGATTCGTAGTGGCTTCTAGTCACTTATCACTATACTCACACTAAAATAATTGCTAGCATACTGGGAGCCGGAAGGTCGACAGAATCCTTTTTCTTTGTTGGTACTCAGGGGTCAATTTTTCACAGCTGCTCTCAGTTGAAGGTCCTACGGTCTCTTCCTGCTGATTGTGTTGAATTTGTAGCCTGTTCGGGTACTTGATTTAGTTGCACTTGTAGCCTGTTCGGGTACTTGATTTAGTTGCACTTGTAGCCTGTTCGGGTACTTGATTTAGTTGCACTTGTAGCCTGTTCGGGTACTTGATTTAGTTGCACTTGTAGCCTGTTCGGGTACTTGATTTAGTTGCACTTGTAGCCTGTTCGGGTACTTGATTTAGTTGCACTTGTAGCCTGTTCGGGTACTTGATTTAGTTGGGCGCCAATTAACAAGATTAAAGTTTATTCCTGTATTGCGCTGCTTAGAGGAGCGACTTCTTTATTTAATGATTCAAAATGAACTAACTTAAATTAATTACAAAATTCTTAATGATAACTACCTTACCAACTAATGATGACGTCGCAAAATGTGCACCGTCGCGTTGACTGCTGGCATAACGTAAATTACCTCTGGGGTCGTTGTTCTAATTGTGGCACGCTTAACAGCGTCAGCATTGTTTGATATTACTTATGGCACAACGTCTGCGATCGTTGCTCCAATTGTGGCACGCTTAACAGCGTCAGCATTATTGGTTATTGACCCACCAAACATTTTTGGTGTTAACATATATGAGAATGCCATAAATATCTAAATACTAGAGTGTTCAAAACCGAAAACCGGGTTTCGTGCAATTAACCGTTTGCCGGTGGTTTAAAAACCCTAATTTTCGAATAAACCGAAAACCGCTTGTTAGATGTCGGTTAACCGGTTTATGCTCAATTTGTGTTAAAAGTTCTTACAAACTTTTAATAATTCAACAAAAATATATAATATTCATCTATTATTTTTTTGAATTATGTAATACGACATCTATTTTGAAATATAATAATAAAAAGATTTCAAACAGTTTTTAATTTCGCAATGATTTCATCACTCGAATAACAATTAAATAATTTAAATTATAAGTAGTATATCAATTAATTTTTTACACTTTATGAGATTATCATTCATGAAAATTACTTTCAAATTCGAACATGACTTTCAAATTTAAATAAGTTTAATGTGAATATGAATTAAACTTGTCGCTTTTACATTAAACAGGCATTGCAAATTGGAATAGGATTTACATTTCAACATAAAAATAAAACGTTATTGTTAAATTTATATTCAGCTGTGACATTTTGAGATTGAAACACCAATAAAAATATTCAATTCATTTCGATAAAATGCAATTCAATTCATTTCAGTGCAATTAGGAAGATAAAAAGAATTGAACTGAATTAGACTAGATTAGACTTAGGTAGATTAGATTGGATTGAATTGACTTTGACTAAATTGATGGAATTAAATTGAATTGCATTGCATTGAATTGCATTGAATTGAATTGGCTTGAATTGAATAGATTTGAATTGTATTGAATTGAACTGATTTGATTTGTATTGAATTTAATTGTATTAAATTGAACTGAACTGAATTGACTTGAATTGATTTGTATTGTATTGCATTGAATTAAACTGATTTAAATTGAATTGAATTGAATGGAATTGAATCGAACGTAATTGAAGAGAACCGAATTCAATTAATTTGAATTGAATTGAACTGAATTAACTGATGTGTTCTTTAACCCTGCTGTTAGATTAGAAAAAACTTACGAATCTTAGATTGAGGGACCATTTGGTCCATACTGCAATTTTCATCCAAAATAATAATTTTATCTTATTCTTTGTAACTATTTTGGTTCAAAAATTTCTAAAGCAAGTATTTGACATATCAAAAACATCCGCTAACATATCAAAAACATCTTCTAAATATTTGACATGAATTTACATTCGCTTGGTAATGAAAAAACTTACGAATCTTAGATTGAGGGACCATTTGGTCCATACTGGAATTTTCATCCAAAATAATAATTTTATCTTATCCTTTGTAACTATTTTGGTTCAATAATTTCTAAAGCAAGTATTTGACATATCAAAAACATTTTCTAAATATTTGACATGAATTTACATTCGCTTGGTAATGAAAAAATGTACTATTGACCAAATGGTCCTCTAATCTAAGATTCGTCATTTTGTATTTTTCTCAGTCCTGAATAAAGTTAGAAAATTTAATTTTCGCACATAACATTGTTTTATTAAAAGACCCCATTAGCAGAAAAATTTAGTCAGTATATATCACCGTTCCAAAGTTACAAGGGAAAACAGAAAAAATTTGGACCAAATGGTCCTAATCTAACAGCAGGGTTAACAGAAAATTTAAAAATATTAAAATCCGACTAATGCTGCTATATTTTCAGAATAATAATGACTCTTTTTACGGGTAAACAAAACAAGACAAGAAAATGTTATTTTGTGCTAATTTTGTAATAATTTGTTTACAAAAATTTGAACATATGTATTGTTTTCCATACGAAACGAAAATACTGAAAAATAACCGCAATTAATACCGACATTTTGTGAAACCGAAAACCGGTTTTCCGAAAAATTGATTTTTCGAATAACCCGAAAACCAATTATTCGAAAATGCCGGTTTTTTGCACACTCTACTACATACAGCTGCGGTAAAAATAATAGCACTATTAGTTGAATTTCTAATTTTTCCGCGATTTGGTATACCAGTTCAGGAAAAATTATTACTAACGGGTCCGCCAAATAACTTTTTTTTTTTAAAAAATGCTATAAAAAAAACTACTAAATATTTTCTCAAATTTTTTTTTTTATTTGAAAGTACAATCCTTCCGGTTAATAATGGAAAATAATTTCGTTCAAATGGCTGCCTCGGCTGGCCATGCAGTAGCCTACACGATCGGTTCAATTTTTAAGCACATTATCGATTGTGTGCAGCTGTATTTCACCAATGTCTTCATGACTATTGTCCTTTAAAGCGTCAATTGTCTCTGGCTTGTCAGCGTAACACTTATCTTTGAGGGCACCCCACAAATAATAGTCCAACGGTGTCAAATCGCAGCTCCGAGGTGGCCAAACGACATCAGCTCTGCGGCTGATAATGCGATCTTCAAAAACAGGGCGCAAAACATCGAGTGTAGCTTCGGCTATGTGGCACGTAGCGCCGTCCTGTTGAAACCAACTGTTTCCAATATCCTCCTCTTCAATTTTTGTGAACAAAAATTCGTTCAACATGGCCCGATAACGATCGCCATTGACTGATACGGCCACTCCTTGCTCATTTTCGAAGAAAAATGGCCCAATTATGCCTCTGGACCAAAATCCGAACCAAACAGTGACTCGTTTTGGGTGCATCGGCTTTTCAATGTATGCGTGCGGGTTTTCTGTGCCCCAAATGCGACAATTTGGCTTGTTTACATACCCGCCAAGATCAAAAAGAGCTTCATCTGAAAAGATGATTTTTTTTTGCAAAATCGGCATCTGCAACATTACCATGGTTCAAAGTAATGTCGCAATATTTCCCAGCGTTGTTCAAGCGTATACACAACCATATTCGTTCAGCGGAAGGATAAAACTAATTATCTGTCAAATCAGACATGAGCTAAGTGTTACCATAAGCACTAGTTGAAAAAAAACGTTAGATGGCGGACCCTTTACATAATTGAAAGACATTAACCTTTTATATAAAGTGGCAATTCGATTTTCAAAGTTTTTTATATTTCCATAAAATATTTGAAAAAATTAAATACTAATTAAAACGAATCCGAGAACAAAAATAGCACTGTCATTCAAAAATGCCAAAAAATATAAAAAAAGTTACAATTGAAAATTATAAAATAATGATATTGAAATTCATACACATATGTACATATTAAAATGTGACGAAATTAATTTAGTATTTTGTGGTATGACCCTTGTTGTTTATAACGGCAGCACATCGTCTCAGCATTGCATTTGCTATGACTCATGAACTTTATCCCAAAGTTCTTAATTTTTCTTTGGCTTCGCCTCAGACACAGCATTTTTGACGTCACCCGAAGGATTTCCTATCGGATTAATGTATGGAGACTGCGCGGGCCACCCAATGCTGTTAATCGAATTGTCTTCAAACCATTTCCGAGCTTTTTTGTTTGTATGTTGTTGGAAGACTTACAAAGACTTCTGCATAATCTATCATCACGTTTTGAAAATATTAATTCCATGCGATATAAATCTTTCTTGTGATCGCCACCATATTTACGTTGTAACGCAGCCAGTATTTCATCGTAGTTGTTTCACAGGTTCTTAATTGCGACCATTTCGAATTGGAATTTAAAAACGTCGAATGGGGTAAAGCCGTCGAAACTGGGAGCTTTCAATCTACTAGAGCCTTCGGAAATGACTCGCACTGGCCCCTCATGCAACTGAAGTTGATTAATTTTCCTATGCAATTCACTTACATAATTTTTTTATTTCTGTTCGACTTCCTCGAACTTTTGCCCAATCTCCTCGAACTTCTGATCAACCTTTTCGAATTACTCGTTTACTTGTCTCCAAGCTGTTCACAACTTCCGAAATTTCTCGCAGAGTCTCATTTGTGGCGTTTGATGTTTCTTGAATAATTCTAGAATTCTCACTTAATTTTTCGTCCATAATTCTGGAATTTTCGTTAAATTTATTTTAAAGTTGCGCGTTCATCATTCGAGAATTTTCATTAAATTTCTCGTCCATAATTTTAGAATTCTCGCCAAATTTCTCATTCATAATTCTAGAATTCTCGCAAAATTTCTCAATCATTATTCTAGAACTCTTGTCAATTTTTGAATTAATGTTAGCATTTCAAATTCTAAAGTTTTAGTTCAATTTTGCAAACTTTTCCATCATGGCCGCAAACATTGTAGAAACATCTACATTACCAGTTGCTTCCTTTGCATACGTCTCCATTTCTTCTTTGCACTCAAACTGGTATGTATTAATGTCAATGTTTCGGCGCTAGAATTCTTCTGTTAATCGCCTCGGCATCTCTACCTCGGTTGATTTTTATTTATATTTTATTTACTCAAGGTTAAAAATTAATAAATAATAAATAAAACAAGAGTTGTTTTTAAATTACGATAAGTATCAACAGTTTTAGTTCCCTTTATTTTACTTATACAATTTTAAAGTCAACATTTTACAACAAGTCTATATTTTACTATCAATTCGCGTTCCTTACTTTCCGGCGTTTAATCACAAGTAGTTGTCAATTTTGGCTGAAATACATTCGACGAATAGAACTTTTTTTAAATAATTCAAAATTATACTGCTTACGCACTGAAATTCTTATTTACAATAATAAAATTAAAAATGGAACGTTCAAATAAATAATGTGTTGCAAAACTATTATAATTATATGTAAAAATTATAGACATACGTTGATGTTGACAATAATAAACAAAAGAACCAATACATTGCAATCAATACATACCGCCAAATGGCACGTGTTTTTGAAAAGATATAGATGGGGAAATTTATTGGACATTGAACCCCAAAATAACATAGGTGTTTTACATATTGTATGTGAATATTCTTGGTATTTGCAGTATTTTAAATAATAGCAATCTTAAAATCTGTTGATCTACTGAAATAGAGCTAAATTTTATTTATCCTTTTAATTCTGAGCATTTCACTCAAGATAACTTTTTCTGATCTATAATTGTTTATTTTAGTTTGGCAACTCTATGTCAGTGACAGCTTCAAAGACGATTTACAATTAGACGACCAGAAGATGTGCGCAACTTGGCAACCCTGGTAAAAGAGAACCAAAAAGTACTAGGGATTCACTCAAACACATTTCTCTCTCGCGTCATATCTTGCTTATTTCATACTTTTTGCATAGTTTATGTAATTTTACTTCAACATGGTTGGAATTTGTATAGTTATATACAATAACACTATCAAAAAGCTGCTCGTGTATTGAAATATTCAATGAAGAGAGTAAGAGAGAGAGTAGAGAAGTACTAGGGTTTCACTCGTTTTGTTTGTTGGCATTTGAGTGAAGAGAACTTTTGACTGTCTACTTGTACATCGTTTTTGACAGCTTTCATAATTTCATAAAACAAACGCAAGCGCGTGTTGATATATAAACTACCATTTTTTGACTTTGGCGTTTGCGTTAGCTTTTGCGTTTACGTTCACTTTCGGGACTTTTAGAATACTACCCTTAATAACTTAAGAATATGCGTGAAATAATAAAAGCCTGGCTGTGCTTTGAAAAGTTGCCGTCGGTGGTGCAATGGTTAGTGTGCCCGGCACTAGTGCATGAGATGTGGGTTCGATCTCTGCTCTGAACACCTCGCTTAGTGATGGCGACATTTTGCGTGTTTTGGTTACACCGCTTGCTTGTATAATCGCTTGTTTCGTATGAAGCACTTAGCGATGACTTAGCGAGAACTTAGCGACGCGAATCATTTTCGCTAAGTTTAAAGAAAAAGTTTTTTTGACATCTTTTACAGTATTCAATCCTTTTTCATATTTTTGAATAAAATTACTTATCGCTAAATACCCGTTTTCTTTGCAATTCAGCAAGCGATAATCGCTTACTTGTAACCAAAAGACGACTACTATCGAGTACTTAGCCATGAAAAAGCTTCTTAAAATACCGTTCGGAAACGGTGTAACATTTTAGGCCCTAATCAGTAAGTGTAAAACTAGAAGGCGCATAGATCACTGGTTGTGAGTAAATCTCCCCAATCCTTTCATGGGATGTCTATTGTATTACTTAACGTTGCGTAATTTTGAGGGATTAATTGCAGACTGACCCCTAAACGCTGCTCATCTGCTATTTTTATCAGTTCTACACCGTGTGACAGTTTTGTCGATCAATTTCCACCAGTTTCCAGAGCCGGTTGGTAATTTCAAGTAGTTTCTTGGACATTTCAAAAACTGGCACTGGTGACCCCGCAAACTGTGTTATACTTTTGGGTGTAACATTAGTTGCCATGTTATATATGTACAAAAACATATGTACATTCTAACCAAATATTAATTAGGACAAATATGTAAATATTAACATTACGTTGACAACCATGTTAATTTATGAATTGAGTTTAAGGGTAGTATTCTAAAAGTCCCGAAAGTGAACGTAAACGCAAAAGCTAACGCGAACGCCAAATTCAAAAATAGGTGGTTTATTCATCATTTCGCGCGTGCGTTCGCTTACGAAAGCTGTGACTGACATTTGTTGTTTATAGAGTTGCCCAACTAAAATATATAATAATAGATTAGGAAAAGTTACTGATTTAATCAACAGATTTTAAGAATGTTATTGTTTATAATTCTGCAAATAACAACAATATTTAATTTTTTCAAGAAAACACGTGTCGTTTGGCCTTATTTGAAATGTATTGATTCTTTTGTTTAATAATGTCTTAACGTCAACTGATGCGTATATTTTTTTAAAATATAATTATAATAGTTTTGCAACCTATTATTTATTTGAACTTTCCATTTCTAATTATATTGTTGTAAACAATAATTTCAGTGATAAAACAGTATAATTTGGAATTATTTAAAAAAAAAAATCACATGAGGTACCATGGGACACCCGGTTGTAACGAAGTTTCTTTCGCTATATATTATGTACTAGTTAGTTCTAGCACGTATAAAGCGACCGTTGAAAAGTACAATAATTTAAATGAAAATGTACTTTTTTTTAAAAAAAAATTATATTTTTAGGTCTTTTTGTAGGAGTATGTATTATATTTTCCGGAATATGTATTATATATGTCCCTTTTTAAAGAGAGGATGTTTAAAAGGCAATGTTTTTTTTTTAAGAAAAGGTACTATTTTTAAGAAGAAGAACTTTCTGTAAGAAAACGCCGTAAGAGTATGACTTTTTTTTACAAAGAAGTACTTTTTAAAGAAGTGGTACTCTTTTTAGAAAAAGGTTATTTTTTAACAAAATTTACTTATTTTCAGAGAGCCTAGATATCTCAAGAAAAGAAGGCAATATTTTATTTTTAAGAAAAGATACTTTTAAGAAAAGGTATTTTTTATAACAAGATACGTTTTTTGAAGAAAAGTTTTTTTTTTAAGAAATGGTAATTTTTTTAGAATTGGTCCTTTTTCAAGAATAGGTAAATTTTTAAGAGTAGGTAGATAGTATATATTATCCTATTAAATGAGACCAAATTAAACCATACACAATATAATATTTACAAATTATAAACTCATAAGCAAATATCGAATTGATGCAACAAGGAGTGGGGGAACTGCTATATTAATCAAGAATAACATACAATATTACAGTCACGATAACAAAAGTAGGTATTCGCTAGATGCTTTAGAGACATGCGCCATAAAGATACCCATTGACTGCGACAACTTTTTAGTTATTACATGTGCGTACTATCCGGCCGGCAATATAAATTCAATACGAGCAGACTTGCAAAAACTATTTGATTTTATGAATCTTCATAATTCAAATAACTACTATGTACTATCGGGAGACTTGAACTGCAAGCACACAGAACTGTTAATAACGCAAAAGGCAACAACCTAAAAAAAAGTCAACATCGAATTCTTTACACTTCCAACATGTGCAGCGCAGCCCGCTTTCCTTAGCCGTAATTATGGCCGTCGGTGATGCAATGTGAGTGTGCGCGGCTCTTGTGCATGGGGACGTAGGTTCGATCCCTACTCTGACCACCTAAAAATTTCTTTCGACGGCGGCCACCTCGCTTAGTGACGGCGACACTATCGAGTATTTAGCCATGAAAAAGCTTCTCAAAATACCGTTCGGAACCGGTGTAAAACTGTAGGTCCCAATCATTGAGTATAAAACTGGAACGCGCACAGCTCACTGGTTGTGAGAAGCTCTCCCTAATCCATGGTAGAATTATCTATTAGGTAGTCGCATCAGCAATCCGTCGTTTAGCTGTCAAAATTAGCTGAATTTTGAAAACCACTATGTACACAAAATGTGAAAAAAATTTTAAGATTGTGTTAATTGTTTCAAAGTCTATGCTATTAAATTGCATTTTGGTTGAAATTCTTGGAATTTTAGTAACAAACAAAGAGAAACAAAATCGAATTTGACAGCTTACCGACGGAAAAGATGAAAAAACCACAAATCAGCTGGGCTGACGCGTTTACCCGATAGATAATTTTACCATGCCCTAATCCCTTCATGGGATGTAACGGGGAACCATTTATTTTTTTAATTATGTCATAATGCCTTCCATTGAAGCCAGAACACTTCACAATGGCATGACTATCACAAAGCCAACATGAAAGAACACAACCCTCATATACGTCCCTGACTGTACAAATCTAGTAATAAATTACCAAATCCTAAAAGTATGCAGAATAATACTGGGTTGTAAATTGGGTTACACGGTTGTCAGAGAATTGTCAGAAAAGATGGAGACAATAAGACAATTATCTGACAATGAATTTTGTAAAATTGTAAGTTTACACGGTTGTCAGAATTGGTATGTAGCACAAATTGTCAGCTGGATTGCCAGAATCACCACGAAGAAGCTTCAGAAAGCGATGTGTCTCGTAGTTAATTTAACGGCGTTAAACATCTTTATATAGTTAAAACCTAAATTGCTTTATGAATTGTAAATTGCGTAAACCTAAGTTTTGTGAATTTGTGGATATGGAAGAAAGAAAAGGATTGATATAATGACAATTTTAACGGCTTGCGTTTTGCAAAGTAGCGATGATGAAGATGAACCTTCAAAGAAACGCAGAAGAGTTTGGGTAAAGGATTGGGTGGTTTATAGCCAGCAGGAGGGATGTTACCTAAAACTACTTACCCACCTGCGAGCAAATGAGCAATTTGACATATATATATATATTTTTAATTACGAAATTCGTAAGTGAAAGTTTCCAGCTTTAAGATTATTACATATTCATTCTATATTATATAGAATTTTTTTTTGTTTTGATATGAAAAATATTATTAATGTTTAGTGCCATGTCTATTTTTTATTTTTCGCGTTCAAACAATTTTTTCACTTGTCTTTGCTTATGTTTTTTATCTGACAATGATTCAATTGTCAGATGTTAAAAATCCTACATCTGACAATAAAAAATGACAGTTTGACAATGACCTGGCAATGCTGTATCTGACAATATTACCAGATAAAAATTTTAAGTTTACTCGATTGTAAGACATTGTCTGCACATTTTTATGACAATATAGTCAGATCTGACAACCGTGAACACATAGATTAACACTTCATTACATTTTGCTTTATTTCACTTTTTATACCTTTTTTCCTCTGTTTAGTTATCACAAAACAATCACAGTTGATTATTTTTTGTACTTTTCGTTCAACTATGTGAAAAACGCTCAAAAACGATGTACAAGTAGACAGTCAAAATTTCTCTTCACTCAAATGCCAACAAACAAAACGAGTGAAACCTTAGTACTTCTCTACTCTCTCTCTTACTATCCTCATTGAATATGTCAATACACGAGCAGCTTTTTGATAGTGTTTTTGTATATAACTATACAAATTCCAACCATGTTGAAGTGAAATTACATAAACTGTGCAAAAAGTATGAAATGAGCAAGATATGACGCGAGAGAGAAATGCGTTTGAGTGAACTCCTAGCACTTTTTGGTTCTCTTTTACCAGGGTTGCCAAGTTGCGCACATCTTCTGGTCGTCTAATCACAACTTTCAGAATATCAAATAAAACACAATCATTTTCTAAATGGCACTTTTTCTAAATTTGTCAACAATTTCAGTATTTTGCTATCAGCTGACTTGACACAATACAGACACTGATCAAAAACAAAATGCCTATTGTTTTTGGCTTGTTGTATTTGTTGTCGTACTGCATCTACCATTATATTTGTACCATGACCAAGATCAAGAAGTGGGCGACCAGAAGATGTGCGCAATTTGGCAACCCTCGTGAAAGGGAACCAAAAGTGGTCACAATTCGCTCAAACGTCTTTCTCTCTCGCGTCATATTTTGATTATTTCATAAGTTTTGCATAGTTTATGTAATTTTACTTCAACATGGTTGAAATTTGTATAGTTAGTTATATAGTTATATACAATAACAGAGAATGGTTAAGGCTTCACTCGTTTTGTTTGTTGGCATTCGGGTGATAGACGACCAGAAGATGTGCGCAACTTGGCAACCCTGGTAAAAGAGAACCAAAAAGTGTTAGGAGTTCACTCAAACGCATTTCTCTCTCGCGTCATATCTTGTTTATTTCATACTTTTTGTATAGTTTATGTAATTTTACTTCAACATGGTTGGAATTTGTATAGTTATATACAATAAAACTATCAAAAAGCTGCTCGTGTATTGAAATATTCAATGAAGAGAGTAAGAGAGAGAGTAGAGAAGTACTAGGGTTTAACTCGGTTTGTTTGTTGGCATTTGAGTGAAGAGAAATTTTGACTGTCTACCTGTACATCGTTTTTGGTAATATACTCTTTGGTTGGCATAATACGGACAGAAATAAAAAGGAATGCGTATTTTGGTTCGGTGCAAACAATGTAAAACATAATTTAGCTGTCATTAGTATCAATCATACACTTTTAAAGTTAGTTTGCTGCATGGTCTATAATCTGTATGTTTCTTTGGTTTCTCATTCTACATCATTTCCATAGTACCTTTTCGATCAGCTGTGTCATAGAAACCCCCTGATAAGACTGGAAGTAATTAGGGTTGCTCAAGTATCGCGATATGTATTTTGCGCATTGAGATAGATTGTCTACACTCGCTCGCGGGCGTTTCCGATGTTTGTTTTAAATCACCAGGATCGAGCGAGATTAACCCTGTTTTTAGATTAACTCTCATTAAACCCATCTGAGAAAGGACGCAATATATTGAAATATGTATGTTTTCTCTAACCAAAAAGGATATTAATATTAAAATTGTATATTTGATATTTAACGTATTTTGTAAGGAGCTTTCACATCGAAAGCTCCCGTTTATCATATTGACATCCTTGTCAACTAAAAGTCTGCACAAAGTTCTTTGGTCAAAGAAATGCCAAAAATGGTTGAAACCGCACCGACCAACCAGGTTACGTCTTCTAATGGTGAAGAGCAATAAAAATTTTCAATCAGTACAGAAAAATTCAGTAATCACTAAAGACGTGTCTTAAACGAGAAATGGCAGCGCGTCGATTCTATGAAATAAAATTAATAAATTTCCACAAAAATCATATAAAATTATTTGCTGTTTTTATGAAAACGGCAAATTTAATGCAAAATGCAAATGTCCTAAAACGGTCGCTGTAAAGAAAGGAAGAAGAAAACCCCAGTAAATTTAATTTAATTCGAGAATAGAGAAAGAAATCAATAAATCCAATTCTTAATTCGTTAAAAGAAAAATTATTACCAACACAAAAAAAAACTTGTGAAGTGAAAACTGCAACACAAAATTATCGGAAAATTGAAAAAAATAGAATAAAATTGGAAAGAATACTAAGTTTTGAAACAAAATCTTTAAGTTATAAAAGGTGTTTGCATAAATATGGCTCAGTTGTAAAAATTTACATAATTTTTTATTGGAAAAAGAGGTAAATTTCATTATATGTAAAAAGAATAAAAAAAAAACAAGTCCTTTCTCTATATATACATACCTATACATGGGTATATGAACAAGAAGAGCCAGGCAACAACCTACCAAAGTGATAAGGTGATTTTATAACATTCCAACTCCTACATGAAAATGTGGGTGTGTTAGAAATACAGAAACCTAAAGGACATACAGACATCAGCGCACACAAACTTACTACTGACAGTGGCTGTACGTGTATGATGACAGTTTGGTTAGTTCAGGATATGAAGGTTTCAAGTGCAATTGAAGTGAGAGTCCTTAAGTGCGTGTTTGTGTAAAAAATCTGGAGCCAAATATTGTAGGGCGCCATCAAGTATGTGGTGCATTATACAAGACTTATTATATAATACAAAAATATGCCAAATAAAAGAAAACAAGGGACCTTTTTACAGTCTCTCCTAAATCATTAATTAATATTTATTGGATACGCAAACAGGTTTCCTTTAATTTAGTTTATATGAATAGAAAATAATTTTTAATTGAAAGATTTTTAAATTAACTCTATTACAAATAAGATTATCATAAAGTATTTTGGGCAAAATATAAAATTAGCTGTCATTTTCGTAGCAGGAAAGCTTTCCTGTTACATCCTTACAACGATACTTAAGTAAAGCGCATGATTATTTTAAATTTGACATTTGTCTAACGCTAAATTCTCGCGTTCTCTTTCATTGAGCTGATTTTCTCTCAAATCTGCACAACCATTAAATGTCAACAAAACACATGGTATTTGTTTTGTTTGCCAGTCGGCTAAATGAAAACAAAAATCATATGTTTTTTTTACCGTTTCAGTTTTGTTATTATGGGATGAAAACATAAACATAACAAGAGAGCCGGGTAATGTATCGCTCTGTCTCTCACTTATCAAGAGACGACTCTCTCTAACAATTTACCGCTAAATTAATAACATAACATGTCAAGAATGTCATAACAATAATAAAAAAGATTGTATATTGATAATAGTATTAGGTTTTATTGTTGTCATAGGTTTTCTAAGGGGTTTGTTGAATTTTTTTAAAGTTCTGTTATTATTGTAAAATAATGTTATAATTATAAGGGTGCTCTGCATTCCGCATTCAAGAGTATTGTCCTAATGTTTCAACAAATCCAATATCTTCGATGAGCAACTAATTTCACGCGAATTGATTTGTTGTAACGATGTAAAACTATGTTCACGTTTATCGAAATTTTGCAGTTTTTAGGATTTCATTTCCACAAACAGCTGAGTTTTGTACGTCAAAACATATGTTTGGTGGGTTCTAATAGCTTTTCAGGCTTTTATACTGTTGGCTCCAAATTAGATTGCAAAGTAGGGTATGGAATCTATGCTAAAGAGCTGAGTTTAGACCCTCCACAAACGCTAGCAGATCATTGTAATGTCTTTGAGCTGAATTCATGGCAATCTGAGAAGGTGCCCTTTGTATGGGTCGATATGTCATCACCGCCTGGAGTTTCTGCATCTATTCTGAGAATCTGTATTCCTGACCTCAATAACAGCCGCGCATCTGCACCATGCAGTTCCATATTCACTTTATATGGGCGCCGGGGCATATAAATAGCTCTGGTATTCTGATACCAATCAAGTTTGATCTGATTACCTTGTCGGGTATTACTACCGAGTCTAGGTATGGTAATTTGTTGTCCACCTTCAGTTCCATCGTAAATTTTTTTTGTCCATTGTATGTGTTGAGAGTGTTAAGTGTTTTGTCAACTTCAGTCCTCTTTATCACAACAAATAAGTCGCCCACATAATTTGTCAAGATTTTGAGATTCACTTCCAACATCGTCAAAGATTCGTCATGTACGTCATGTAAATCAGAGATAGGTGGTAACTCCCTACAGCCAAAATTCCCGTATGGAGATAAATGACAAAATTTCTTACGAAAATTTCTCAAGAACTGAATACGGGGCTTTAACCATAATTATTATCTCCTAGTATATCAGTAGCGAAATTCGTTAATAGTTTAGCGATGCAAATTGGTATATAAATTGATAAAATTCGTTGTATTTATTGTAATTTACCGAATTTTTACCATTTAACTACAGATAATTATCGCTAAAAAGTGTTAACAACAATACAATTGATTTTGCTCTTTTGTTTTTTGTACCTAAAGCCCGATATTCAGTTGATATGTAATTTTCGTTGCTATAAGAAGTACATTTGTACAAAAATAACGAAAATTCCATGAACTGAATATTTAGTTTACTTTCCATTTGCTTACGAAAATTTCGTAGCCAAAATCAAATACAGGGTTGTTACGCCAAAGCTATTTCGCACGAAAGCAATTGTTGGATAATTTTTTGAGAACGGAATTTTGACATTTTGATCATTTTAACCATCAAAAGTAACACCACATGCATTACAAATAAAATGAAGTGCGTAGAGGAATTATAAATGAAATATTTGCGAGGATAACCAAAAATAGGTGGTAAATTTCAGCAACAAAATTTTCCGTGTAGAGATAAATGACAAAATCTCTTACAAAAATATCTGAATTTCCTGAATATCGGGCTTATTCAGTTCTTGCGAAAGTTTCGTAAGAAATTTTGTCATTTATCTCTAAACGAAAAATTATGTTTCTGATTGCTAAAATTATCGAAATGTCAAAATTCCGGTCCCAAACAATTATCAAATAATTATTTTCATACGAAGTAACTTTAGCGTAACAACCCAGTACTTGATTTTGCCTACGAAATTTTCGCAGAGAGCTGAGTACTAAGCAAATGAAAAGTGAGCGAAATTTTCGGTTCATGAAATTTTCGTCATTTTTCATACACGTACTTCTTATGGCAACGGAAATTTCATTAAACCTGAATACCGGGCTTAATAGTGTAAATCACATGAAAAATGTGGATGTGGAATTGATCTAATAATGTGGGTGATGTGGACAGCAGCGAAAGTCAGTAAAATTCTTAGCCATAAAATTTAATTAGACCATTTTCAGTCTAACAACAAACAAATAATGGTTGATTTTTTTCTATTTGGTTTTTGATAAGTGATGAAACCACAGAAAATTTGTACAAGTGAATGAAATATTTATTTTGAGCGATAAATCAATGCCTGACATTTAATTATTAAAGATTATGTCATGCAAGTGTTGCCCATGGCTACGCTTCATGTGGTCAATTATGAAATACCAATTTTGGCACATTTTTCCAAATATCAACAATTTTGTAAATCATCCCCTCTCGTTCCCACTCACATCAATTCATATAATGACTTTTCGTTTTTTGCACAAAAATTTTGTTTAACTTTTGTTTAACTTTGTCGAATAAATAATATACAATTAAGCGATAGATGGCGCTGTACTTCGAATTTAATTTTCAAACTTAAAAACATCAATGAAAATTGAAACCATTTGTATTAAAAGATGCATTATAAAACGTAATTTTATCTGTAGAATCTTTTAATAGCAAATATGTTTAAATGCATAAACTTTTTTTAATATTCAAAATACAAACCTGGATGTGACATTTGTGTCATACGAATCATGATGCAGCTAATAGAGGTTGTGTTATAAGAACAACTTAAATGATTTGCTTTTCCTTCTGTTCATTACATGAACAATCAAATTCAAATGTATTTGGTTTTTGTAATTTCTGGCTTACTTTTATTCTTGACATACGTTTGTGTTAACTTTGAAACGATATTATTGTTGCCTTGATATATTGGCCGTAATACTGGTATCACCTGTTAGTAAAAACATATGGACTCGAAGTAAACTGTTGCTTACATTGCGAACGCCTATTAAAAATGTCGCTTGCATTGTGATTCCTGCTTTATAGATGGGAGACTTCACGTGCCCCCACAAAGAATAGTCTAGAGTGTTCAAATCGCCCGAACGAGGCGACCAATTGACAGCGCCGCAACGTGATCATCCAACAGTACCATTGACCGTAACGTTGCGGCCATCATTGTCGTTGAAGAAAGAAGGTCCAATGATGCCACCGGGCCATAAACCGCACCAAACAGTGCATTTTTCATGGTGCGTTGCCAGCTGTTCCGGCTGTTCATCGGACCAAATTCGGCAATTTTGTTTCTTGACGTAACCTATGAGGAAAAAATGAGCCACGTCGCTAACGACCATAAAATAGACTTAAGCCGCATTCACAATGCAAGCGACAATTTCGTTTTTCATGCTATCTCGTTCTCACACACAGAATTTCACATAATGGCCTTTCGTTTTTTTTTACAAAAATGTAACTCCAATTTGTCGCTGAAGTTGATCTATTCCTACTCCAGCAACATATTTGTTCGAATAAATAATGTACTGTTAAGCGGTAGATGGCGCTGTACTTCGAATTTCATTTTCAAACTTAAAAACATTTGTGTTAAAAGACGCATTATAAAACGTTATTTTATCTGTAGAATCTTTTAATACCAAATATGTTTAAATACATTAACATTTTTTAATACTCGAAATACAACCCTGGATGTGACATTTGTGACATTTGAATCATGATGCAACTAATAGAGGTTGTGTTATAAGAACAACTTAAATGATTTGCTTTTTCTTCTGTTCATTACATGAACAATCAAATTCAAATGTATTTGGTTTTTGTAAATTCTGGCTTACTTTTATTCTTGACATAAATTTGTGTTAACTTTGACACGAAAACAACATACATTTTATTGTTGCCTTGATATATTGGCCGTAATACTGGTATCACCTGTTAGAACAAACATCCCGATTCGAAGTAAACTGTTGCTTACATTGTGAACGCCTATTGAAAATGTTGCTTGCATTGTGATTTGTGTGGCCAGAGAACCCTGGCTTGTTTGCAAGTTCAAGTAAGTCTCCACTTGCCCATGAATATACTATCGGCCCACTGCCTGATCTGCAAACGGCAGGTAGAGATTGGCATACTAACCCCTTCTTTTGTCGGAAGAACCTGTGCCGTAGTACCGCTACGCAATTGCCTCGAATGTCCCGGCACCCAGATGAGCCTGATGTCAAAGTACTCTGCCATCACCCTAAGTGATGAGAGGCATTCTTTTACCGCCAATTATGGCTTCATGGCTTCCAGCGATTTTATGGCAGCCTGGCTGTCCGTGTAGATACATATTTTCCGGAGGGTTGTGACACTACTTTTCAGTAGTTCAGCAACCTCCAGTATGGCGGTAATTTCCGTCTAAAAATGGACCCCATAGCTTACTTGTTCGTCCAACTTAGATCCATCCATGAACAATCTGATACTACTGGTGTCCCCTTCCAGTGACTTTTCCCAGGTATTCCTGTTCGGAATAGAAGTCCTTAGATTTGTCGCTGGTAGAAGGTAGGGGATACAGTAATCCGTTTTTACGGGAATAGAGTTGATCCGGTGTAGTAATTCAATGTGTCCGGAATGCCCCGATATCAAAACGCCACAATCTCTGATTCTCACCAGTGATGCAGCGGCTGCCTATTCGGCCATGATAACAGGAGTACAGATGTTCAGGATAGATAGCACTAAGTGCAGTGCTGATCTTTGAATTTTCATCAAGGAATTCAGAATATACTTATTTTGGGGAGACCTCCACCAAACTACGATGCCATAGAAAAGTATTGGTCTGACTATTGCCGTAAAAATGCACATGGTGATCTTAGGAGACAGTCCCCAGCGCTTTCCTATCGCCCCTTTACAGCAGTAAAGAGCAACAGAATTTTGATAATACAACTCAATGATTTGCATGTGTTGTTCGTCTGCAAGTATATTCATGATGAAATGGCAAGGTAAACTGAACATTTTTGACTTTAACAGGTGTCACGAATTACCCGTGAACTGGAAAAACATAACACTAAAAATAATCACCCTTTGTTATACATATTATACAGTTTTTCTCGATTTTGGCTGGAGTAATCCTTAAATTGCCTATTATTCCAAGTATACGCTAAGGACACCATAAAAACAAAACAAGGATGAGCTGGATGATGATAACTTTTAGCTTAACTATATAGCTAACAGTTGTATTGTCTACCTCGTAACAAGGTCACCGTTAAATTGAATTGTTGTTTTTTTGACAAACAAATAAACTATCGTATTATGTCATCACCTGCTTAAAGATTCCCTTATGACTTTTGTGCTTCAAGAATTCTGAAACGATAAACAAAAAAAGAAAAAAAGCGAGAAATAAAAAAAAATCATTTGGTAACATTTACATCCATATAGGACTAGCATCCTTTATTACATAAAAAATAAACTTCAAGTAAAATATCGACAAAATAAAACTACAAAAGAAATTTGTGTTTTACATTTGAAGGACATAAGGCAACATTGATTACAACATCCCACATACAAAGGAAAAGAAAATACATTCACACAAACACACACCTACCATTATCATGATCAACTAACAACCAACAACCGCATTACCATTACCATTGTCTTCGTCATCATCATCATAATAATGTTGCACTCTTTCGAATACATTAACATATACTAACCTATACAGACACATCGACAATTCGCTGCCAAGTCCGAGGACAAATAGTACACACACACACATGCATATGCAAGAACAAACATCGACCAACCAATGTCACACACACACACTCACATTTTATGTAATATATTTGTGGGTGTTTGAAAGGATGACACATGATTATATGACAGCAAAGAATTATTCTCAACAGAGACATCATCCATACAAAGCAAACGCAGACGTATGACTAACAAACCATCATCACAACAAGTATACGCTCAGTGGTGATAAAGTTTGAGCTTTTGCAAGTGCGAGTGCGAGTGCAATGAATTACAGGCAGTGGAGCAGTAACAAGTAAAAACAACTGAATGAGTAAATAAAGTTCTGTTCGGACACAAAAAAGTAGAATAAACAGTGTTATTTTTTGTCATGCCAAATGATAATGTGGCTGCAATCGAAGTAGAAGGAAATATTACATATGTATGTGCAAGGATTGTGAAATTTCAGAGCAAGCACGTAAATTAAACCAGAGATGAAATTTACAAATTATAGTTTACTATTAACCCCCTTCATCACCATGCCATTTTGTTAACTACATCCTCATGTTTAGGTTTAGGTAGAAGTGACTCTATCTATCGACACTTTGAGTTGACCATTGAATCATTAATTTGATGTATTGATTACTTTCGCGAAGGCGCATAACCTAGTGCCTAGGCCACACGACTTTAACTCGAAATACAGGGTGGCAGTAGAATTTTGCTACATTAAGAAACTGGAATAATCTTATTTTATAATGCATGGAATTTATTCAATTTCTTTTCATTTGAAAGACCATTGAATTGTATTAAAAATAGTTTAATTTGTCTTAAAGATAACTGAATTTGAATGCCTGCCCTGCTCGTTGAAGCAGATGCGGCATCTTAGGAAAAAGTTGTTCATTACTGCCCGAAAAGTTGAGGGTGGAATTGCAGCTATTGTCGCTCGAATTCAATTTAATTTGTCTTATAGATAATTGAATTTGAATGCCTGCCCTGCTCGTTGAAGCAGTTGCGGCATCTTAGCAAAAAGTTGTTCATTACTGCCAGCAAAGTTGAGGCTGGAATTGCAGCTCTTGTCGCTCGAATTGTTCATGCACATTTGTCTGTTGCGATTTGTACACTTCGTGTTTACAATAACCCCACAAGAAAAAGTCCGGTCGAGTTAAGTCAGGCGACCTGGGGGGCCAACGGAAAGTTGAGTTTCTTGAAATGAGTCTGTTAGGAAATTTTCTGCGTAATTCGGCCAAGCGTGCAGTTGCACCATCTTGTTGAAACCACAGTTGCACCATCTTGTTGAAACCGCACAGAGTTGAAAGAAATTCTATTTCGGCGTAGTTCCGGATAGAAAAATTCTTTAGCATGCTCAAGTAACGGTCTCCATTAACGGTAACGCTGTGTCCGTTTTATTCAAAGAAGTATGGCCCGAATGCAGTGTGAAGAAACTGTACACCACACTGTGACGCGAACTGGATGCAATTCCCTCTCATGCAATATTTGTGGGTTGGAACCACTCCATATGCGACAATTTAGTTTGTTTACGTTGCTGATCAGATCGACGTGAAGCGCCGATCAGGCATGAAAAGACAATTCTTCTACCTTTCCAAGCATCTTCCGGCAAAACTCCAAGCGAATCGGCATGTCTGCTGCATTAAGATTATTAGGCATTTGAATTTTGTTGGGGAATAAGTTCAAATCCTTATGTATTATTGTCTGCAAAGTCTGCCTATTGACACCCATTTGAGAAGATAATCTCCTTGTTGAAACATTGGCGTTGCTTTTTATTGCAGCAATAGTTTCCTCTGTTCGAAGGGAAAGGTTTCGGTTATAAGGCCTTTAAGCGACTGTCCCATGCTCTGCAAAATTATTAACTAGTATCCAAAGGGTCCATCTGCGCGGAGGATCGCCGCAAAACGTGCGCCTATATTCTCTTTGAACAAAAAAAACAGACTCCAATGCGTGATAGTGGCGAACAATCCAGATTATTTTTTTAGTGTCCCAGTTTTCCATTTTTATTAAATCCAAGGATCAATCTACAAAAACAAAAAAAAAAATTCCAGATTACTTAGATGGAAAAAAGTTTTCTTTAGGTAGCGGATTTCATCAGCCACTCTATATATACAGAGGAACGTCCCATGGGGAGTCGTATTTCCACTTCTCTGTAATTTAGCATTGGATAGTGCTTTGCTTGCAATTACAGTACAGGAAAAATATTCTTCCAGAGACATATTCTCCAGAACTTAATTAGGAGACTCTGTAAGTGGGCTACGTATTATAGGCTGTGTGTAAATCCGGAGAGGAGGAGCCGATGGATTATCGGCGGAGCTGTTTAACGGATTATCGGCGGGTCTGTTTAAGGTTTAAGAAAAACAAATCGACACCTATCATCTAGTTGTCGACACCCTATCGTGCGATCTCTTTATCATCTTAGTGGAGATCATTATGAGAAAAGCTCCAGTCAACATGAATAAACCCATCAGCAGCAAAAGTCAAATACTGCTCGCGTATGCTGATGATACAGATATCATTGGACGCACAATTAGAGAATTAACTGCTGTATTTACGAAAATTGAGAAGGAGTTGGCAAAAGTCGGGCTGACAGCAAATGAGGACAAGACAAAATTAATGGTTTCAACGAGCAGGGCCTCCATGCGATTAGATCAAAGCGAGAACATTGATAACCGTTATAATTTCATGAGATCAAGCGGAGAATTGTGCTCGCGAATAAATGATAATGCCCTTTAGAGATAAAGCCCTCTCTCGAGTAACAGAAGTTCAGCTGTACCAAACACTCATAAAATTTGTCTTGCTTTATGGCGCAGAAACCTGGGTCTTATCGCAAGGAGACGAAACATCTGTAGGAGACTTCATGAGAAAAATACTCCGAAGAATATATGGCCCTATAGTGCACAACGGCGAGTATTGGCGACGCATGAACCATGAGCTGCATGAGCTTTTTCCCAACATTGACATGGTTAAGTGGATCAAAATAACGCGATTGCTCTGGCTAGGCCATATCAGTAGAGTGGATGGAAACGAACCAGCACGAAGGGTTTTCTAAATCGAACTCGAAGGAAGACGAAAAATAGGAAGACCAAGACTCGGCTTTGACGTCTCCTTGAGTACACTTGATATTGCTAACTAGAGAGATAAGGCAAAAGATCGAACTGGTTGGCATAATATGTTATCTTCATTTTGTAAGGTCCCTGACCCCATAAATCCGGAGAAAACCGAGCTTGTACTCTTTACAAGGAAGCAAAAGATTCCATATGTTCAGCCATTGTTTCTATGTAGTACAGGAAATTGGCAAACAAATTATGACAGATATCTCCACCTAGAGAACCTAAGGAGGATGTAGCCGCCGAATTCAGGTTTCCACAACCGAATTGAGGTTGTCACGATTGAATTTAGTTCACACAACATAAATTCGATTGAAACAACCATGTTTCGTAATTGATTCAGTCGTGAGAACCGCTTCTTCAATTATATTCGTTATAGGAAATTGGAATTAATTCGGAAGCAACAACCGAAATTGGTATCAAATTCGGTTGCAGGAACCGATTATGGCACCAATTCAGGTGCAACAACTGAATTTATCATCAATTCGGTTGCAACTATCAAATTTCGGATCAATCAGATCCCAATAACCGAATTTGGCTTTAAGTCGGTTGCCACGACCGATTTGATCGGAATAGTGTGGTTGCAACAACCTCTAAATTCGGTTATGGTGTAGGCGTGGTTCTCGACAAAAACCTTAGATTTAAGTAAAACACTATGGATAGGATCAGTAAAGCCACAGTTCATGTAAAAGGATCATAGGAGAGCGATGGGGCCCATTCCTTGAAAACAGTTTACTGGATATATACAGCTGTTGTGCCACGATATTGTTCTTCAGCATGGTCGTGTTGTGGCCGGTACTGGAAAAATCCACGTACATAAGATTGTTGACAAATGTCCAGAGAATGGTAGTGGTGTGTATCCTTGGTGCCCTTCGCACAACCCCTAACCAGGGTTTTGTGAGTAACTGTTCACCTGCTACCAATAGATTTGTTGGGCAAACCATTGCAACATAGGTAATCTGCCTAAGGGATTCCTCGCGATGGATCACTAGGCCATGTGATAATGGACGACTTTAAAGGATCTGTAGCAATCCGCAATAGGAGTGGATTACATGACAATCGCTTCTACTTCTGCACTCATAGGGAGAACTGGAAGGGACGCATGACTGGAACGGACGCATGAGTGGAAGGGCCGCATGCCTGGAAGGGACGCATGCCAGGTTATAGGCTTAAGCTTCTACACTACTGGCATCAAACTAGACGCCAAAGTAGATTTTAGAGTCTTTTCCATAGAGGTGGGGCTAGATCTTGCACAAAGTCTAGCAGACCATTGCAGTTTCTTTCGGGCAAAATTGATGATAATCAGAGAATTTTCCCTTTGACTGGAACGTCAACGTCATCACTGTCTAAGGTATCAACATCTACTGCGATAGTCAGGCTGCTATAAAATCTCTGCAATCTATGTTCCTGACTTGAATAACAACCCACAACTCTCGCGCATCTCTAAATAAGATGGCCAAGTAGTTCGAAATCAATCTAATATGGGTGTCTGGACACATGAGTCTGGTTCCATGAGCCATAGACCGGATGATCTGGCGTGATTAGACACTATATTACATATTCCACTGGATATGGAGCATGCAGGCGTAACCCTTTCTGCATGCAAGCCAAACCTTCAGACGGGCGAATGGTCTGGAGGCCTAAAATGCAGTATCACCAGTCAAGTATGATCATGTTTTTACCTGAAACGT
Organism: Phaonia tiefii; assembly: GCA_963931995.1. Classification (NCBI taxonomy): domain Eukaryota; kingdom Metazoa; phylum Arthropoda; class Insecta; order Diptera; family Muscidae; genus Phaonia; species Phaonia tiefii. The sequence continues at coordinate 246,321,307 of OZ008368.1, forward strand.
GTACTGAATTTGATATCCAATCCTATCTTTATGCTAGTAGCTGTGTTCACTGTGAACACTGCTTATGATTACTGCCGAAGCTGTGAGAATGAAGAGGAGGATGAAAGCGTCGAACATCTCATAGACATTCTAACAGAAATTAAGGGAATGCGTGATCTTAGGTCTTGTTTTCAGAGTACTAATTGGTTCGCCAAGGACTAAAGTACACCTCTTCTTCAGCCACATTCTGCAAGATCGGGATGAGGTTCATATGGCTTGAAAGACTCGTAACCATAATACGGGACGTGGGTGGGGGTCAACTATTGGGACGGAATATGAAGTCCTGTGGTATTCCAATAGACTAAGTGTGCCAATAGCGACAGCCACTTCTACCTAACCTAACACAAATAATACACTTAACGCTATTAATACACGTAACCCAATGAGAACCGTTGTAATAATACAGGACATCACGTTATGTCTCCATCGTTGAACCGGGATCTTTTTCTCAGCTTCCACAGTAATCTTGAGCTGAAATTCCAAGTCCAGTCGCGCACTGGCACTGCAAGGGCAAATCTACAGAGACATCACTGCATGAACTATATGGATCCATAGAAAAATCGTTGGCTTCCATGGAGTTTAGTGGCCGTCGGTGGTTCAATTGTAGTGTGCGCGGCTCTTGTGCAAGAGAACGTAGGTTCGATCCCTGAACCTGATTTTAGGTGCCAATCAGTGAGTGTAAAACTAGAACAAGAACAGCTCACTGGTTTGTGAGAAGCTCTCCCTAATCCCTTCATGGGATATAACGGGAAACCATTTATTTATTAATTCCATGGAGTACACGTCGGTCGCGTTTCGTGAGATTGAGGGTGTATCCAATAATATCACCCCTAGTGCGGTAGAATTGGCTCTTTGGATCCTTAAGGTGAACAATTAAAAATCCTCAAACTTGAGCATCTCTGAATGGGGCACGGTCAGAGTAAGCCATAGAACAATGCTGGAAGATGCTCCCAGTATTCTTACATTTGTTGACTACTCGAAAACGGAACCACTATTCGAACCACCATACTCTCGTTCCGGAAAAGGGTTTCCTGGAAAGGAGTATAAACATCGAGGCCCAAGTTTTCAATTCTAGTTTCAGTTTTGAGAGGACACTGTTTGATGCGTAGACACACAGCGAGACTAAAGCGCAAATAACTTATGTAGAAGCTGTAACGATGAGGAAGAGGAAGTATCCACTGAACATCTTCTCTGTCCGTGTTCAGCACTATCCGACAGGAGGATGTGTACTATGGAATCCTACATATTTAGGGACCTATGAGAATTATCTCAGATAGGCGTAGACAGAATATTGGATCAAACTAAATGGTTATCTGGTGGAGGTAACTCCTAATTTCGTTAACTCGTGATATCACAATGGTCGAATAAGACTAATTGATCCGTCCATAAACTGCCACCAAAACCTAACCCGAACTAAGTCTAAACACGAGTCAACCATTGTCCAGTGATCAGAGTTACTGGGGTTTTGAGGTACTATCTAAGAGTAGATATCAGGCTTTTGAAGGACTCAGGTCATAACATGGCCATACCTGCCTGGCGAATCTGCATCTTCTGCCTTCAGACCATCTGTCATTCATATGTCTGATAGCTTCGTTTTTATGAATGAGCTTTAATGTAAAATGGGGACATGTGGAATAAGGAAGATAGTGCCTAGTCTCGTCAGCTCATCTGCTCTTTTATTACCTGGAAAGCTCCTGTGCCCGGTAGGTAGGTGTATAAGGTATTATCAAACTGCATGGCCGACTCATAAAGAGATGCGTGAAAATTGTGAGCAGTTTATGAAGTCAGGAACACAAATTGCAGAGATTTTATAGAATACTGAGCGTCAGAGTAGATATTGATAAGCCAGGCGGAAATGGCGTTTTCTACTAGTGATGCACAGAATCGAGGACCGGTTCTTACATGAACCGATTAACGGTTCCAAAAGAACCGAAAACGGGTTCAAATTAACCGATATAGGGGTCAAATTGACCAGAAAACGGTTCTTAAAGGAACGAAAAACGGGTTCAAAAGAACGTAAACCAGCTCCGAAAGGGCCGAGAAACAATTCTAAAATAACTGAAAAACGGTTTGAAAAGAACCGAAAAACGGATCCAGATAACAAGACTCAGTTGCAAATAGGGTTGCCAGACGTACTGTTTTCAGCAGTACGCGTACTTTTTGGCGTAGAATACGTCTTACCTTACGGTATAGGGAGTCATGTCAGATTGTTATTGTTGTAATCTTTATTTCATTGATTATGAGGAAACGGCGAGATAACTTTTTTTAAAAATTTTTTTGTAGGTAAATGAAGATGTTATCTTTCGTTTGATATACATTTCATATTGGTTGATATCTTCCTAATATTTAAATTTCTCAAATGAAAATTGTTTAAACACATACACTCAAACATATGTGTAGTGTTTGGTTGAGTGTTTGAGTTTGTAGCGTGAACACAAACTATGCTGCTGTTTCAGTGTGGACACAAACCTTCGGCTGTTGTTTTGATTGATGAAATATTGAAATTTCGTATATTTACTTATGTATTTAAGTGAAACAAAATGTTAAATGTGAATTTGAATTTAACATGGATATATAATTATAAAAAATATATGAAAAAATTAATTCATACATTTTTATGTTAAATGAAAGTGCTGCCAAATAAGCAAAATAACAATGCTGCTTGATGCTGTTTGACAGCAGCTGACAGTTGACGTTTAGTAAATTAAAATATCAAATAAATAAATTCATTTGCATATGTTATTTATCATTTATTGTTATATATGTTTTCTGTCTTATCGGATGGCGTATTCTACGTTAAACTTAATGGCCGTGTCTCTGACACAGCCTGCAGGGACAGTCCGTGGCCGAAGGCCTCGGACAACTATCAGCTGTTTTTTTTACTAATTGTACTTCTGACTGCATAGCACCTAAAGAAGTACGCAAAAGTACTTCTTTTTAGCTTATGTACTTCTTTTTGTACTTTTTTTTTGTTATGCTAACAATAAATACATAGAATACCGTTTTACTTTAAAAAATATCAAATTTGAAAAACATTCCATTTTTAAACTTAATTCAAACCTTTCATTTCATTCATGGCGTAATTGAATTATATTCAATCAAATAAACTGGCTTGGATCAACTATTTGACGAAATTATATCCTTAAAAGTTTTTTATGAAAATATTCCAAAACAAAAATCCGTTGAAGAAAAATGGAAAGAGATCCTAGAAGTGGGTCATTTCCAAATTTCGGAAATATATGTAAATTTGTATTTTGAATTCCTCTTTCTATGCGGCATGTGAAAGAATATTCAGTTTTATGTTTAATTTTTGGAGAAACGAACGAAATAAACTTCTAATTCAAAATTTAGAAAACGAATTAAAAAACTAGTTTTACGTACACTTGTAATGAGTTTGAAAATTTTTTAAAAACAGAAAATGGTAAAAATGGAATAGTTAATCAAGTCCACAAAAACTATAAATATTTGTAATCGTTCAAAAAGGTGTAAAATAATATCTTTGATTTTTAAATAATTAAAGCAATTAAAATAGATTACACTCTTTTTACTTTTTAAAAATAAAATGTGAAACACCTGACTAGTTTCTACTCGTATTGAAAAAAATATTTGTGGTCTCTTAGTTTGTTCGTTTTTCCCTTAATTTATAAATTGTTACTGTTATGTATTGATTTTGTTTTATTTCTTAACTTAAAATTATATTTATCTGTACTGAAATTTTAATTTTTTAACAACAGAAAGTGTACTTATATTTTCTTAATTGTACTGCCTTTTTCTGCTTGATGTACTTTTTTTTGTTGATTTCAAATCTGGCATCCCTAGTTGCAAGGGAACCAAAAGTGTTAACCTTTTAGGGTATACAAATGTGTATTTTTATCAAATTTCATATTTTTATACTAAAGTATTACACATAAGCTTCTCTGGGACAGCAATTTGCTGAGAACCAGAACCGGTCAAAATACCCGGGTGTTCTTGGAACCGGACTCGACAGAACCAGTTCTTCAAATACGCGGAACCAACCACAATTTTCTACCAACCACAGTGCAACTTCGCCTGTTGCCATATCTTCTGCCTTAAAAGCACAATAATGGTTTGATAGCCTTTGTGCAAATTCTAGACCCACCTCAGTGGAATAGACTCCAGCACGTACCTTACCAACTACTTTGGGTTCATCAGTGTGAAATGCTAAATCCCTACTATTACCTGGTAGGCTTCATCTTCAGTACTGCCTGTTGGGAATATGAGTGGATAAGATTTTCGCAAAGAACGACGTGGGTGCTATATAATCCATTTCTAACGTGGATTGCCTAAGATGCCGTCACGAAAAATGTTTTTGGTGGGTTGTTGGTTTTTTATGCCTGCACAGTTAATATAGCGACAACAGGGAGAGGACAACCCTCAAGCCATTGGTAGAGCTTACGAGTCGGAACAATCGGAAGGTTTGTGTTTTGGAGTGTTCGGACACATACAGCGAAATTTTATGGCGATCATTTTTGCAGAACATTTTGACCACGCCCCCCGTCATTTTCGAGCAGTTTTTTGCGAATTTTCAAAAAAAGTAAAAATTGTGGTTATACGTGACAGCTAGAGGGATAATTTGTTCCACAAAAATGTTTATCTGAATCTTTTCTATAAAACTTCTGAACATAGTTTGTACCTCCGATGTAAGGAACACACAATTTTGCATGCCGATATGTTGCAGGAAAGTTCCAAGGGGCGGAAACTTTGACCCGCCCTAAAACAAAATTCTGATCAGATCTGGCAAAACGCCGATACACGTATATTTTTTTAGACCATTCTACCAGAATCCGTTGACAGAACCCCATAATTTTTGTTTGGTGTCGCACAGTGTAATTGGAGCTTTTGGAGTGAAATTGACCGTGGAGCACGACGACTGTGCAGTAAATTTTATTGCTTGTATGAACTGTGTTGTCTTTCAGGCAACAAGAGAAATCATGTCACATTGGCCAGTCAACCTTGCTCGACAAGTTTTTCCCTACATTTACTAACGATTTTAGATGCAGTGTTGTTAAATTTAAGTGATAGGAGAGCCGCCTGGATATTAAAAAATATTCCAATACGCTCTGTTCTCCGTTGTAGTATAAGTTCGGCGCAGGCTTCCTTGATGGCCAGTACCCCCGCTTGGAAAACGCTGCACTTGCCTGGGAGTTTGAATTATAAATTGAGGCTTGCTTCTTCGCAGAAGACACCCACATTCCATTTTGGATCCGTCCGTAAATACTTTGGTATTAAAACCTGTTCAGTGGTTCCCCTTTATCCCACACTATTCTTCTGGGAAACCTGACATCGAATAGGTTATCGAACGTCAATGAGGGGGTGCAGTTCAGATTCCAAGAGGATTTAGCCGGGTAGTGCTCCAGGCCGCATTAGCTGTTATGTGAAGGTTAATTGGTATAATATGAAGCATTGCATTAAGGGCTTCAGCTGGACACGTCCTCATTGCCCTTGTTATGCCGATGCAAGCTGATCTATGAACTCTATACAACAGTTTCATGGTGGACGTCTTCTCCGCGACAGGCCACCACACCATTGCTCCATAAGAGAGTACAGGTCTGATTATACTACTATACATCCATAGCACCATTTTCGGTAGGAGACCCCATTGGCTTCCGAACATTTTTCGACTAGCGTAGTACGCAACGGTTGCTTTCTGTGCGCGGTGCTCTATGTTACGCTTCCAGGATAGTTTAGAGTCTAGAATCATGCCCAAGTATTTGGCGTGAGTTGATAGTGGAATCTATATTCCACTTAGCCGAGGTGGATTAAACTTTGGTATCTTGGTCCTCGTGGTACAAAGCATGACGTCAGTTTTTCCTGTATTCACTCCAAGACCACTCACAGTGGTCCAGCCATTACGTGATTTCAAGGCTCCATTCATGATTTCGCTCAACACGGATGGGAACAAACCAGATACCATTACTACCACGTCATCCGCATACGCCACGGTTTTAATCCTCATATTGTCCAGTTTTAGTAGTATTTTGTTAATCACGAGTAACCAAAGTAGGGGACTCCACCCTGAGGAGTTCCCCTATTCACTCGCTTTGTTGACTCGCTGTTGCCCATAGTGGCGTTGATAATTCTGCTCTGTGGCATTGTAACTATCCAACTCTTGAGGAAAGTTTCCACGCCTAGATCTTTAAGTAATTCTTCTATTGCCTCTGAGCTCACAATTTTGAATGCACCCTCATATCCAAGAAGGCCGCGAGGGTATATTGTTTGTGTTCCAAGGACCTCTCAACAGTTCTGACGACTTCGTGCAGAACTGTGTCGGTTGAGCGGCCTTTTAGATATACATGTTGACTACATGATATTTTGGGCGATCTATCCATTTTTAGTTTGATGAATTTTAAAATAGCATCATTCAAAACTACCGGTTTTGAATATCTATGACTAGATCTGATATCTATGACTAAAAAGAAATAATAATAAAAAAATAAAATAACCGACCTAGTTTAGGCAAATACAAAAAATTTAAAGGATACAATGTATTTTGAGCTCGAAAACCATAGAAGAAAAGTGGAAGTCAAGTGACTGCAGGAAAGAACGATATACTTTTATATAATATTACATATGTATAAATTACTTTCGTTCTTGATTGTTAAGGTTTTTAACGAAATATAATGAGATGCTAGCTCAAGGCTATTTTGTTTTTAGTGAGGCAATTGATGTGATCGAGAAGAGCTGCCTTGTACTTTTAGGGCAGGACGGCCTATTAAGCGGTTTGAATTGTGCACCGACAAATGTAAAAGATCTGCTGAACTCTAAATCTACGCCAACAACCATTTGTTCCATAGAGTAAAGCTACCTAGAGGCATAGAGCAAATTAGAATAGAGTATTTTATTCTCTCAATAATTTTAACTTCATAGGTTTGGTTGCAGGTCAACGTTGGATGTGTCAAGGCATGGCTTCAATACTAACAGATAGAGGCAGTAGTACACAACGTCCAACAAAGCAACAACAGCCGCATTTCGTTTCGCATTAAATATAATACAAATGAATACCAACGATAAAAGTCAACAAAAAAGTGCAAAATAGATTTAAATTTCCCAATTATATACCATTTTTTATAACAATACGACGTGAAAAAGTTAGTCAACAGTCCAACTCCACCTGGTGTAAGTAAATTTTCGTCGAATATCTCCCAGTTGCATAAACCTACGACAAAGAGTGCGAAATGAAACGTCAGATGAGAGAATAAAATACTCTATTCTAATTGGCTCTATACCTAGAGGTAACATCCATCTCATCTGACGTTTCATATCACAATGTTCGTGGTGAGTTTGGTGCGCTAGAGTGATGTTCGACGTAAATCGACTTACACCAGGTGGAGTTACAAGAACTGTTGTAACACAACACACAAAACGAAATACTGTTGTAAATTTAAATATATAAATATAATATATATAAATATAAATATTTAATTATAAATCTTAAATTTTTGGAATTTGGAATATCTCAGGGGAACGAATTTGACAACACTGAGAAAATATGTACGCACCACGATCTTTCTATAGAAACTTGAGGTTCTACCGGGACTACCAAGAGGGCACATCAGGGTGATCTACTGGCCAGAGATACGACGGCGGATCAATAAGTCCGTGACTTTTCGAACTTCCCTCGTATTTATATGAAATGCAACACTACTCCCATCAAGTACCACCTGTTAATTTTGAGCAAGTTCCGTCATTTACTTTGCGTTTAACAACTGTTCAAAAGATAAAACCTCGTGCATTTTTTCAAAAATGGAAAAAAGTGAATTTCGAGTTCTCATTAAACATTATTTTTGGCGAAAAAACCGTCAATCAAACCAGGAGAAAGCTTCATAAATACTATGGGCACTCTGCACCACCGATTTCAATGGTAAAAAAGTGGTTTACTGAGTTTCGTTGTGGTCGCACAAGTTCAAATGACGCTGAACGTTCTGGACGGCCAATTGAGGTCAAGACACCCGAAAATGTCGAAAAAATCAACGATATGGTGTTGGTCGATCGAAGAGTAAAAGTGCGTGAGATTCTTGATGCCATAGGCATTTCATATGGCAGTGTGGTTTCGATTTCAAATGATCAGTTGGGTTTAAGAAAGCTGTTTGTAAGATGGGTGCCGCGTTTGCTCTCAATTGACCATAAACGTAATCGAGTGACAACTCCAAAGGATTGTTTGGAGTTGTTTAATTGGGCTACGAATTGGTACCTCATCCGCCATATTCTCCGGATTTAGCCCACAGTGACTATTTCCTATTTCCAAACCTAAAGAAATGAGAGTTGGAGCATCTCGTATATGCTATTCTGTGGGCCACAGAGTTCGTATTCCCCGCCCTATTTCCAAACCTAAAGAAATGAGAGTTGGAGCATCTCGTATATGCTATTCTGTGGGTCACAGAGTTCGTATTCCCCGCCCTATTTCCAAACCTAAAGAAATGAGAGTTGGAGCATCTCGAATATGCTATTCTGTGGGTCCATACAGATCGTCGTGGGGAATGTGTAATGAACGTTTACTTATTACCCACATGGTATGGGAAAAATAATGGGTAGCTACCCACGAAAATGGGGAATTACCCATCACGCTCACCCGTTACCCTCAGGGTAATGACGAAAATAATGGGTAGCTACCCACGACGATGAGGAATTACCCATCACGATTACACATTACCCTCAGGGTAATGGGGAAAATAATGGGTAGTTACCCACGGCGATGTGTAATGGGTTACCCAGTTAAACCCATATCTATTTTTGATGGAAAATGTGAAATTATAAATATGAGTTAAATATGAAATTATAATTTATATCTCGGAAATGGTGCGTGCAATCGAAAAAATAATAAAAATTTTACCTTTACCAATGGATGTCTTAAATATTGTTTTAAATCACTAAAACTAAAATTTTTGTAATAAAAAATCGATAAAACGAACTCATGTCTATATCTCGGAAACGGAGCCTCCAATCGAAAAAATAATAAAATTTGTATCTCCAAAGGAGGCTTTAACCCAGGACGTCTTCAATATGGCAGCACTTTTTTTTGAATCGTTAAAACTAAAATTTTTCAATTTTTCAAATAAAAAATCGCTAAAACGTCCTCTTGTCCATGTCTCGGAAACGGAGCGTCCAATCGAAAAAATATATAAAATATATACATATATATTCCTACGGCATCACTTAAATGCATTTCGAATTCATATTATTTTAGTTTTATTTGTTACATACATAAATGTCTGTTATAGCCCCTTTTTTATTTTAGACGATTTTCTTAATTTTATTATTTCCCATAAAAACTGGTTATTTTTCGATTGGACGCTCCGTTTCCGAGATATACATATGAGGCCGTTTAGCGATTACCGATTTTTTATTTGAAAAATTTTAGTTTTAGCGAATTTTTTAAAAAAAAGTGATGCCATGTTAAGGGGCCCTATGGATGTAAAATTTTAACTAGTTTTTTAATTGGACGTACCCTTTCCGAGTTATAGCCACTTTTATATTTTAGAGATTGTATTATTTTGCCGATTATTTCAAAAAAAATTCTTCCATACGAGTTGGACCTCTTTACCTTAGAAACGGAAAAAATTGGTTATTTTTTCGATTGGACGCTCCGTTTCCGAGATATAGAAAGTTTTTCTAATTTTTTCATATTTTCGATCAAAAATGGGGATGGGTTCCCTGGGTAACACATTCCCCATCGTCGTGGGTAACTACCCATTATTTTCCCAATTACCCTGAAGGTAATCCTGATGGGTAATTCCCCATTGTCATGGTTAGCTACCCATTATTTCCCCATACGCTGTGGGTAATGGGTAAACGATCGCTAGCCATTCCCCACGGCAATAATAATGGGTTACCCAGGGTAACCCAATACTAACGTAATATGAACCCTGGTGGGTCATACACTAAATGCAACATTTTTGATCTTTTTGAGTGCAACATTCTTAGAAATTAACTGAAATACTTAAAGTAGATTTGATTTTTTTTACAAATGAACACAAAAATACACTTTAGCCTATAGGGTAGCTAAAATGTTGAATTTTTAACCTAAAACGAAATCGCCAACGACCTTCTAGTACATCCCATGCAAGTCGGGATTTTTTAAGAATCAGGGCAGTGTTGTGATTTTATTTTAAATATCCTGTAAGTTTTACAGATTGCACTTCCGTTTCGAATGGTGTTGTCAACATTTTAATTGAATTTAAACTGAATTTATTTAAATTTGAACTTTACTTTGAATTTCATTTTCTTCTATCTTGCATATAGGAAGTGCCACTTTCCTTCAAATTAAACAACAGGATATTATTTCAACCGTGCTATATATAGTTTCGATGGTTACTGCCAAGGTTTAAACTCATAGTACGTGCGGGTGTATTTGTCAACAACATTGACAGCAGCGGCTGCAATTAATTGAACTAACAACATCAATTTCCTGTAATTGGAGAAATAATCATTATCAGCAATATGGCTATTTATCCTTGTGATGACAACAATAAAAACAAAGTACAGAATATACAACAACGGCCACAGGACATGAGCAAATCCCAAACACAAAATAATTTCTAGTTTGTATTTTGTTCAGTATTTTTGCAGGAAAATCGATAAACCCATTAAAAATAGTTCTTCCGACCAACTGGGCAAATTGAAAAACACAAAAAAAAAGAAAATAACAGACATTAAAGAAACTACATCACAATACAATTGCAATTGCATTTTAGTCTGTTTTGTGTTTTTTTTTTGTCGAATAGAAAACTCAATTCTGTGCCAAAGGATAATTATAAATCATACACAATCATGTTGTTGTTGTTCGTTTTTGCTCGATACTATAAAGTACAAAGTTCATTTAGTCTAAGAACTTGTGTGTGCATTAATGTTCCTTCAATAAACCTGCAAATGAAGGAGTATGTCCAATGCAATTATTTAAATGTGTTAGTAGTGCATGTGTTGGTGGTAGTAGCAGTATTTACTAAGTTATCCTGTGCATTGGTGTACTACTACTACTACTGTCATTGAAGCTATTAACTTGAAAAATTGTTGTTTGTTGTTGTAGCTGCAGGACATTTTAAAGAATGGCCGACACGAAACACCATCGAAAATCAATTTCTGCTCTATTGCAGGCAATTTTTGTTCATTTTGCCTGTAAAGCCTTTGATTTCGTTTCCGTTGTTAGGCTGTAAGTGTTGCACAGTGGTAGGAATGGATTATTTGCGAAATTATTTTAAAAATTTTACAAATCAACAAAATCTAATCGTATTTATAGTCACACTTCTCCAGTTATTCCAGTATTTCCATCTGATACTTTCAACGGCGTCATGATCTAATCAACCCTAGAGCAAATGTTACTCTATCTGCTCAAATCCATAGACTCGCGGACAGAAATATGGAATGAGGCTCTCTTCAATTGAGACACATCTCATATTCCTCCGTTTTTTAATTTACACTATCAGATAAACAAAATTAAAATGGTTCCCATAACATCCCCTGGAGGAATTATGAAGAGGTTTTCACAACCAGTGAGCTGTGCGCTTTCTTGTTTTATACTCACTGATTGGGACCTACAGTTTTCCACCGGTTCCAAACGGCATTTTAAGAAGCTTTTTCATGACTAAGTACTCGATAGTGTCGTCGTCACTAAGGGAAGTGGCCGCCGACGAAAGAAATTTTAAGGTGGTCTGAGCAGGGATTGAACCCAGGAGCTCATGTACAAGAGGCACGTACACTACCATTGCACCAGCAACGCCCACACACCATCAGATAAGGAAATGCTAAAAAAAACACCTGTTTTCGAAGTGACTTACAAGAGGGATACCCAAGATCCCAGGGGCATGTAAGATGTTGTCCTCATCTTTACCCCCATAATGCCCTTGAAAAAAGCATGTTCTACTGTTTCTTGTCCAGAATGCCTATCAAGTAGTGTCCACTGATCACAACTACAAACATAGCGACATCCCTTCCCCGAACATTCGTCATTCGCCAGCCTGAGATCATCTTAAAGGATACTTACGTGCTACAGTAACGTCGTTCCGAATCCCGCCTAGTCATCCTCTATAAATCTGAGAAATGTTCCTTCGCCGCAATACCCATAAAAGCTCTGTATCAATCACTTGATACGCTATGAGCTAGAAATGGGCGGCGGTAGTGCTCGTCAGTTTGGTGTGATTCTCAACAAAAAGTTTAGTTTCAAGTCAAACACTATTAAAAGGATCAATAGAGCCACAGTGGCTCTATTTACATGTAAAAGGGTCTTCGGACGACGATGGGGTTTATACCCGAAAATCGTTTATTGGATATATGCAGCTGTTGCCAGCCCGATATTGTCATTTGGTGGCCGGTACTGGAAAACTCATTAACCTAATTCTGTTGACAACAACTCAGAGAAAATCAGTGATGCGTAACACGAATGTCCTTCGCACAATCCTTATGTCCTTCGCACAATCCTTATGTCCTTCTCACAATCCTTATTATTATCCTTCAACTATTACCCTAGATTTACTGGGAAAGCAAATGGCTGCGGTCATACGCCTAAAGCATTCTTCGCGATAGATCACCAGCCCATAATGTCATGGACCGATTTGAAGAGGTCTGCGGCAATTCACAATATAAGTCTTCTATCTTCAACTTTTGAGACTGTAAACTCATATCCCGGAAAGACAGGATTGGAAGGAATGCATACCATATTATAGAATGTACTTTATCTTCTACAGTGATGACTCCAAACTTGACGGCAATTTGGAGATTTGGAGTCCATTCGAAAAAACTGGGTCTAGAATTTGCACAATGTCCTCCATGCAGAAGTCATGGCAATCGGAGAAGTTGTCCTTTGCCTGGGACGAAACGTCAACAACGTCTGGGGTGTCAATATCTACTGTGACAGTCATGCTGCTATTAAATCTCTGCAATCTGTATTCTTGACTTCAAGAACTGCCCACAACCGCCGAGCATCTCTAAATGAGATGTCCAAACACTTCGATATCCACCTTTCAAGGTTGCCGCACCGTAGATTCGTTGAGCCGGCGAGATTAGGGACTAACTTTCCTTTTCCACTGGATATGGAGCATGTGGGTATGCTCTTTTCTGCAATCAAGCTCATGTTTACATCCTAAGCTCTCAGACATGTGAATGATAGATGATCTGGAGACACAAAATGCAGGATCGCCTGGCAAGTATGACCAAGTAGTGACCTGAATTGTACCCTTAACTCGACACTGCACGCTGAAAAAATCGGTTTCAGCAACATATTTCAGGAACCATGTATATGTTTGCAAGCATTGTTTTCCAAAATTAAAGAACTGCTGCATTCTTGTTTCCTTGTTGTCTTTTTTTTTCTTTTGTTTTCAGCAGTTTCAACAATCAAAGTCACATTTTGGTCAATCAAAGTCACATTTTGGTCACAAAATCATTTCCCAAACATTTAATATTGAATAGCAAACACAGAGTGTTTGGACAAAAATTTACTATATTTGCGACAAGCTACAAACACGTTATATTTGCATCGAAACAACAAAAACAGACAGATTTTTCAGCGCGTGTTTAATAGGCAGACACGCGTCTAGACTTGGAATCTCAGCTCATGATTACTGCAGAAGCAGTGCCGGTGAACAGGAGGACGAGAGCGTTGAACATCTTATATGCTACCGCCCGGTCTTTTGTATGAGTAGGAGAAAATATCTAGGATCTAACAGACATTCAGGAAGTTAAGCTGAATGCTCTTAGGACCTTTTTGCAGAGTAGTAATTGATTCGCCAGGGTCTAATGTACGTCTGATCTTTACTGTCATCCTTGAATATCAGGATGAGGTACCATATGGCTTGTCGAGGTCAATTTACAGGTTCAACGATGGCAATGGAATATGATATTCCGCGGTATCACAATGGTCCTCATTGGACTAAGTGTGTCAATAGTGGTATCCACTTCTATTAACCTCACCTAGTGGTCAAGTCAAGAATACATATAGCTGAGTGTTTATACCAGTCTAACTGATTCGTCTCTGTCATCGATTTCTAAAGTAGTGTAGATATTAAAGAATAGGAAAAACAGTGGGATATCCCCTGGAATAAATATGTGACCTGGTCTACGAAAAGGGAGCTTACGTGCGAAAACTAGTTTTCTGTGAAAAAGCTGTTAAAAGTAAGCAACTCGTTTCGTCAGTTTCTCATTATCTCGTTAATTGTTCTCCGCGCCGGAAGTCCAGTAAGTGTTGTTGTTGGTCGGAATATTATTATAGTTCATCGTGTAAGTTGCTAGTGTGGAACATTTAAAAAAGTAACACTGAAGAAGTGACGTTTACTGTTTCTGTTGATTATCGTCTTCGCATTTCGCATGAAATGAAACACGAGTGTTGATGAGGAGTTCAGTGCCGTTTACCGGCAATATTTCCATGAAAAGGATGATGAAAACGATGATGAAAACTATGAAGAGAGCGATGATGATGAAGACGAAGTATGTGTATCTCAGGCAGAAGATGATACCGAACAAACTTTTGTTAACATGGACCTGTATGTTGTTGATGTAAAGGAGGAGGAGCTGGTAACAAAATTTCTGTCAAAAGATTGTTGTAATAATGAATGCCATACACTGATATCACGGGAAATGATCGAGAGTACGCGGAACAATTGTTTAGAGATGTCGAAAAATGAACTTGATTTAGTGATACTAAGTCACATCGAAGCTGGAATTATGAGTAACGAAAAGCTAGAAAGTGTATACGCAAAGCTTGCTGGGCGGACGAAATATGGACAGAGACAGGATACAGAAGTTATGAGGCATAGAATTCAATTTACCTTCTACAGAGTACTTGTTTGTCGTTCGTTTTTCCTTTTTGTACATGCCTGTACGACGAAGCGTTACGAAAATTTAGTACGTCATTTTCACGCACAGGGTGTAACAGTACGCCAACACGGACTGGCAAATAAACCGAGTACACATCCAAAGTCATTTAAACCGGCTGACATCGAAAAAGCTGTTAAATTCATCGAGTCTATAGCCGATTTAATGGCTCTTCCACTGCCCGGACGACTCCCAAAATTTAAGGATTTTCGGATAATGAAACTGCCATCCAGCGAGATGAAGTCCTCAATTTATCGAAAATACATTTCTTCACTCAGTGATGACGAATTGAGGATGAGTAATTGCAGTTTTCGACGGATATGGTCCAAATACATACCCCATGTTAATAATCTCTACAGATTGTGTGAAAACAAAGAAATTCGCAGACAGTGAAGAAGTGCAGTCCTTTAAGCTTATGTTAAAACCTATCGATCCTGAAATGCCGAAAGTTATACAACCAGCCGGTTTACCTTTGGAACGTCAGTGGTACATCTATCACAATCTTCGCAGCTTAGTTTCGGATATATCTAAAGTAGATATTGTGGCTCCATTGCCGAAAGATTTGCCACCGAAGAAACGGAAGGCAAAAACTAGTGAAGATGTTCTCAAACCAGACGAGGAACCAGGTCCATCTTCCTCAGGATCAACACGTAAAAAGATCTCAAGGAAAACGACAAAAAAGAAAAATACATAAACTACTCAGCATTATTATTTTTGGCCCATAATACGTTTTTCTACTGTATAGTCATGTCTTTATAACTTATAATTCAATGTATTTTGTTCATTACCAATAAATTATATTTTGTCGTATTTTTACTCTTCTTTCTCTACATTTTTAGTACACTTCTAAGCAAGTTAGGATTTTCTGCTTTTCACCACGTGAAAAAGCATTTCATCTTCCATCCGAATCAACCAAAAAGTGAAAATTGATTTTTGACACCTAAGCCCCCTTTCCGTAGACCAGGGCCCTATTTCACCAACCACTTTTCATTTGCAAATTTTCAGCTTTTCAATGTGTCAATATTTTGTGTTTCACCAACTAACTAAATGATGCAATGTTGAAAAAATGCAAAGTGGCTGTTTCACCAAACTACATTTTGCACTTTACTTGCAAAGTCATTTTTGTTGAAAAGTTGCATAATTTATCATGTTTCTGTTTCACCA
This sequence comes from Phaonia tiefii, assembly GCA_963931995.1. Classification (NCBI taxonomy): domain Eukaryota; kingdom Metazoa; phylum Arthropoda; class Insecta; order Diptera; family Muscidae; genus Phaonia; species Phaonia tiefii. The sequence continues at coordinate 246,337,330 of OZ008368.1, forward strand.
AAACTATTTACTCCGTATGTACATTGCCAATTTCGAGTTAAATATGCATAGAGAAATTTCTCATTGCAGTTTGTTTCAGTCGTTGATAATGCATCGGTTCGAAAGGTTATTCGAAGAAAGTGATGGGGAAACTCATAATAGGTGTATTCGGGATAGAAAAAACTATGAAATACTCGAAAAGAGTGTAACTATTGAGCGGTTCCGACTTAATAAAGTGCAAATTGAATTTGTTTTAAATAAAATCGGTGACAAGTTACTACAGAGCGAAAAAAATTATGCATTAAGTCCGTTGCAGCAACTGTTAACTGCGTTACACTGGATGGGCAACGGGGGACAATATCATGGTGTTGCGGACATGCATGGGGTAAGCAAGGCAACTGTATGCAGAGTTGTTCACCGCGTTGCAGAAGCATTAGTAGAAGTAATGCTTCAAGACACTGTTTGCTGGCCAATGAACAGTAGCGAGAATGCTTCACAATTTCTGAGACAAGGTGGATTTCCTCAGGTTGCTGGGTGTATTGATGGCACTGTTATAAATATTGATGCGCCTATTGAAAACGAAGAGCATTTCGTTAATCGACATGGAAGGCATTCGCTTAATGTGATGATGGTATGTGGACCGAATCGTCCACGCATCCTACGTAATTCGCAACTGTTTGCCGACTTCGAAAATGGATTTCGCCCCTTTCCTAATGCCATCATCTTAGGCGATAGCGCCTATCCATTGAAGGAATGGTTGATTCCGCCGATTCGAAGAAATCCTAGTGACATTCGTGAAGTTAGGTTCAATAGAGCACATAAATCGACGAGGAGAATAGTAGAAAACAGTTTTGGTAAGTAAACTTTATATTTTTCATGACTATATTGTTCCAATGCTTTATTTTCATTAAAGGCGCCTTAAAGGAGAAATTTCCCTGTTTGAACCACTTGCGCGTTCAGCCAATATTTGAAGCAAAAATAGTGCTTTCATGTGCGATTTTGCATAACGTGGCCATAGATAAGGAAGAAGTTCTGGCCAACCTAGGTGAAGTAAGCGAAGAAGCAGAAGAGGAGATAAATGCAGAAGAGAATTTCCCAACTGAATATACTAACAGAACTCTTGAGAATTTAATTAATTTTTTCTACATCTAATAAATAAAAACACATAAGACAGGAGATACATTGCTTAAATTTATTGAAAAATAGATAAAAAATTTCATTAAACAAATAAAAAAAAAACAAAGGAATAATTATTCAGGAATACATTCATATGTACATAATGTTCTTTTCAAAATGCATTTACATGGAGTTCACGTTCTTCAGTACTATTAACGCTGACACTTTCTTCATTGCTTGCATTTTCAAAACTTTTTGTATATTTCGAACACTGTAACCCAAGTTCATTTTCAAGTTTCAAAATTTCTAAATTATTTTTATATATTTCTGTTCTTAGCAGCTCTTTTTTCAAACTATTCATTTCGCTTTCATTGGCAGAGACGTTTCGTAGTTTTTTCTTTTTTGCATTGATATTTGTATGCGTAAGTAATCTTGCTTGCCTATCACGTTCTGCTTGCGCAACTAACCCAGGGTCCCCACCTGTTTCAGGCAAGTCTAATCCATTTACTACAGGAGAATCTGTTCCTATAATGTCGAGTATCGATTGGTCTACGTCATCAAGTTTTGCTGCTTTTCCCCCACTTGTCCCAGTCTTTCTGGCGTTATCTCTTTTGGCCTGTAAAAGATTTGTGATACAGAAACACTCACAAGAAAAATATTTATAAAGAGCCATAATACAATTCAACTTACTAAAGTTCGGCATTTCCATAGCCCGAATAATTTGTCTCGAGCGTACATCCAGTCATGTTTGTCTTTTGCTAAGCCAACAGCTTGCGCTTTTATTAGAACTTCCCGCCAACCTGCTTCCTTTTGTATCTTAGTGACAGCATTATTTTGAAAGGATGCAAAAAGAGTTTCCTAGTAATGCAAACAGAATTTTCAATAAAATATGCAGTATGTGTACTATACAATATGTTTTAATTAAATTTACCTTTTTGCTTTTAATTACCTCCAAAACTGCCAATTTTAGTTGTTGTTGAGACGCTCGATTCATCTTCGCTTCGTACCACTTCAAACACAATAATGAAATAGTAGAAGAGATTCAGTTATGTTGAAGGTCACATTCATCAAGAAGAAGCAAGTGGAGAAGTTGGCGTCGACTCCATCTTCTCAACTTGTGTAAACTCGCCCGGTCACAGAGCTATCTCTCTATCAGCTGTAGGCTAATCGCTCAGAGTTGATTTTATCTGAAGACGTTGCCAAAGCTGAATGAAGGGCAGCACTGGCACCAAGATAGTTAGCAGTGTTGAGAATCATAAGTATTATACAATATTTTACAATGTTTCTTATAATTTAAATGGTTGGAAGTTAATTAGATGTATTTTACATGAATATTTTCTCACACTATGTTACATTTAGGTATGTTGTGTTGTTATTTTATTTATATCTAGTTGAAAGTATGGGAGAATTGTATGCAATGTGTTAACTTGTATGCATAGACTTCATAACGGGTATCGGTTGTCGTTATGTACTCCATAATTTGAACAAATGCCAACAATACATTATAGGTAAACAACAACAAATACATGTATTACAGTAGGTGCTCGATAATATTTATCCACGTCAATAGCAACGCTCGGAATAGTAATCAGCTAAATTCTAACATGTTTATTTTTTCCTATTTTTTTAAAAATAATGTACTCTATTACAAAAAATTGTCTTACTGATTATTTTAACTTATACGATTTCATTAAAATTTAAATGTGTGCATATTTACCTTGTTGGAATTAATTCATATGATTGAGTTGCTACTGTAGTACATTCTTTTTTACTTTGTAAACTAGAACGAACAACAAGAATTTGCAAAGTGTATGTGAAACGCTTTACATTTGCAAAGTGAAAAGATGAAAAAGGAATTTGAAAAGTTGAAAAACTGCAATTGAAAAGTGTATGTGAAACGTAAGATCTTTTCACTATGCAATATTCACAACTGCAAATTTGCAAATGAAAAGTGGTTGGTGAAATAGGGCCCAGGTCACATATTTACTTTAATGTGTCGAAAGAAGCTATCAAGTGTTTGGTCTTTTTAAAGCAATGCAAGAGATTCGTCACTCCATCTGACCAGGGGGTTTCTATGGCACAGTTGATGGAAATGGTACTAGGGAAATGATGTAGAATGAGAGAACAAAGAAGACATACAGATTATAGACCATACAGCAAACCAAGTTTAAAAGTCATAGACTAATACTTTTAGAAGACCCAATAGTTCTCCCACCAAATTTATAACATTTGGCCTGGTGTGATATTTACGTATGATGTTGAAGAGAATTGCTTTACTAATACCAGATAGAGGCAATGGTTCAAAACAACGAACAAAATAACAACAACGGCATTTCGTTTTGTGTGTTAAAACTATTGTTTTAAATACAACACAAGTGTATCCTAACAATTACAGTCAATTAAAAAAATTTTAAAACACATTTAAATTTCACAGTTTTTCACCAAAACGACATGAGAAATTAAAGCAAGACGTTATTGTAATTCCACCTGGTGTATGCCACTTTGCGTCAAACATCTCTCTATCACACCGGCCGCATCAAGAAAAGTGTGAAAGGAAACATCAGATGAGCGAAATATTCTCTCTAGTCTGAGATTACTCTATGTTAAAAGTGTTTGATTGATACCATGATACAAATACAAGCATTGTTGTAATTTCCGTACCCAGTTATTGTCAAAATCAGCTGATAAAAATGTAGACAACGCACTCACACAAACATCTTTGTCATTTACTGGGTACGATGAAATGTAAACAAAGGAAATCATATGGGCTGACGCTACTACCTTGTATTTATATCATGATTGATACTAATGGCAGCTAAATTATGTTTGCATCGAACGAAAAAACGCATTCCCTTTTATTTCTGTCCGTATTATGCCAACCAAAGAGTAAATTACCAAAGCAATTCGTACTCGATGAAATGGCCTACTACCTCGTCGTCATCAAGAGAACATGAAGAGAGGGATAGTGGCTCTTGTCTATTTCTCTATGGTCTGACTTTCTCAATATCTTCGTCACGTACATTCGTCCGACGACGATATATGGCTGTCATATTTGGGCTGGTGCTACTATGTCTACTCTGAAGGTTCTAGACCGTGTGCAAAAGAGAGCAATTGCAAGCGATATAAGGGTAGCTAATGTATCTCCTTGTAATATAGTCATTTATCTCCTTGGAATATAGTCGATATGTATGGCTGTTTTATCGATATTTTCATGGGAAGATTTCCTCTGAGATCACAGATAAGAGTACCTAACTATACAATAAGGTTGTCCAAAGACTGTCAATTGGCCAGTGGCAGATCTAACAACACACAATAGAGAGAATTCACGTTTCAGCATAACGGTCCGTATGTGGAATAACCTTCCGCCGAGTATATTACCTATTACTTATGATAACAATAAGTTTAAGCAGGGGGGTTCTATGTAACAGCTGATCAACCTTGAATTGGGAAAACATGCAGAATAAATTACGAACGAGAAATAGCGACAGATGACAGATGGTTGCTCAATGAGTTTTCACATATTTGTCTTTGTGCATTGAACTAAAAGTACAAAACTCATCAACTGACAATATTTTTGTCAAAGACGATCAAGAAGTAGACGACCCAAAGGTGTGCGCAATTTGGCAACCTTCGTAACGCCTTGTTCACTCTGCCACGAAATTGATAATTTCGGATTGAAATTGTCGAACGAAATTGAAATCGTTCATACTGGAATTTGAGCAATTTCGTTGAAAAATCACAACTGTTTGTTTACAAAGATTGCCATTAGTAAAATTTTAGTGCCTGGACACAATAACCAAAATTCTGTCGGGAAATGAATGAAAACAATAAAATAAATGAATGGTACGTGAACTTTAACACGAAGCACTGATTCACTACGGTTTATAATATATTTTCACAACTCTATGTCGATGAAAACTTAAAATTTCAATTTGATGAATGAGGCGGCATACAATTGATTTGTGTTTTGTTGTAATTTTAGTAACCACGTGTTCGGTGAACGAAACCGACCCATAATTATCGACGGAGTTGTAGCAACAACAAAAAATTAATCGACGGCGGCAACTGAGATTTTATCAAATGAGATTTTTCGGCAGACGTTACTTAGGCTCATCTCTTTGGTTGTGACATTATTAGACACTTTTTTTTAGTAATTCGGGACTAAAAGCGGCTTAGGTGATAATATCGGCCAAGATTTTAAGTCGAAGCGTGCCTTAATGACGGCGGCGTGAACTTGAAAAAATTATCAACGACGATGGCATACCGGACAATTTTCTGTCGACTTCGTTCTCCTGCATATATGTAAAAAAGAGTACTAAGTTAATTTTGTTGAGTAAAAACAGCGTTGTATACGACAATTTTAAGTCAATTTCAACGAAATTGTTGTAAATATCTCAATTTAATAGTTGTCAAAATATATGCGAAATTGAGCAATTTCAACTCAATTTCAGCCCAAATTGCGAAAGACTTCAATTTCGCGACAGCGTGAACTAGGCATAAAGGAGAAACAAAAAGTGGTAACAATTCACTCAAACGCATTTCTCTATCGCGTCATATCTTGATTATTTCATACTTTTTGCATAGTTCATGTAATTTTACTTCAACAGGGTTGGACTTTGTGTAGTTATAAACAATAACACTATCAAAAAGCTGTTCATGTATTGAAATATATAATGGAGAAAGTAAGAGCGAGAGAGAGTAGATAATGATTATGGCTCACTCGTTTTGTTTGTAGGCATTCGAATGAAGAGTAAATTTTACTGTCTACTTTAGTACATCGTTTTTGTTTTTCATTAAATCAAGGAAACCATAGAATAATACATACGTAGATAAACTTATTCTCTCATCTGACGTTTCATTTCACACTCTTCATCGTAGGTTTGTGGAAATGAGAGCAACTAAATTTAAAATTACCTTACACCAGGTGGAGTTACAAAATATGTTCACTTATCTTTTTCCTGTCGTTTTGGTGTAGAACTGAAAAATTTAAATATATTTTGCACTTTTTTGTTGACTTTTATCGTTGGTATACATTTGTATTGTATTTAACACAACTAGTTTGTCACAAAAACACGAAATTCGGTTGTTGTTCCTTTGTGGATCGCTGTATACTATTGCCACCATCTGGTATAATTGAACCCATATTTCTACCATCCAATGTTTACTTTCCATCGTACCTATGACGTTTAATTTATTGAGCGAATAAAAGCTTCTATGGTATGTATTATTCTATGAAGGAAACAAGGAATAAATAAATAAATGGTTTCCCATTACATCCCATGAAGGGATAGGGGAGAGGTTCTCACAATCACTGAGCTGTGCGCTTTCCGGTTTTCACTCACTGATTGGGACCTACAAGGATAACAAGTGAAATAAAGTAAAATGTAATGAAGTGTTCGAGTAAAATTATTTATAGAGATTGCAATTAAATCAGACATTTAAAGAGTACATAAATAGTTTTCTCATTCTGTATGGGTTACCAATTCAGTATAACACTTTCCCCAACTTTTCCAGTGACATTTTTTTGTTTTCGGTCCAAGAAAAACAGCTGTTGCAGACTCTATGTAAATTACTCTATGAGTTTAAGTGAAGCATCGTCAAGCTCTATTCCCTCTTAAAGCCCGGTATTCAGTATTTTTGAAATTTTCGCTGCCGTAAGAAGTACTATGTGTATAAAAAATAACGAACATTTCATGAACCGATACCTCCGCTCACTTTTCAATTGCTTGGTATCCACCTCTTTGCGAAAACTTCGTAGGCAAAATCAATTACAGGGTTGTTACGCCAAAATCATTCCGTACGAAAACAATTGTTTATTAATTGTTTGGGACCGGAATTTTGATATTTAATTTTAATAAAAGTAAAACCACATGTCTTGAAAATTAAATTGAGTGCACAGAGGAATTATAAATGAAATATTTGCAAGGTTAATCAAAGATAGGTGGTTACTCTACGCAGCAAAACATTCAGTTTAAAAACAAATGACAAAATTTCTTACGTAAATTTCGCAAGAACTGAATACGGATCTTTCTTAACTACTCCTGTCCCTACTTGCTGAATCAAATAATGCAGTGTATTTATAGGGGACATCCCCTGAGCGTTGGTTAACAAATAAAAAAAACTGCACCTACTAGAATACACTCCTAAACCTACACTGAAAGAAAATCTTGTTCTTCATTGAATTTATGATAAATTTCGTTAACCCAAATGAAAAAGTTCCTCAGTTTGAAGATTGTGCGTTTCTTCACCTTTTTCGGTTTCATTGAATTGATGATATTTTTTACATCAATCTTCATCATTGGAATTTAGAAATAATTAGTGGGATCGATTCAAAATATGGACGTAGTTTTGAAAAAAATAAAAAGGAAAAGAAAAAAACTTGTAGAACCTTGAAAATAAATGCATAATAGAAAATAGTGCAATGGACAGAAAACAATATCCACGCTATTAGCATTTTTTATGTGGGCATATACCCTTTTCTTGTGAATTTTTACAATGAAAAATAGTTCAAAAACTCTGACTACAGATTACCAACCAATTTACATACAAATTATGATCAATTTACATCGAATGGATGACAAACTTACATCAAATTGATGACAACCTTACATCTCATTGACGAAAAATTTACAGCAACTTTATGAAAATACACATCAACTTGATGTAAGTCTGTTGTTGAATCAACATAAACTATTGTGAAAGATTGGCGAAATGTTTTTCACCAATTCAATGAAATGTGTCGTAGGTTGGAAAATGATGAAATGTTTCATAAAATTGATGAAGGAATGCATAAATTTGATGAAGCATTTTCTTTCAGTGTACGTACATCAGTGATGCACAAATTTCGAGTTTCCATAACACGCGTAGTTTGGGGTCACCAGTGCAGAAACCTAAACGCCCTGTATTCCAAAGTACGCTGTCCACAGTGTAGAGTAGTTTATAAAACACTTATTTATGCTGCTTGCAGAAATTTTCTAGAAGACCTACGAATGCATTTTAATATAAAAAATCATTCTTTGGAATTATACGGAGGCCCTTACGAATGTTAACCTTTCCACCCACTGTGTCACTATTGTGTTTGTTGACAAGGTTTGTTGCATTTTGTCTTTTTTATTCGAAAGGAATTCCAAAGGCAACCTAGCCACACACACATATATGTACATACATTCGCTTTCTTTTCTTATATTATTTCATTGAAATCACTGTCAAGTTCAGGGTTAATTTAACTAAAAGCCATTCTACAATCCACTCACTCACACACATCTACATGATGAGTGCAATCGAATGACCGGCACGTGTATGTTTGAATGCATTGTGTATCGTATTTAGAACATGCAAGGATGTGTAGGTTCACATGACGACAGAATGCAATTGCCTGTACAATTGTGTGTGTGCGTGTGAGTGAGTAAATGTATTGTGGACGTCATTATATTGATGTAACAAACATTTTGCAAAACAAAACCAACGAACAACAAAAGACTACAAGGATTTCATAACACTGCCAGGACTGAAGGTGGACTTGGGTTTGAAGGCAGTTTGGTTTTGTTGTTTTTGTTTGATTTGTTATAATTTCTAGGTTATAATGTGGTCATAACCATAACATCGATCGAACAACTATTTTTGTTTGCAAATACATACTTGGGTCATTTATGGCCATGATAAGGACCTTTTGCAATTCAATGGAAAATAACCAACATTTATTTTTATGCCGTTGGGAGGAATAGTTATGCATTTGTTTATAGAAAAGAAACATAGATATAACTGGAATACACGTGTCGAAAGGTGTCAATATCGAGAAATACAATTTTTAATAATTGCACTTATTACATTAATAACATTAATTTATAATAATTGCAATGCAAGTTAAACCCCTTTTTCGAATGACAAGTTTACACTAAAGGCCATTACTAAGTTCAACACTACGCGCGAAACTTTACAAACCAGAAAAAAAATTATATGAGGTGTCAGGGGACAACCGGTTGGAACGAAGTTACTTTCGCTATATAAAGTACATATTATGTACTAGTTAGTTCCAACACGCCTAAGGCGAAAAATACGAAAATTTAAATGGATCTTTAAGCAAAATACTATTTGTAAAATGATAAACTTTTGTTAAGAAATTTTTTTTTATAGAATGTATTTTTTTAAAAAAAGTATATATTTAGGTCCTTTTTGTAAGAATATAGGCCAATTCACAAGGTCTCCTATTGTCCTATTGTCGTACTTTATTTTTGTACGACAATAGGCCAGTTGTGAACCACACCATCATTAAATTTTTTGTCGTACGTCGTATTTTTCCAGCTGAATCAAGAAACAGCTGATTAAAAAACATCAATCGTCAAATCAAATCAAACATCAATGACAACTATTTTGCAAACTTTTTAACATTTAAACATTTGTTTATCTACATTATAACTTACCTCAGTATTTGCCACAATTTCCACCTCAAAACCATCCAGGAACTCTGTATCATCGGCAAACATTTTTCGGTGTGTTTAAAAATGTACAAAAGCTTTAAAAAACGCGAAATAATAAATAACAATAACAGCTGTTATGATAGTGATGTAACTTATGATATGTATTCTGTCTTAACAAACTCGGTAAAAGAACAGCACTAGAAAAGTACGACAAGCAGTAAACATACCTTTCGATGTCGTATTGTCGTACATTAAGCATGAAACACATAGACGACGACAGGCTACATGAACACACGACTACAAATGCCGCTGACTGCAAATGTAGACGTGTGGCAGCTACTGAATTATTTTCAAGACCGCAACTGCAAAGTAAACAGCTGATCTGTAATGTTGACGTTTGTGTTATTGTGTTATTTGTGTTAGAAGAAAATAAAATGTCTGGAGAATATTTAATAAATATTATTACAAACATAACAAAAATTGTGAAAACAGTTGATTATTCTGTCAGTGGTGCCACTTCAGGCATTGACAGCTCTAACCTGTTGATTGTCGCCAACACAAATAGAAATTAGTTTAATTCAACTACAGCTACATAAGTAGCATAGACAACAACCTGCAGTCGTGTCGCCTTGCCGTCGTTAAAATATTCACTTGCATATAAACGCATGTGTTTTATTTTTGACAGGTTGTGGTCGGTAGCCTGTCGTCGGCTATGTGTTTCATGCTTTAGCTTTGTGTGGAAACCAACAACAAAATGTACAACGACTGTCATACCAAAGTACGACAATAGGACAATAGGACATGTACGAGACCTTGTGAATTGGCCATATGTATTATATTTTCCGAAAAGGTAATTTTTTAAAGAGAGGTACTTCTTTTATTAAAAGCTAATGTTTTTTTAAGAAAAGGTACTATTTTTAAGAAGTAATTTTTGTAAGAAAAAGCCATGAGTATGTATTTTTTTTTCTACAAAGAAGTACTTTTTTTAAGAACAGGCAGTTTTTAAAAAAGTGGTACTCTTTTTAGGAAAAGGTTATTTTTTTAAGAAAATGTAATTATTTTCAGAAAGGCTACTTATCTCAAGAAAAGAAAAGGTTTTATTTTATTTTAAAGAAAATTTACTTTTAAGAAAACGAATTTTTGTAAGAAAAGGTATTTTTTTTAAGATAAGGTATTTTTTTTGAAGAAAAGGGGTTTTTTAATAAATGGGGTACATTTTTAAGAGTAGGTACTTATCTCAAGAAAAGTTATTTTGTTTCCCAAAAAAGTACACTTTCCAGAAAAGGTAGTTTTTTAAGAAAAAGCAATTTTTTGTAAGAAAATTTACTTTTCTAAGAAAGGATACTTATTTGAAAAAAATACTTTTATTAATAAAAGGTACTTTTTGTAAGAAAATGTACTTTTTTAAGCAAAGGTAAGATATGTATTTTTTTAAGAAAAGGTACTTTGGTTAAGAATATGAATAGTTATTTTTTTAAGAAAATTTACTCTTTTTAAGAAAAGGCACTTATTGAAGAAAATTATCTTTTTTTAAACTTCTTTCACTCTGGCTTTTCCAAATTTACTTTTTATGGGGTTCAAAACTACAATAAATATTAAATATTGGTTACAGGCTCCACCTAGAAAACCATGTATGTACATATGTTAGTCTAGACACAAACCAAAGCAAAAGTACCCAAAACCGAAACGGAAAAATCGGGGAAACCGGTTAACCGGTTTTTTGTGCTATTAACCGTGTGCCGGTTTTTTAAAAAACGCAATTTTCGAACAAACCGGAAACCAGTTATTTGACGTCGGTTAACCGGCTAATCGGATTTTACTTAATTTGTGTTAATATCCTTAAAAAAGTTAATAATAAATGATATGATTTCCGAATTTTAGTGAAATTTTGGAATAAGAAACATGATTTCCATTTCGAAATATGACCTAACTGACATATCCAAACAATTTGTTTTTCAAAATGATTTTATGATTTTAATTAGAATTAATTGAAAATTGATTAAGATTTTCAAACATCTTTTTTTTTATCAAATTTCAAAATTAAAATTATTTGATAACTAAATGTTTTATACTTAATAAAATTTTCATACAAGAAAATCTTTTTCAAATTCGAATATGATTTTGACTTTTAAATCAGTTTAAGCCGAATTTGAATAAAACTTTTAAATTTTATATTAAACACGCATTCCAGATTGGAATATGATATATATTTTTTTGAATGTGATGATTTATTCGACCTTTCGTATTATATTTAAAATTAAAATGTTCGAGCGTTAGGTTTATTTTAAATTATTTTATTCTCCAATATTTCGCTACCCATTCGGTAGCATCGCCAGGAAAATAAGCACAATTATTAATTATTAATTACAAATTTCATTTTAATTTTTAATTTTATTATTTTTTTTTAATTTATTTTTAATTAATAATTGTGTTTATCTTCCCGATGATGCTGCCCAATGGTGAGCGAAATATTGAAGAATGAAATAATTTAAAATATATATCTAACATTCGAACATTTTAATTTTAAATATATTGTTTATATTTAAAATTGAAACCTAAATTATTAAATACAGTTGTAAAATTTTGAGTTTTCACCACGCACAAAAGTATATGAAATGGACGTTAAACAAATGTAGTGTAAGTTCTACATGTGTAATTTAATTTAAAGCAAACAAAAACCGAAAAAACCGGTTCCACCGGTTTTTGCCAAAATTAAAAACCGATAATTGGTTTCTTGAAAAATTGATTTTTCGAACAAACCGAAAACCGGTTTCCAAAAAATGCCGGATTTTTGGACACTCTAGTTGTAGCATAATAGTGTTAAAAAAAAGTTGTTTAAGATGTTGTACCCGCAACTTGCGATAAGGAACTTAGTTCCAAAAGATCCTGCAAAATATCAACAATATTTATGGAGCAACATTTTAATGCTTCTAAGCAAAATCTATCGACCAAACAAGTTTTCGGAGGAAATAAATGATCAATGTTGTTAACTCTCGTTCAATTTATCATAAAGAACTTTTTAGTGCAAATAAAAAAACAGGGAAAATATATTTGTCAACACTGATGTGTACGCAGTTCTTGCGAAATTTTCGTAACAAATTTTATCATTTATCACTCAACAGACATTTTTGTTACAGATAGTTACTACCTATCGCTGATTTACAACCCTGTAATTGATTTTGCTTACGAAATTTTACAAAAAACTGACTACCAAGCAAATGAAATGTGAGTGAAATTTGAGATAATTTTAATACACGTATTTATTCTGGGAACGAAAATTTCGCAACAACTGAATACGGAGCTTTAGGAAAACAATTGTTTGTGACTGAAATTTTGACATTTCGATTATTTTGGTAAACAAAAGTATCCTTATCACACTCTTGTCATTCTCACACTCACGTTGTTTTAGATTTTAAGTGTTTGGTATAACCAGGGGGTCTCTATGACACAGCTGCTCGAAAAGGTCCTAGGGAAATGATGTAGAATAAGAGACCTAAGAAGACATATAGATTATAGACAAATAGAGCAAACTAAGTTTCAAAGTGTTTGATTGATGCTAATGACAACTAAATTATGTTTTATGTTGTTTACATCGAACGAAAATACGCATTTCCTTTTATTTCTCTCCATATTATGCCAACCAAAGAGTAAATTACAAAGAGCATAGCGACTCTTTTCTATTTCTCTATGGTATAACTTTCGGGCTTCGGTATTTCGCTTGAGCATTCTCAAAATATGCCTTCTGAGGCAGATTTTGACATACAAGTATGGCTTACCCCACAGACAGGGAAAGCATTAGTTGGAAATCAATTCAGGCATTGGAAATTCCATGATAAAGTCTATATTTTGATGAGAATTCATAACAATCATACATCAGAATTATTTGTCGATGTTGTTGATAAATTATGGGACTGTCCTTGGAGGTGGAAAGTTTCTGATAGCCATTCACTTGGGAGTGGCCAGAAATGATTCCTTCATTAGACAGTCCAAGCAGCTCACTACTTCCATGTAGTATGTCCTGGGCAATGGCTTATCGGAAACCTCCGTTAGCTAGCTAAAGTGATAAGGCGAAACGAATGAGCAACCTAAGTGGTAATGCGGTCACTGATACGTCTCAGGATTATTAGGTGACACTGTCACTGAAGCTCTTCGAAGTAGTGGACATATTCGTCTGCCCTCTGAAGGCCAACGGCGTATCAAAATTGAAGAAACCAAAATCCAGTTTCGACACACTGCATTCTGGTCAGCGTCTGATCCATAATGCGCGAGAGTAGATAAAATGCAAACCACGGTGGATGAAAATGCAATGAAAATACACAAAGAATATAATGAACAAAGAAACCCCCAACTGTTGACGACCCTCGCAAACGTTATAAGGACCACGAGTTAAGGATACGTACCTGGAATGCGCGAACGCTATACAGGACGGGTGCCACTTTCCAATTGGCGGATGTCCTCGGACAATATAAAGCTGACATCGCAGCGATCCAGGAAATGCGATGGACAGGATATGGTTGCACCAGAAAGAAAAACTGCGACATTTACTACAGCTGCAATGATCGAAAGCACGAATTCGGGTGCAGATTTGTAGTTGGCAAGAGACTGCGACACCTAGTTTCAAGGTTCAACCCAGTGAGTGACCGCATAGCCACAATTCGCATCAAAGCGAAATATTTCAACATCTCGTTAATTTGTGTGCACACACCGACAGAGGATAAAGATGATGAGGTCAAAGAAACATGTCATGAGCGTCTGGAGGAAGTACACCAACACTGCTCAGACCACCACATTAAGATTATTTTAGGCGATTTTGGGAAAGGGAATACCAACGGCGGTCATCACAGTCTAGATGATACCACCTCCGATAATGGAAAAATACTGATAGACTTCGCCTCTGCAAAGAACATGGTAGGTGCCAATATCGACTCGAATCATTAAGTGGTGACTGCGAAAGTGCGCACAAGACTGAGCATGGCGAAAAACGTACGAAGCTCTCTCTCCTGCTAGGGCAGAATGCCCCTCTCTGGAAACCGCTGCAAGGATTGAACTTGACTATCAAAAACCGCAGTAGGATAAGCCATGGTACGACGAAGAATGTCGCATTGCAACTGATGAAAAAGACGACGCACGTATGGCAACGAAACAGTCAGTTACAACGCGTGCTGCAAGTGATCGGTACAAGAGGTTGAGAAGGGAGGAAAACCAACTATTTAGGCGGAAAAATGGCAGTGGGAGCAGTGGGAGCAGAGGAAGAGTGAAAAAACCGAAATGTGCAGGATGAATGGTGAATCCGGAAAGTTTTTCCAGAGGGTAAGAAGATCGAAAAACGGGCCTAATAATGGGCTGCCCTCCTGCAAGGACGAGAATGGGCTTCTGGTGACTGAGAAGCAGTGTGTGCTCAAAATGTGGAGGGACCACTTTTCAGAACTACTCCACTCAGATTCTTCCACTGAAGATCAGGAGGTAATGATAGTGGAAGATAGTGTCGATTGCCCCCCCCCCCCCACCCACCGAAACAAGGCGAGATTAGAACGGCGATCTCCCGGCTTCATAATAATAAAGCCGCTGAACTTTTTAAGGCAGGTGGCGAAGGACTGCTAGCCCACATATGCTTCGCCTTACATATATGCAGTATATGGCTGGGGGAAGTCTCAGTGTATTATGTCCTGTATTCAAAAAAAAAAGATCCGTGTGTCTGTTCCAACTATAACCGTATCAGTCTTTTATCCATCGCGTATAAGGTCTTGTCGAGCGTATTATGTGAAAGGCTAAAGCCAATTATTGAAAACCTGATTGGGCCTTATCAGTGTGGTTCTATACCACGCAAGTCCACGACTGACCAAAAGACCAAATCCTGGAAAAAACCCACGAAAAGCAAATCGATATATACCACCTTTTTGTCGATTACAAAGCTGCTTTCGATAGCCCTATACGGGGAAAACTATACGAAACTATGTCTGAACTTGGGATTCCGACAAAACTGATCCGCCTTTGTAGAATGACACTGACCAACACCAAATCAGCAGTGATTCTGTACCACGTGAGGACTGAGACAAGGCGACACACTTTTGTGCAATCTCTTCAACATCTTAATGGAGATCATATTGAGAAAAGCTGCAGTAAATACGACCAAGACCATGAACACGAAAAGCCATATGTTGCTGGCGTATGCTGACGACATAGACATCATTAGGCGAAATTTGTGAGAGGTTACTGCAGTATCTTCAAGAATTAAAAAGGAATTAGCGAAGGTCGGTCTTGCGGTTAATGAGGGCAAGACAAAATTGATGGTGTCAATGACCAGAGAAATCTCTCGACTTGGTCCGCACTTGAACATTGACAACCGATTTAATTTTGAAGTGGTAGATGAATTTGTCTACCTTGGATCAGCCGTGAACAAGGACAACAACGTCAGCCTGGAGATAAATAGGAGAATTATTCTTGCAAATAGATGCTATTTTGGGCTCAGCAAGCAGTTTAGGAACAAAGCCCTCTCTCGACGGACAAAAGTCCAGCTATATCAGACTCTCATTTCATCTGTCTTTGCATATGGCTCCGAAATTTGGGTCATATCGCAAGCGGATGTAAAACACCTTGGAGTATACGAGAGAAAAATTCTCCGTAAAATATATGGTCCTGTTAGGGAAAACGGAGAGTACCGACGTCTCTGGAACCAAGAGCTATATAATTTATATTCTGACGTGGACATATGTAGCTAGGCGAATCAAATTAGGCCAATTGCCTTGGCTAGGCCATGTTATCAGAAATGGACTAGGCAGAAGATTCCCTCCGTATCCTTGGTGTTACCAACTGGCGAGAAAGGGCGAAGAATAGAGCCAGTTGGAAGAATATGTTGAAATTTGTTTAATTTGTTTGTTTAATTAATATGTGTAAGACGTCTGACCTCATGAGGTTGTAAAATAGTCAATAAAAGTAAAAGTAAGTAGTTGATAAATTAAAAAAAAGTTTTACTAAATAAACGCCGTTGCTATAGAAATTGAGTTGTATTAACCTATTTGACTATTTCTTGAACTGAAATGGAAATGGAAGTTACAACTCGTAAAGAGTACAGTATTATAATTCGTGTTTAAATAAAGGGGTTTTCAACAGAGACGCTACAAAAGTAAATCCATAGGGACAGCAAACGACGCCATATTTTTCCCCGCTCTTTTGACATTTCTCTTCAGTAAGGTTTGCCATTTCATCATGGAAAGATATACGAGCCAACAACGAGTCGAAATTATTAAAATTTACTACCGAAATTTGGAGTCAGTGGCCTGAACTTTAAGGGGCCAACTTTAAGAGGCCTCAACAATCAGCGATGAGGCTCATTTCTGGCTGAATGGCTTCGTCAATAAGCAAAATATGCGTTATTGGTCAGACAGCAATCCACACGTAATCCATGAGTCATCATTGCAAATTACGGTTTGGTGCGGTTTATGGGCCGGCGGCGTCATTGGGCCGTACTTCTTCCGTGATGATCAAGACCGGCACATTACTGTGAATGCGAATCGCTACCGTTCAATGATAACCGAATATTTTTGGCCCCAATTGGATAGTATGGACTTGGAGGACATGTGGTTCCAACAGGACGGCGCCACAAGCCACACAGCGAATGCCACAATCAATTTATTGGAAACCAAGTTTGGTGAACGTGTTATCTCACGAAATGGCCCTGTCGTTTGGCCGCCTCGGTCGTGCGATTTGACGCCGTTAGACTATTTCCTGTGGGGCTATGTCAAGTCCATTGTCTATGCCAACAAGCCAGCGACGATTGATGAACTTCGTACGAATATCGAACGTGAAATTGAAGCAGTATCGGCAGATTTATGCTTGAAAACTGTCGAAAATTGGGTTCAGAGTCTGGACTTCTGCAAGCGTGCCCGTGGTGGCCATGCAAAAGAAATCGAGTTCCATACATAATGGCATCGAACGTACTTTCACAGGAATAAAGAATTTCATTGGTATTTAAAACCGGTTTTGTTTTATTTAAAAACACTTTTGTAGCGCTCTTATTGAAAAACCCGTTGTTAGTCACTGCTATCATAATTTAGTTTCTGTTACAAAAACACTTGTTACAAAGTTATGTATTCGATTTTTTTTATAAGAGGCTTTGCTGTAAAAGAGAAACTATATTTAAATGTTACACGAGGACTTTTCAGAAAAACTACATATGATTCAGAAGCTATGAAATTATGATGATAAAGTATACAAATAGTAGTCGTGTTTTGGTTACAAGCAAGCGATTATCGCTTGCTAAGTTGCAAAGAAAACGGCTTTTTAGCGAGAAGTCATTTTGTTCAGAAATATGAAAAATGGTTAAAAACGGTAAAAGATGTCAAAATTTTGTTGTTTTAAATTTAGCGACAATGAATCTCGTCGCTAAGTTCTCGCTAAGTCTTCCCTAAGTGCTTCATACAAAACAAGCGAATATATAAGGAAGCGTTGTAACCAAAACACGCTTAATATCCACCGAAATATATGGTAAGTATACATATTCACATTTTACGCCGTATAGCGCCATAATTTGATATGCTTTTGACAAAAACAACGGTTGACATATGTATATTTTGCTATACGAAATCAAAAGAAGGTCATTAAAGTCATGTATATTGTACTGTTATCGACATGACGAATATGCCTAGTTGATACATCTCACCACACAAGTTTCTGAATCGCATGTATTTTTTATTTTACTATTTATACTTATAGTATTACCATAAATTGAGGTGAAGTGAGTCTTTTAAACACAATCGTTGAATCTGACGCCACTATTGACGCCTTCACAAACATGCAACAAATTGTGGACACTTGTCTGGAGAAACTATTATTGTTGATGACACAAATTAACTTAAACATATGTACATGTGATATTTTTAAATTATAACTGTTTGTATGTGGTTACAGAGTTAGTATTTACCCCCCAATGGGTTTTTTTTTCAAAAAATCGTCAAAATACGAGAATAGCTCAAATAAAAAAAATCAATGAGTGTTCGAACTCACGGACAGTGTTGCCAGATAAAGTCGGTCACAAATCGTCAAATTGGAGGTGCAGAAATCGTCAAATCGTCAAAAAAAATTTTCGAAATCGTCATAAAATCGTCAACATTAAAAACTGCAATTGCTGTACCAAATATCAATATTTTTGTGGGGGGAAAACAGTAAAACAAAGCAATTAAATCAATATGTTATAGTAATATTTTTAAAATTCATATATCTTTATTTAAACTCTATTCCGAAATCTTTTCAACTATTGGTCAAACAACCAACGAACAGAGTTGACAAATATGTGTACGAACACAATCGGAGCGATAACGTAGGCGGTACAAATTTGTACACGTATTCTTATGGAAGAAAAACAAAAGCTGGCATTTGACGTCGCTTCTGGCGTAAACGACAAAAATTAGAATTCTTTTTATTTCCCTGGCGTCAAGACGCAGAATGTTGGCGGCTTAATACAAAAATAAAACAACACTGGAGATTTCTGAAAGAAATGTGAACAGGAATTGTAAATTTATATTTTATAGGGTAAAAAAGAAGAGTCGATGCAGTTTTTGTCCTTCATGAATAATTTTCATTAACCCCTAATTGGCTGACCCCCGATTCAATTGTGTGAATTTGATTAAACGTCACACAGATAATATTTAGGGTATTTACATACATATGTATGTATATTATTGACACGGTATGTTTTATACATTAATATCGTAAGTGTTTAATAGTTCTATACTTCCCCAGCCCGTCTACAAAAATGTAATCTCGATAATTCTATTATTTCATAAATGGTTCCATTTGTGGGGAGTTTTTCTACCCAATATCCCTTGATGGGTTAAGTTTATGTTTAAATATAGTATATAGCTGTCGCTCTTGCATTACCAACAATTTCAATTTTGGAATAGACTAAAAATCGTCATTCCAGAAGCTGAAATCGTCAAATCGTCATTTTATGTTTTTGTGACTAAAAATCGTCAAAATGACGATAAATCGTCACTTCTGGCAACACTGCTCACGGATGATGTGTTAACACCTTTTTGCTACACGGTACCTGTTCGATTTCTATGAACACATTAGTAAATGTTACATTGGAAAATAAAAAATAATAGTTTTTTTTGTATACACCGGGCAATGCTGAACATCAAATGACTCGCTTTGTTTATCCATAGCAACAACAACGAAACAACCAAACACACAACATCACAAATACTTTGTCCGAAGTAGCTGACGTATACGTGTGTCACATAACCACATGTTTGCCATATCAACAGCAACGAAACAGCCAAACACACAACATCACACATACTTTGTACGAAGTAGCTGACCATTTAGTGTGTCTCCATAACGTCGACTGCGGAAGCAAATGAAATTTTGCGTGGCTATGCGTTATATCTCCGTTCAACAACAGCAACAGACACATGTACATACAGCTGACCATTTAGTGTGTCTCCATAACGTCGACTGCAAATGAAATTTTGCGTGGCTATGCTTTATATCTCCGTTCAACAACAGCAACAGACACATGTACATACATACATTATTATGTTAATACATACGCTATAGACACAATTTCGTTTGCCTCACCCCTGCCACACCACTCTTTCATTGCTCTCTTGCTCGCTCATTTTTGTTTAACACGTCATTATTCTCTTTCGCAGTCGCAGAAAATCTGGTTTTAGCAGCAGCATAAAATCTGGTTTTAGCAGCAGCATAAAATCTGACTTTGATAAATTTAGTCCCTATACGCCGCTATAGATGTTAACACATCAACAATTGCTATAACTCGGAAACGATGCGTCCAATCACAAAACTAATATTTTGTTTACCTCTGCAGAAGGATTTAACCTATTGATATCTTCAATACGGCATCACTTTGTTTTTTTTTTAAATCGCTATAACTAAAATTCCTAGAATATAAAATCGCTAAAACACAGTTATGACAATATGTCTTGAACGGGAGCGTCCAATCGAAAAAAGAACTAATTTTTAAAGGTTTGTTAGGGTTTTTTATAAAGTGGTCCTATCGTATGGAAGAAATATTTGTCAAAAAATCACAAAAACATGAAAATTGCTAAACTGGTTTTGATCGAAAAGCGGGATTTTGACCAAAAAACGGGATTTTTTTATGTCTAAACAATGAGTTAACATTTAAATAAATACAAATATAAAATTTAGAAAAAGTTAAGTTGTATTTAAAAGTAAAATATGTATATATTTTTTCAACTTATTAATCCCTATTTAACTCCTACATATATAATTTTATATTATCGACACGTTCCCGGCAGAATGTATTAAGCGACAAAATGGAAATGGATTTGTATTATTTTTTCGGTTTTTACCATTTCATTTGCTTAATAACTCATGACGTGGTTATGCAAGGGACATTCTCTGTACATCGAAATGTGGAGCTTGGATAAATTTTGAGAATATGGAAAAAAGTCATTGTCGCCAAATAGGTCGCTTAATAGATTCTGTCGGGAATGTGTCGTTATTATTTTTTTAGCCAGAAAAGCGCGATAATCCCGCAAAAAGCGGGATGGTTGATCAGGTTAGCTATAACTCAGAAACGGTGCGTCCAATTGCAAAAATAATAACTTTGTTACCTACATAGAAAGCTTTAACCAATGGAAGTCTTTAATACGGCATCACTTATTTAAAAAAAATCGCTAACTAATATGTGCGTTTTAGCGATTTTTGGAACGAAGTTACATGGGGGATGGGGGTTAAATGAAAAAAAGTAAACAAATTTTGTTTTAACGCTATTATGCTACCATCCACTACTATTAACTATATTATTTACTTTTGCTTTGGTTTGTGTCTAGACTAAAGGCTTGGACCATACAGAAAGGAATTAACTAGATGTCTCACATATTTTATGAAATTTCTTGTTTAATGGGAAGTTTTCTAGGTGGAGCCTGTAATCAATATTTAGTATATATTGTAGTTTTGAACAAAATAAAAAGTAAATTTAGAAAAGCCAAAATGAAAGAAGTGAGCAATTTCTTAAATGAGTGCATTTTCTTAAAAAAAGTAAATTTTCTCAAAAAAATACCTATTCATATTCTTAAACAAAGTACCTTTTCTTAAAAAAGATAACTTATCTTAAAGAAGCACCCTTGCTTAAAAAAAGTAAATTTTCTTACAAAAACTACCTTTTCTTAAAAGAGTATTTTTTTTAAATAAGTAAATTTTGTTGTGAAACTAAAAAACTTTCTTGGGATAAGTACCTACTCTTAAACATTTACTATTCTTGAGAAAAGGACCAAATCTAAAAATATCCCATGTCTTAAAAAAAATATATTTTCTTCAAAAAAATACCTTCGCAAAATTCTTTCTTAAAAGTACATTTTCTTAAAAATAAAATAATAACTTTTCTTTTCTTTTCTTGAGATAAGTAGCCTTTCTGAAAATAAGTACATTTTCTTACAAAAATAACCTTTTCCTAAAAAGAGTACCGCTTCTTTAAAAAGTACCTATTCTTAAAAAAGTACTTCTCTGATAAAAAATTTTTGCGATTGGACGCAATTATAGTCACGAATTATAGTCATTCTTTTATTTTAGCCATTTTCTTATTTTGGCGATTTAAAAAAAATCATTCGTATTGGACCATTTTATGGAAACCCATAGAAACCCTAAAAATTAGTTATTTTTTGGATTCGACGTACCGTTTCCGAGATATAAACATTTTTTTTAATTTTTTCATATCTTCGATCAAAAATGGGGATGGGTTACCCAGGTAACAAAAATGGAATACATAACTTTGTAATAAATAACGAAGTTACATACAAAGTATGCCAAAAGCACGGGGAATCGATCAGGCAGTTGCTCAACTATGGACTTGGGAGTTTTGATGGAGAATACAGTTTGAAAGAGAAAAATAAATAGATAACTGGAAGATTATATTTGCAGCCACGCTCGAACCAGCAAGAGAACCAGAAGAACAAAACACATCAGCTGATGATGGTATTGTTATTGGAGGAAAAAAGGTGAACAAGTGGAAAAGTGGAATTAGAGTAAAATTATTTGGAGATTGCAATTAAAAGGCAATCGCAATGGCAATTAAGAAATTTTAAATCTGCATTTGTTCGTGGAATGCAAATGGAACTTTTGGAATCGGATGCCAATAGTAATGAAATATGGGAATGCTTTTAATTAATTAGGATTTGTTTGCTCGCTAGCAATTCTGTTTTTAAAGTATTTTGCAGAGGTTTGGGGCTTCGATGCGTATTTCCTGGTAGTACTTATAAACTCATAAACCTGTACTGTCTAAAATATTTGAAAACCAAAACTACCAGACATAGACTAATACATACATAGATACATTTTTTCTCTCATGTGACGTTTTATTTCACACTCTTCGTCGTAGGTTTGTGGAAATGAGAGAAATTAAATTTAAAATTAACTTACACCAGGTGGAGGTACAAAATATAGTCACTTAACTTTTTCATGTCGTTTTGGTGTAGAACTGAAAAATTTAAATGTATTTTGCACTTTTTTGTTGACTTTTATCGTTGGTATATATTTGTATTGTATTTAACTAGTTTGCCCCAAAAAAACGAAATTCGGTTGTTGTTCCTTTGTTGGACGTTGTTTACTATTGCCTCTATCTGGTATTATTGAACCCATGTTTTCCACCATCCAATGTTTACTTTCCATCGTACCATGACGTTTAATTTATTGAGAGAATAAATGTATCTACATATGTATGTATTAGTCTATGCTACCAGATATGAAGGAAATACTTTGATAAATTGATGATAAAATAAATAGAATTGTCAATGGAATTTAATTTTTTTTAAATAGCATTTTTAGAGGTATTTCAAACTAATTCTGTGTGTTTATCGAACCAAATAATTTGGATTGACTAAAATTTGGACATTAGCGACATTATTGTCAAAATGGTCACCAGCCTCAGGGCTAAACAAAATTTTGACAAGTAGTCTAAATTTTGACGTTTGTCTTTTATGCAGCATTTGCACGGAAGCATGGTACAATATCTACATGGTAATAGCAGCAAACGTTGTTGTAGTTGTAGGCAGCAACAACAGGCATTTTGCTTTTGTCTCACTCGCTTCAGTTGTCAAACTCCACAAAAATACAAACCAACGCCACAAGAATGCAAGAGTAGAAAAACAAAATACATGAGTTTGTCAATTGAAGCGAATAATGACATGAAAAAATTTAAATCAGCTGTCCAAATGACTTTACCATGTAATATTATTGTAGAATGCTTGGAAGTTTGTACGCGAAATAGTAAACAATTCAAAATGTCAGAAATAAAAAGCAAAGGACTACTCACAAATAAAATAAAAAGCAAAAGACTACTAAAAATTAAAATAAAAAGCAAAAGACTACTCAACATTTTGACAAGTAGTCTAAATTTTGACGTTTGTGTTTTTATGCAGCAATTGCTTGGAAGTTCGCGAAACAGTAAACAATTCAAAATGTCAGCAAACAAAAAGCAAACATAAACAACGTGCAAGTCATGATAAAATAAGGAAGGTAAACTCGTTAGAACAGATGTTTTAAATTGTTTCATTGTGGTTGATCGTTTCAACTGTCAAACTAATATGTACTTTGTTTTAGTACAATTTTGTATTCCTGTGTTGTTAGTATACTTACGGGCATAGGTTGACAACTCAAGCGATTGAAACAAAATGCCTGTTGTTGCTGACTACACCAACAACGTCTACTGCTACTACTTGATTATTTTCCTATGCGTGCAAGTATAGTTAACTTAATATGACGTTATTATAAAATGCATGGAAATACTTGTAGAAAAACGCATTGAATTATAAAGATGACAAATAGCAAATAAAGTCTGTAACATGGTTAAATAAGTAAGGTAAACGTAGTAGGAATTGTTGCAACAACAACAGACATTTTGTTTTTGTTTGGTGTCCATAATCTGTCAAATTTTATACATGTGTGTATCTACTGTAAAAGTAAACAAAAATTCACAAAAACAAAATACATGTGAATTTGACATAAGAGAAACACCTAAGCAAGAAAATTGTTCAAATCAGCTGTTCTAACGAGTTTACCTTACTTATTTTACCATGGTCTGTAAAATCCAATACTTTTTGTCAATATAGTCATAGAATTTATAAAACAATAAGAGCATACCTCACGTCTTCTACTCACCATTTGATTTATCACATCCATACATAACCGTCCAGCTGCCAAAATTTTGATTTTCAATCTCACACAGCAAAATCGAAATTGTATCTTCACCACACAAAAATAAATTCAACATAATTTACCACGACCGAAATATTTTCGATGTACACACAGCCTAAACTACAAATTATAATTGTCCCATAATTAAATTACCCCATGTGCTGAATGCTGAGTACCACTATTATCAGATTTAAAATTAACTGAATTTGCATAAACGTTACCCATTATTTAAATCCAATTGGAACAGTAGTACTAAATGTATTTATGATACGAAATAATACAACACTGAACTTGTTGTTGTTGTTCTAAAATGTAAACAATTCTCTCTCACCACTCTGCTTTTTCTATCTCATGGTGGCAATTTGTGTGTACAACTTTTTCACACATTTCATTTTACACAGTGATTCGTACGCGATTTTCTGATTTCGTTACCACATTTCTACACAGCTGTCAGTTGTCATTTTGACATCGGCGGCAACGTTTGCTTATTGTTTGTTGGCAATTTTGTTAAAAGGAAAAAACGGCGCGACGCGTTCATACCAATAGGGTTTCGTTCGGTTTATTCTCCCAAATTCTGTTATTTCGTTTTCTTTTTATTCGATTGCTGCGGTGTTTTACACATAGAAAAAGAGACGGCGCGATATTGAGTGTATAAAAGGAAAGAAGACTTGCTTTAATTACGGTTACCAAGGAATAAAACTCCGATTGGAAATTGTTTCCTAACGCGAGTGTTTTTTCGTTTCTAAACAAACAGCAGAAGTAAAGAGAAGTAAACGTAAATTGATTTCTTGTTAAACAAAGAAAATGAATAGAAGAATAAAACAAAAAAATCACAATTCATTCATAAAAAAGCAACAGAAGCTGTTGCAGTTTATATAGAAAAAAACATCCTTTCTGGTCGCGAGTGAAAAGTTCAGTTTGACAAACAAAAAAGAAAATAAAACGCCGCAATACAAATAATGAAATAACACAAAAATATCAACTGTTTGTCCCTTCAGTGTTTGGTGTCGTGTATTGTACATATATCCTCAACTAACCGCGTGTGTTCCGTTTAAAGTTCGCTGATCCTGTGCAATATTTGTGTGTGACCCCTTTTTTGTTTCCCCACCCATCCTACATTGGATGATTTTACCATTTCTGCCCGACGTCCCGTGTTGAGAAACCAACAAATATGAAGGCCGTATGGAGAACAATATGAAACATCGTCAGACATATGAGTAAGTCAATGAGTGAGCGATTGTATCTTCTTCTTGTGTGTGTGGTGTGTACATAGTATGTGTATTAGAAAAACCAACAACCGCAACTCTAGCAATGCCAAAATACAACACCTAAGCAATTTCACATTCAAGTAGTGGCGGCCTACTTAAATATATTTGTACCAAATTGTAGCATGTTCAATTCAATTCTTTTTTGTTGAATCTCTATATCTTTCCATTCTTGTAGCTACTTTTGTTGTTACTGTATACATATGTATTTCGTTGAGTTGTTCTTTTACATTTTATTCGTATATACTTATACACATGTATATGCGGATGTATATATGTATGTACTTACATGCAGAACTGAAATCCATTGGATACCCAAAACAAACACAACAACAACAACAGAAGTCTGTTCCAAAATAACACAAATCATCGCACCGCACCAAAAACGTGTAACATAACAGCCAACAGCTTTGTAGTCTGAGATTTGGCATTTTTCAAAAGTCAAGTCAAAAACAAAAACTTCTTTGTCATTCAGCTTAAAGTTTAACGGCGCCTAGTTTGCGCAACTTAACATGCCGCCGCAGTTGCCGGCTCTTACCGGCTTTTATGCCAGGAATACACGATACACGGGTTGAAGTGAATGTTTACTTGGTATAATGAAATTAAGGTTGTGTGCGAAAAAAGTAAGCTCGTCAATTAAAATATATACAATTTATTTAATTTTCTTCAATCTGATGGAACGGGTTCTACACATTAAAGTTTAGTTCATATTTCTAATGTATCTGCTGGATAGATACATATGTAGCTGTGAACTCCTGCTGCCACATAATTATCAATAGAGTTGAACGATATTTTCGAAGCAGTGATTTGATCACAGTGACTGAAATATCACGGGTAACTGCAGTGATGCATTAAGCGTGTAATTCGTCTTTTATACGATGACTTACTACCCTGGGTCATTGTGTTCATTCCCTTTTGGTAACGCTTCGTAAATTCATTTGCTTTCAGACGATGACTCTCTGTATACATCTTTGTGACGTATTGTCGGTTAATCTTTTTTTTTTCTATTCGTAATAATCTCAAATTCAAAATTTCAAGAAAAATTAATGAACAATGTCTGACAAAATTGTAATAGATAGTATGGTGTTAATTTATTAAGAAATTGCTTCGAAACAATCTTTCTCCAGTTTTTGTATATTGTTGCTTTAACGCCATGTCAAAACACGAAAGAGGTGAAAGAGAAATATAAAAAGGACCCCATGAATTTCCAATTCGTGCCTCTTATGCTACCCCTCTTTCTTCTCTTCAGACCTCACCCTGAAGCATCGTAAGTCGTGACTCGTGCCCCAGGGCCGTAAGTCATCGTATAAAAGACGAAAATGTTATCCCCTGTTAAACTAATTAAACTCCTCATACCAAGTGGTCGAAAACTTAGTTTTACAGGGGATAACATAACACGCTTAATATGCCAAATAGACGATACTTCCAATGCCATTCTGTCAATGTCGTCGTTCTTCCAATGTTACTGTTCTTTCAATACTGCGAGTTCTTTCAAAGTTGACCTTCTTTTAATGTTGCCGGTCTTGCATTGTTGTTCAATGTTTCCAATGTGTTTGCATAATTCCGTGACATCGCAACATCTGTTTTCACTGCCTAGCATCGTTCAGGTCATGACAGACAGAATAAGTTACATGTTTTTTGTATCCAAGCACTTACATATGTAATATAATAGACTTGTTTTTTTATTCCTTGTTAAACTAATTTTTCGACCACTTTGTATATAGAGTTAAGAAACATTAAGCGTGTTTTTTATTTTTCGCTATAACTAATTTTTCGACGACTTTGTGTGACGACTCGCCGACTCGCTTACTCCCCATACAAAGTGGTCGAAAACAGCCCTTCTAATACAGCATTCACACTGGCATCGATTTTCTTGATTTTGCCACTTTTGTTGATTTCAAGCAGAAATCAAGAAAATTTGCTTGATTGCCTGCCCATACGTTTTGATAGACGACAAAAACTGCTCGTGTATTGAAATATTCAACGAAGAGAGTAAGAGCAAGAGCAGAGAATCGACGCGCTTCACTCGTTTCCTATTCAACGAAAATATTCAACGAAGAGTGTAAGAGCAAGAGCAGAGAATCGACGCGCTTCACTCGTTTTCTTTGTTGGCACTCCACTCCATGAGTAAAGTTTCTTCTCTATACCATAGTTTCTTTCTGTCAAAGCGCATCGATGCGGTGGTACCACTAGAATACCCGACTTATATATTTATCGCATTTTTTTAGGTATTTATTGTTTCTCAAACATATTTTTTATACTTTTTTTACCATTATTCCTGGAATACATTTGTACTGAATTTGATGGTGTAAAAATACCAGACACAGCAAAATGCCTACTGTTGTCGGCTTGGTGTGTTTGTTGTCGTAGTAATACTACCTCGTCGAAGCGCCTTGACTTTCAATAAAATCAGGAAAAATCCCAATGCGAACACTTCAGATTTTGTTAGGGCATTTGATACGAAATCGGGAAAATATTTTGTAGTGCGAATGAGCTATAAGTGATTTTGGGCGGCTCCCCATACAAAATCGTCGAAAAATTTGCTTATTGTTTCCTGTTATAATGAGCCTGTTTTTTTATTCCCTGCTAAACTAATTTTTCGACCACTTTGTATGGGGAGCTAAGCGATTTTAAGCGGCTCCCCACACAAATTCGTCGAAAAATTAATTCAGCAGGGAATAAAAAACGTATAATTTCGAAATTTTTAACGTATAATTTCGAAATCGTACGACACGTACCATATCTACAGTGCCAAATGAAAAAATAAAATATGAATCTTTTAGCGAAGTATTTGCTTTGTGGGACTAGAAAAACAAATATTAATAAAAATATCGGAAAATATATATAATACATATTCAAATATCAAATACCATAGAGTAGTGATGTATAGAGACGCTATTGTTCTCATCTGACATTTCCTTTCGCACTATTCGTGGTGCGGTCTGTGCGACAGAGAGTTATTTGACGTAAATTGACGTAAACCAGGTGGAATTACAAAAATTGTTGATCAAAAATTTTCATGTCTTTTTGATGAAAGTCTGAAATTTAGACGTATTTTGGACTTGTTTGTTATATTTTATTGTTAGTATTTGTTTGTGGTGTGTTTACACGAAAATTTTCGGAATTTTGGCCTCACAGAACATTCGTAAGGGAATTTGGGTATCGGGATAATGGTAGGCGTGATAATTTTGCTAGATTACCGTCTGGAGATAAGGCAGCTCCAAAAAACTAATTGGGAGTTTGAATATGGCGTATCAGAATGTTCGCGGTTTGAATACTAAATTGTCCAGATTATTTGTTGATAGCTTTGGTTTTGAGTTTGATGTCATTGCATTTTCTGAGACATGGCTTAAACCTAATGTTTTTAATTCTGAGTTGTTCTGCAATAAGTACGTAGTTTATAGAAAAGATCGTGTTGGTAAAATTGGTGGTGGTGTTTTAATCTCAATTGAGATTTCTTTATCTTCTGAGTTGGTTACAGTTGATGACATTGGCGATCTTGAGTTTATTGTGGTGTCCATTAATTTAGGCGATTTGAAATTGTTTGTCACGTGTTCTTATATTCCGCCATCTTCATGCTTTGAGGTATATCAAGAGCATATTGACGCTATTGCAAATGTTATTGCGTTAGCCAGTAGAAAGGACCGTATTTTAGTATTGGGTGACTTTAACTTGCCGTCTGTGACATGGGTGTCTTTACCCGATACTAATTCTCTGACTCCATTGACACCATGTGATTGGTCATCTGATTTTGTTACGCATATTTCCGAACTTGGGTTGATTCAATTGAACGACATTCCCAATTCTACGAATCGAGTCCTTGATCTAGTTTTAGTGGATGATTCTAACAACTTTGATATTTCTCGAATTGATCCGTTAATTTCTCCTGAGGATAGTTACCATCCAACGCTGGGAATTAATTATACATATGATACCATGCAGGTTGGTTGCAATTGCTCTTCGTCCTATGTTGGCCTATGCTTTTCGCGTGCGAACTTTATTCTTTTGAATAATCTTATCTTTGATACCGACTGGCATAGTATTTGTCAGTGTGATAATTCTTTTGAATTTGAAATCGCCCTGGATGATTTCTATAATATTATTAATGGCTATATTTCTAAGTCTGTACCCAAGAGGCCTATAATGGGTAATACTGGTCCCCAATGGTCCTCAAGGGCTCTAAATAGTCTCAAGAATGTAAGGAATAGATGTTCGAAAAAGTATAAAAAATCTGGACTGCTAGCAGACTATGCTAGGTATATTGTTGCTAGGAGTAGATACAACTCTAAATCTCGTGAGAGTTACAGATTATATTTGGATAGATTGAATTCTAATTTTAAACGGAACCCCATATATCGTTGGTATACATTTGTATTGTATTTAACACAACTAGTTTGTCACAAAATCACGAAATTCTGCTGTTGTTCCTTTGTTGGACGTTGTTTACCATTGCCTCTATCGGGTATTATTGAACCCATGTTTTCCACCATTCAATGTTTACTTTCCACCGTACCTATGACGTTTAATTTATTAAGAGAATAAAAGTATATATGTATGTATTAGTCTATGGCTCTATCCATAGACGATTTTATTATAGACGAATTAATTCTCTCATCTGACGTTTCACACTATTCGTCGTAGGTTTGTGGAAATGTGAGAAATTCGACAAAATTTCACTTACAGCAGGTGGAGCTACAAGAACGGTTTACTTTACTTTTTATTTCGTTTTCGTATAGAACTGTGAAATGTGAATGTATTTTGCTCTTATTTGCTTTCTTTTATATTTGATGCACATTTGCATTGTATTGTTGCTCCTTTGTAGGATGTTATGTACTATTGCCTCTATCTGGAATTATTTAACCCATGCTTTCCACCATCCAATGTTTACTTGACGTTTAATTTATTGAGAGAACTAATGTGCCTATACTAAACTCGTCTATGGTTCTAGCCATGGTAGAATTATTTGCCAGGTAGCCGCATTAGAAATTCCTTGATCAAGCTGTCAAAATTAGTTGATTAATATAAACCACCATGAACGCAACATGTGAAAAAATTTATTTAGCTCATGTACGTACGTCTATGCTTTAAATTGCATTTCATTTTATCAAATTCTTTTTACTTTATCAACAACTCAAATATTAGTAAAAGCAACAAACACAAATTTGACAGCTTAACCACGGAGAAAAATACAAATCAGCTGCGCTGACACGTTTACCTGGTAGATAATATCAGATATCAATCTGCTTGTGATTTACAATATCAGTTTCGGACATGGTACAATAATATGTTCATTGTAAAGTCGTAAGAAAAGCTGTTTTCATTTTTCTCATAAGGTTCTTCGCTTCGGCTGTCACACTCACATGTATTTTGTTTTTGTACTCGTTTGCATTCTTGTGTTGCTGGTATGTATTTGTGTAGAGTTTGACAGCTGAAGCGAATAGAACAAAAACAAAATGCCTGTTGTTGCTGCCTACAACTACAGCAACGTCCGCTGCTATTACCATGTAGATGTGTTGTACCATGGTTTCGGAGAATGAAATTAGAATAGAGTATTTTATTCTCTCAATAATTCTAACTTCATGGGATTCGTTGCATATAAACGTTGGATGTTTCAAGGCATGGCTTCAGTAATACCAGATATAGGCATTGTACAAAACCTCCAAAAGAAAATGAAAACAGCATTTCGTTTTTAGACGTTTAGTTGTAACTATATCCCTCATCTGACGTTTAACTTCACACTTTTCATCGTAGATTTGCGAAAATGAAAGATATTCGACGAAAATTATCTTACACCAGGTGGAGTTACAAGAACTTTTGACTTAACTTGTTCATGTCATCTGGCATTTCTTTGCACGCTATTCGCGGAGCGGTCGGTGCGATATAGAGTTATTTGTCGTATTTGACTTACACCAGGTGGAATTACAAAAATTGTTGACTTCAATTTTTTATGTCGTTTTGATGAAATACTGTGAAAACTAAACGAATTTTGGACTTTTTGTTATATTTTATTGTTAGTATATTTATTGTTGGTTGTTTTGAGCCCATTGTCTCTATATGGTATTATTAAAGCAATACTTTCTAACATCCAGCCGCCAAATTTACTGGTGAGTTGGTATTGTTAGTATTATTATTGTTGGTTGTTTTGAGCCCATTGTCTCTATATGGTATTATTAAAGCAATACTTTCTAACATCCAACCGCCAAATTTACGAGTGAGTTGGCTTCTGTATACGTCATTACTCTATGATTTTACCACATTGCCTTGTCTATTGTCATTGTCTTGTTGGCTGTTTTCTACAATGCCTATATCTGGTATTATTGAAACCATGCCTTGAAACAGTTAAAATTATTGAGATAATAAACTTCTTTAGGGGGTTTACACTTTACCTGTCAAATTTGTGCGTACTTTGTACATGTGTACATTGCTTACTTTCATTATTGGTATAGAATTTTTCATGTCGTTTTGGTAGAGGACGCTACAATTTAAACGCATTTAGGACTTTTTTGTTCCATTTTATTGTTAGTATACATTTTTATTGTATTTAACACAGACACGCGAAATGCCGTTGTTTGAACTAATACCTCTATCTGCTATCGTTAAAGCAATACTTTTCAACATGTAAAGTCCGTATGCAATCAAGCCTAATGTCGTAAATGTACTGATGGAGTTGTTTCGTCTAGGTATCGTTACTCTATGAGTCTACCATGTTTCCGTATTTCTGTTATCTCAAATTCCCATGTAGTTTGTTTTTGTACTTTTTTTGTCTCCTTTTGTTGTACATACACGTTGTATTATATTTGACAGGAAAGAAATACGAAACAAAATGCCTTTTGTTGCCTTCAATTACAATAACACCTACAGCATCTACCTTACTTTTTCTATTTGTATACATCTAGCTATTCTACCATGTGCAAGATATAATCTATACATTTGTGCTTTTAATAACAAAATTGCACAGATGTAAACTTTGCATATGCCCCCAAATACACAATTAATACGAATTCAATTGAGGTATTCACATGGTGACTTAGTCATATTTTAAGAAACATGGGTCACCCCGTTTTGTTACCGTGTTCTAAAGACGTAAAACGTCAAAATCAAATCTTACCGGAATATCTTTATCTCCATTTATTTCTTAATTTTGAGAAGATATACAAAAAGTTCATAACCACAAAGAAGAATAATAAGCGTGTTTTGGTTACACCGCTTGCTTATTTATTCGCTTGTTTTGTATGAAGCACTTAGCGAGGACTTAGCGCGAACTTAGCGTGTTGAACCATTTTCGCTAAGTTTAAAATCACATCACATCTTTTACCCTTTTCATCCCTTATTCATATTTTTGAATAAAATGACTTATCGATAAATTGCCGCTTTCTTTGCAACTTAGCAAGCGACAATCGCTTGCTTGTAACCAAAATACGACTAATATTACTGACTAAATGTAAACACTAAACAGCTGATTGTGATAGTACACTGACAAATGTTCCTGCATAAGTTGTGTCGTCGTATATTTTTGTGTGAAGTTTACCAACAACATACATATTTACAACTGTTGTATCTAGCTAGTACATAAGACAACTTATACACACTTTAGTACGCCTTGTGAATACCCTAAATGTATTTGTGTATGGGTGAGTCTTTGTGTGCAATATCTCTTTTCCAACGCAAATGTTATTCGTTTGGTTACCAATTTTCTCTCTTCACCTCTTGTCCATAAAATTTGTGTAAGTTTTTTCACGAATATTTGTTTTCCTTGTTCTCCAATTTTCGTGACCTTTTGCCTAGCTTCGTTTTGCAGTCATTTTCTATTCTGTTTATTCTTCCTGTTTCGTTTTTGTATTTGCCAGAACAAATGAAAGGGAACAATAAATTACCAACAAAGGCAGTAGTAACAACAACACATGCAACAACGTAAATTTTGTAGCGTCTCTAAACAATTGTACAACAACATCAACGTGGTTGTTATATTTCACGGATACACATGTTTCCAATGCCAGGGATTGCGGCTTCGCACATTTTCCACGGTTGTACAAAAATGGATACAATCACGACGGGGTTGTTTGATTTGAAGTAAATCCCTGATCACACGTGCAGGTACGAAAAAGTCAATATAACAAAATTGCAGTTTTTCACTAGCATACTCACGTTTTGGAAAATTGCAACAGAAATTGCATGATACAATTAATATTAGCAACTCCGTGCTTATGTTGTCAAAATCAGCTGGTTAATGGAATCCGGAATGTACACAAAATCGTCTAACTTGCTGATGGTAGCCTGAGAAGGTAAACTCAGCTGACAGCTGATTTAAATTTTTTCTTGTTGTTTGGTTGGCTGCTTCTGTAAGATTCAAAGGTTGTGTTTTTGTATTTTTCTGTTTACATTTATTTGTTGGTATGCGTATGTGTTGACTTTGACAGTATTACCTGAAATTTAACCATGGAAAGACTTAGCCTGTCAAAGCGTCTATAAATTATTCACCTTTATTAGGAAAACCGCGAGGAATGTGTATTTATATTACATTTGTAAACAGAAAAGTGCAAAACCACGACCTTCGTAAAAATCAGGTACAAATCATGTTAAAATATGGAAGGCAAACTCGTTAGAACAGCTGTTTCCAATTTTTTCATTCCAGTTGATCGTTTCAGCTGTCAAACTCAATGTACTTTTTTTTTATTTTGTATTCCTGTTCCTGTTACGTTTTGACATTGACAACCTAATCGATTGAAACAAAAACAAAATGCCTGTTGCTGCTGCCTAAAACAATAACAAAGTCTACTGTCACTACTTGGTTATTTTACTATGGGAAAAATCGTCACAAAAATAATACATAAGAGTTTCCGTTACTCTCTTCGATGCCTCTTCATGACGACGAGGTAGTAGGCCATTTCATAGAGTTTTGTTTGCTCCTGTATTTTTCCAATTTCCACATACAACGGACAGAAATCAAAGGGAATGCGTTCAATGCAAACAACATAAAACATAATATAGCTGCCAATAGTATCAATAAACACTATTTAAAATTAGTTCCTGTCATTTTTGCTCTCTCATTCTCCATCATCGGCCTAGTACCTTTACGATCAACTGTGCCATAGAATGCCCCTGATCAAAGCTGATCTAGTAGAGGTTAACGCATTACAACAGCTGATTTTGCTTTCTTATGACTCTATCTGTCAAATTCAGTGTATTTTTTTTTATTGTACTTATTTGTTTACTTTGCTTACTCATATGTATTTGTGTTATATTTGACATTTAGGGTCATAAAACAAAAACGAAATCCCTGTTGTTGGTGCCCACAACAACAACAAATCCTACTGCGTTAACGTCTACTAGATCAGCCTTGCCCCTGATTTAGTATCGACGAATTAATCATAGAGTAAATATGGGTAGAGAGAATCTTTCACTCACCAAATTTCTGACATTTGTCCTCGTGTGATGTATACGTTTGATGTTGAAAAGAATTGCTTTACTAATACCAGATAGAGGCAATGGTTCAAAACAACGAACAAAATAACAACAACGGCATTTCGTTTTGTGTGTTAAAATTAATGTGTTAAATACAACACAAATGTATGCTAACAATAACAGTCAATAAAATAGTTTAAAACACATTTAAATTTCACAGTTTGTCACCAAAATGGCATGAAAAATTAAAGCAAGAAGTTATTGTAATTCCACCTGGTGTATATCACTTTTCGTCAAACATCTCTCTATCACACCGACCGCATCACGAAGAGTGTGAAATGAAACGTCAGATGAGAGAATAAGTTTATCTAGGTATGTATTAGTCTATGGAATTAATTCTCTCATCTGACGTTTCATTTCACACTATTCGTCGTAGGTTTGTGGAAATGAGAGAAATTCGACAAAAATTAACTAACAGCAGGTGAAGCTACAAGAACTGTTTACTTAACTTTTCATTTTGTTTTGGTACAGAACTGTGAAATGTAAATGTATTTTGCACTTTTTTGTTGACTTTTATCGTTAGTATACATCTGGTATTATTGAACCCATGCTTTCCACCATCCAATGTTTATTTGCAACCATACCTATAACGTTTAATTTTACACAACCCATTTTGAGATAAAATTGACATTTTAGGTGGCAACTTTGTTCATAGACCAATTTAAAACAAATACGTGCCGGGACAAAATTATCGAAAACGGCCTCACCAACGACAAATTAACTTGGCGGCTTTCGATGTTGCCAGTTTTGTACAAATTTGAGATGTTTTTGAAATAACTTAACCTTTAAAATGGAATCAGTCGGTCGAATCGGGCCAGTTCGTCAAATTGGCTCACATTTTAACCGATGAGAGCCAATTACAATGGCGGTGACGTGCATTTCAATAAATGTTGGCGGTGGCGATGCGTCGGAACATTTTCAATCGGTTTCCGCCTATAAAACAGTTGATATTTTCTGTATGTTTTTATTATGGTTGCATTTTTTTTGATAAGTAGTAGAGATGGATTAAATTGTACACCAGTTAAAAATAAGGTAAAAATTAACCTTCAGTTTTCACAGATTATGCGGTAATCTTGGCCGGTGTTATTATTTGAAGCAATTAAAAGGAAACTATTAAGAACAAACACATATAAACAAAAATGGAACATTCTCCGTCAATTATACCTACATATATCATGAAATAGCTACTGCCCTGTACTTTTCCTATTATATTTAATAACAATATTTTATATTTAATAACAATATTGCTATACACCCACAGAAATATTCGGTTCAATCACACTAGAAGTCATGACAAACGAATTAAAGGTTGCCAATTTAGAGGTTAACACAACCTAATCCAAAGTTGTTATATTCATTAACAATCCCAGTTAGTAAGAATTTTTGAATGTTTTATTGATCATTTAATTCCTATATTCTCGTAAAAAATATTCTCGTAAATCATATTCTCTTAAATAGCACTGCAAGTTTTTGAAAAATATTTTGGAAATCATTTGTGGGCTCAACGGATTTACACTAATTTGGGTCATACGAATCGAACTGCATCATTAGTTTTTTGGCCTATAATGATGGTTTCATACAGATTGTATTTTTTAAATTTCTTACTCAGAGACTGCGATTTAGAGATAATTTTTTAAGACAAGTTTATACATATGTCACCATTACTTGGGAACGCCTCATCCGATTTTGTTTAAACAAATTTAGAAAAATTAACAATTACAATACCTTTAATCCATACCTATACCATTTTCCAAGATAAGTAACAGTTTCGCAGTTATGAATAAATTTCTGAAGAAAAAATAATAATTTTTTGCTTAAAAAATTAAAATTGTGTTTGAAAATTTTTTTATAAAACCATAATTACAGCGTAAAAAACTAATGATGCAGTTCGATTCGTAGGACCCGAATTAGTGTAAATTCGTTAAGTTCACTTTCGTTTTTTTCGACTTGCACAGTGTAATTAACAATACAAGTTCCGACCGTTTTTGAAATTCCAGTCTCCAGTGTTCTGTCCATAGAATAATACATACATAGCAACTTTTATTCGCTCAATAAATTAAACGTCATAGGTACGATGGAAGGTAAACATTGGATGGTGGAAAATATGGGTTCAATAATACCAGATAGTGGCAAGAGTATACAACGATCAACAAAGGAACAACAACCGAATTTCGTGTTTTTGTGGCAAACTAGTTGTGTTAAATACAATACAATTGTATACCAACGATAAAAGTTAACAAAAAACTGCAAAATATATTTAAATTTTTCAGTTCTACACCAAAACGACATGAAAAAGTTAAGTGAACATATTTTGTAACTCCACCTGGTGTAAGTTAATTTTAAATTAAATTGCTCTCATTTCCACAAACCTACGATGAAGAGTGTGAAATGAAACGTCAGATAAGATAATAAGTTTATCTATGTATGTATTATTATTCTATGGTTCTGTCTGCCGACTAAGGTCGTAATTCCAACTATACGACCAGTCTATGTAGAGATGACGGACCGATGTTGAAATTGTTCAGAACTGATACGTCTGCTTGTACTACACACTGATAAATCCCTAATTACAATATTTTTACTTACCTTTCTTAATAAAAGCAATCAATTTGTCATAAACCGCAACAAACATCAAATATTTTTGGATGCAGTGATGCTTGGGCGAGCATTGGTGGATTGTGTTTGCTCCAAATCCGGCAATTTTGTTTGTTGACATAGCCACGGATACCAAAATGGGACCCATTCCAGAAAATGATTTTGGTCAAAATTCTAAGTCTACATTTAAAGTGGACAATTAGCATAATCATCGCGTTATCCGTGATCATCCGCCTTCAGTTCTTGCGTCAGCGCAAACTTGTATGGATGCATTGCCAAATTCAATCCCAAAATAAACCGAGTTTACTGGTGATGCCCAATTCAGCGCCAAATCGAAATTTTTGGGTCTTTTCGATACTGGCCGCTCCCGCGGCTGCTTTCTTCATTTCGCACGAATCTCTGGATGGGTGGTGGCTTAAGGTTCAAAAGAGTGCATTCACGCTCAACTTCCCAAGGTGTGACGAATTGCCTGCGCACTGAAGCCATGATGCGCACCGACCTCACGACGAAATTCAAGAATTTTACAATTTTGTGCGGAAACATCTAATTAGATTATGACAATTCATCCATATTCCCACATACAAGTAAATCTCTCGTATTCCTACAAACACTTTTATAATACAAAATTAAACTGCAAAACCAGTTTCGAAACATGAGAGTTTTTGAATTTGGTTCCAAATACCCAAAAAATTCTTCAGTTTATTGTACGGAAACAAGGAATTCATTTTGTTCTCATATACATCGGTACATATGTATGTATATCATTGGAAGTGAAACCCGACCTTTTAAAAAGATACAACATCATTCAAATCCGGTACTGCATGCAAATTATTGGTATAAAAAGCTCTAACAATAAAATATATCTAGGTAACCAAGATTCGAAATTTATAACACATGTACCCGTGGGAATTGCACAACGCAATCAGGTCACCTATCACCGTTTATTCTTTGAAAGCATATTTTGTATAAGTTCTCCAAGTACTTACTTGATCAGCTGTGTCATCGCCACCATTTGTTCAAAGCTGATCTAGTAGAGGTTGACGCATTAGAACAGCTGATTTTGCTTTCATATGACCCTACCTGTCAAATTCAGCGTATTCTGTTATTGTACTTTTTGTTTACTTTGTTTGATCGTATGTATTTGTGTCGAATTTGACAGTTAAAGTCATGGAACAAAAGCAAAATCCCTGATGTTGGTGTCCCCAATTACAACAAATCCTACTGCGTTAACCTCTACTAGATCAGCCTTGCTGCAAGATGTATATCAGTAGACTGAAATTAAATAAATACATAAATGTAATTGCCAGCGAAAATAAAAGATGGCATAGCCTCTCCATTCAAACAGATCAGTCCGTTACACTAAACCTCAACTAATCTAGTTAGCCTAATTGGTTAGTCACTTTACTAGTCATAAGTATCATAAGTATCAGTATGATCAAATTATATTTGAGTGTATAAGAAATCTATCAATTTCACATAAAGGCACCTAATTCTACTGAAATTCGAATGTTAACAAGGTGAGGTCATCTGTCGTCATAGCCGCTTATTTTTCTACATAATCACGTACATATATGCTACACTCCGCCATCTCCTTCACACCCTGAGACTGTCCACATTCCATGGACTAAATATTATTTGTTAACCAGACAAACAAACCGCTAACAAGCAAAACCATGTGCTAACTACATCTGCCGCGAATCGTTAAACGATAATGAACAACAATCCATCGTCATCAATCGAAATCGACGCTAACCAGTTGAACTTTTGAAAAAGTGTGGCTAATTTAGTGCTTTTTGGCGAGAGATCTAAATCGTTTTGTAAAGAAAAAACGCGGAAAAGTGTTCTAGTGCCTAAATGAAAAAATGCGCTAACTGCTATTTCAATTTCTGTTTGGTGGTTTTATAACTTTTTCGTTCATAATAATATATTAAAATGATCGTATTGAAAAACTTCATTGATAATACAGTCAAAAAACAAACACTACCTGTTGTAATAAAATCGTACAGCATCGTGCAATGTCGGTGTTAATCTACAGATTTACACCGTTCTCGAACGGTTTTTTCAGAAGCTTTTTCGAAGTGTCGATGGCGAAAGAAAAGTAAGGTGGCAAGAGCAGGGATCGAACCCACGTTCTCATCTACATGAGCCACGTGCACTAACCATTCCACCATCGACGGCCACAATTAAAGATTATTTTTGATGTGTTAACATCTATAGGCGCGGGTACGGCCTAAATGCACAAAGTGGATACATCCAAATACAGTTTGTCCGACTGCGATTATACAGATTCTCACACTGCGATCACACAGATTGTCCAACTGCGATCACACATTGTTTGGCGTTAAACTCCTCCGAAACGGCTGGACCGATTTGTATGAAATTTTGTGTGTACATCGCGTAGGTCTCACAATCGGCCAACATCTATTTTTCATACCCCTAAATGATAAGGGTGACCCCTATATAGAACACAGATTTGTCCGACTGCGAAACACACATTGTCAGACTGCGAAAAAAAAACACACTAATGTAGCGTCAGCGAATGGTTGTATCAGGGGGTACCGATGAGACAGCTGTTCAATTTAGTACTTGGAGAACAGATAGAGAATATGCTTTCAAAGAAGAAATGGTGATAGCTGACTGGAATTCAGCAAAAATGTTTTCACTTTTGTTTTGATTTTTTCGTTCGTGGCGCGTTCTTAATTTCGGGTAGTTTTGTGAAATATTGTATTAAAAGAGTGGCAAAAAGTGATCAAATTAACAAAAAATATAATAACAAATTAGATGCAATACGGTTATTCGGTGGAGGTTAATGAAACACGACACAAATCCTGAAAATCAATCTTCAAAAAAAGCGAAGCATAGCGCAAAACAAAAGTGAACAAAACGCATTTTCTTTTAATTCGCTATACTCCATATGTTTTCCAAGTCTTCCACGGAACTCGTTAGTACAAAAAGAAACTAGTGCACACTCTTGTAGCATTACTCGGTGAGTTGTACTGTGTGTCAGCGGAGCACTCTCAGAGCAAAGAGAATAATGACGTGGTTATACGTATATAAAAATGAGATAGCAAGAGAGCAACGAAAATTGTGTGAACTCGTATGTAGCGTATGTACGAACACAACACTGTATGTATGAACATGTGACTGTTGCTTTGCACTCTCTTTGTTTTTTGTGGAAATAAAACAAAAAGTATTAAGCAAGAAAATAATAACACATGTGCTTGCACTGGTCTTTAAATAATTTGAAGTATTAATATTATTTAAATGTAACGTCATCATATGACTGAACGCTGTTTTTTATTTTCCAATGTAATATTTACTAATGTGTTCATAGAAATCGAACAGGTACCGTGTAACAAAAACGTGTTAACACATCGCCGGTGAGTTCGAACACTGATTGGATTTTTTTCAAATGTAGCTGCTGTTATGGTTAACTGGTTCACTCTGATCTTCAAATTTTCGAAGACGCGTTTCCAGTGGTGTTTAGCGAATAACCCGAGTAATGTTGGCTTCCAATTCCTCAATCATAGCCAGATTATCTATGTACATAGATTCTGGATTTTAGCCCCAAAGGAAAAGTCGATCACTTAATCTAGGCGGTCAATACAACGGTCTGAAGCATCAAATCATCACGGCAGGTAATGGGCTTCAATTTCGGGTAACAACTAGTTCGTTGTCATAGTGCGTTCGTTATCATACATGCGTTCAGGTCGGCCTCATTTTTGAAGAAATAGAGGACAATGATTGCGCCTCTCCATGCACTGCATCAAGCCGTTGTTTTGTCTGAAATTCTTCGGGTTGCTCTTCAGCCCCAATATTGGAATTTTGTAACAAAAATTTGTTCGAAAACAGTATACATTGTTTAAGCTTTTCAATGACCCAAATATTGGCGGTGTTGTGCAGAGATAAGGGGTTTCATTAAAGAGAAAAAATTAATAGAGAAACAACTCCCCTCATTTGATGTTTCATTTCGTAGGTTCTTCGTCGTAGGTTTGTGCAAATGAGAGATATTCGACGAAAATGAACTTCCACCAGGTGGAGTTACTAGAACTGTTGATTTAACTTTTTCATGTCGTTTTAATATAGAACTTTGATATTTAAATGTTTTTTTACCTTTTTGTTAACTATTATTGTTGGTATACATTGTTATACTATTTTACCGAACACCCACGAAATTCCCCTGGTGTTGTGTTGTTTGACGTTTTGTACTACTGCCTCTATCTGGTATTATTGAACCCATGCTTCCCACCATCCAATGTTTACTTACAACCATATCTATGAAGTAAAAATTATTAAGAGAGTAAGCCTCTCTATTCTAATTTCCTCTATGATTTTCATCATAGAGGAATTTAGGATACAGTATTTTTTCTCTCATCTGACGTTTCATTTCACACTCTTCGTTGTATGTTTGTGCAAATGAGAGATATTCGACACGAAAATTATCTTCCACCAGGTGGAGTTACAATAACTGTTGATTTAAGTTTTTCATTTCATTTTCGTATAGAACTGTGAAATTTAAATGTATTTTGCACTTTTTCGTTGACTTTTATCGTTGGTGTACATTAGTGTTGTATTTAACACGACTATTTTGCCACAAAAACACGGAATGAGTTTGTTGTTGTTTTGTTGGACGTTCGGTACTATTGCCTCTATCTGGTATTATTGAACACATACTTTCCACCATCAAATGTTCACTTGCAACCATACATATGACGTTAAAAATATTGAGAGAATAAATTACTCTATCCTAAATTCCTCTATGGTTTTCATGTGGAAATGCCAAACAATACTGAACAGAAATATCATGACAGTTTGATATGTCAGAAAATTCAAGCTGGCAAAAGTATCACTTACTAATATTCTCATAAAATTCATGAGGGGATTGCGCAGAGCTTCTTACATACAGTGAACTGTGCTCCTTATATTTTTAGACTCGTTGATTGAGAAATACACTCACAGAAAATTCAGTTCAGGCAGCCGAATTAGTCGTAACCGAATTTAGAGGTTGCCACAACCACACTAGAGGTAATCACAGTTTGAAGTCCCGACCATCGGGTTCACCGCGCCAATTCTGACGTGTTGTGTCTGGCGATTTTTATAAAAAGACGAGCTCATCTTCTTGTACTGCTCGCAGATAAATGCGGGCATTTTCTGCAAAAAATTGCGTTTGAATGCGGAAAAAATAATTAAAATTTTTTGAAAACTTTCCTATTAATTACAAAAAATCTCGATATCACCGCGACTGCAAAATTGCAATTTTTTAAGTTTTTTTTATTATAAAGGGTGTTTTTTCAAGCGCGATAGAACTTCAAATTGTAAAAAATAACACAAAAAATTAAATTTTAATAAAAAAATTTCTATTATTTGTTTCAGTATACTCTGGCAAATCATCATGAATAGACTCACGCTTGAACAACGCTGCCAAATTATCCAAATTTACTTAGAAGCTCAGTTGGAAACTGACCCGTTGTTTTATCGCCAAATTGTGTTCAGCGATAAGGCTCATTTTAGGCTTAACGGGTTTGTTAATAAGCAAAATTGACGTATATGGAGTGAGACCAATCCACAAGAGACCCTCCAGACTCCATTACATCCAGAAAAATGCACCGTTTGGTGCGGCTTACACGCTGGTGGCATCATCGAACCTTATTTCTTTAAAAATGAGGCCGGAGCTCGCGTTACGGTCAATGGAGATCGTTACCGCACCATGATCAATGATTTTCTGTTTGAAAATATGGATGACATTGATCCAGACGAGATGTGGTTTCAACAGGAAGGCGCTACGTGCCATACGGCGATCGCAACCATCGACTTATTGAAATCAAAATTTGGCGATAATTTGATTTCGAGAAATGGACCTGTCAATTGGCCTCCAAGGTCGTGCGATTTGACACCTCTCGATTATTTCCTGTGGGGCTACGTGAAGGCACTGGTTTATGCTGATAACCCACAAACAATTGACGCCTTGGAGGCCAACATTGTTCGTGTTCTTCGTGACATACGGCCAGTAGTGCTCGAAAAAGTGGCCAAAAATTGGACGTCCAGAATGCGCTTCGTCAAGAACAGCCACGGTGCCCATATGCCCGAAATCATTTTCAAATCTTAATGTCAC
The DNA here is from genome assembly GCA_963931995.1 of Phaonia tiefii. NCBI lineage: Eukaryota > Metazoa > Arthropoda > Insecta > Diptera > Muscidae > Phaonia > Phaonia tiefii. The sequence continues at coordinate 246,381,450 of OZ008368.1, forward strand.
GTATTGATCTTTCGAATAAAAAAAACTTTATTAAAATTTAATTTTTTGTGTTATTTTTTTACAATTTGAAGTTCTATCGGGCTTGAAAAAACACCCTTTATTTGCTTTCAGAAGTTTGAACGTCAGGTTTGAAATACATATATAGAATTATGTTGTGATAACCGAATTGAAAATGAATTCGGTTGTCCCAACTTAATTCATGAGAAATTCGGTGACAGCAATTGAATTGATGCCAACCGAATTCGGTACATGTAACCGTTTTAAGGCAAAACTCGGTTATTACAACCAAACTGATACAAAATTCAATACTTTCAACCGAATTGATGCTAAATTTCGTTGTTGCACCTGAAATGAAGTCGAATTTGGTACCAATTTCGCTTGTTGCATCCGAATTAATTCCAAATGCGGTTCGTGCAACCGAAATTATAGAAAATTTTGTTGACTACTAAGTATAATTGAAGATTCAGTTGTCACAATCGCATCACCAATGAAACATGGTAGCTTCAACCGAATTTCAGTTGTGGGCACTAAATTCAGTCGTCACAACCTCAATTCGGTTGTGGCAACCGCAATTCGAAGACAACAACCGAATTAACGGTTGCTAGAACTTATTTTCAAACAATAAGCTCTCTGAGTATATACCTGTTTTTTTATTCCCTGCTAAACTAATTTTTCGACCACTTTGTATGGAGAGCTAAGCGATTTTAAGCGGCTTCCCATGCAAAGTCGTCGAAAACTTAGTTTCTCGGGAAATACAAAAACACGCTTTATATACTCGTATGTGCGTATGCCCACTTTTGCATCAATTCCAAACAGTTATTAAGAAGCCTTTTCATGGCTAATTACTCGATAGTTCATCATAACTAATCGAAGTGCCCGTCGCCATTTCATCCCTCACCGTCAACAAGTTTTATATACTTATGTGAAAAACCTTAAACCATTTTATGCTAAAAACTACGCTTTTTTCAATTCCAAATGTTGACACCTCTGTTTTCAAGCCCGAATCAAATTGTGCAATGCGACGCAATGTGATTCATGTGCACAATAGAGCGAGCTACTTCCATGAAAACGTGAGTGTGTGAGATACGATAGATAGAAAGAGCCATTGAGAATAAAAATCACACAACATCATAAAATTGAGAGTGAACGCACCAAAAAAATGTGGAAATTATCGATAACCAATACAAAACAAAACGAATGGTACTGAATGGAATACAAAGACTCGTTCGTACACACATGTGCATTTGAAAGCCCCAAAACACACATGATGATGATAGCGCCGACACCGTAGTTTGTATGTTTGTATTACTATACTATAAATAATGAATGGTACTCATTGCATTAGAATAACTAAGGTAGAAGTGTTAGAACAGCTGGTTTTATTATTTTCATGTCTTTGATCTGTAGACCTGCCAAATTTAAATGCATTTTGTTTTTGTACATAATTGTTTACTTTTATTGTTGGTTTACTTTTATACGTTTGTGTTGAATTTGACATAACTATGGGATAAAACAAGAACAATATGCCTGTTGTTGCCTACAACATAACCTGTACAATTGAATCATGACGGTTGAATAAATAGCACAAAATGTATCAATTCTAAGGTGGAGGCATTATAACAACTGATTTCGGGTTTTTCATGTCGTTGTGGTCCGACCTTGTCAAATTCAAACGCATTGTAAAGGGGTTTTCTACAGAGACGCTACAAAAGTAAATCGATAGGGACAGCAAACGACGCAATATTTTTTCCCTTTTGACATTTCTCTTCAGTAAGGTTTGCCATTTCATCATGGAAAGATATACGAGCCAACAACGAGTCGAAATTATTAAAATTTATTACCGAAATTTGGAGTCAGTGGCCTCAACTTTAAGAGCGCTACGTCAAATTTATGGTCGTCATAATCGTCCTAAATTGAATCCACAGGCACAGTACAAAATGTTCCCGTGCCAGTGAGAAAGCCCAAATGTGTCTCTCACTCGTCGTTCTCAAGCGTTGGGCATCTCTGTGACGTCGTTGTGGCGAATTTTGCGAAAAGATCTTGGCCTACATCCTTACAAGATCAAATTGACGCAAGAACTGAAGCCGCTTGACCACCATAAGCGTCGCATGTTCGTGAATTGGGCTGAGCAACAACTTGAAAATGATTCGGATTTTCATCGGAAAATCATCTTCAGCGATGAGGCTCATTTCTGGCTGAATGGCTTCGTCAATAAGCAAAATATGCGTTATTGGTCAGACAGCAATCCACACGTAATCCATGAGTCATCATTGCAAACCGAAAAAATTACGGTTTGGTGCGGTTTATGGGTCGGCGGCGTCATTGGGCCGTACTTCTTCCGTGATGATCAAGACCGGCACATTACTGTGAATGCGAATCGGTACCGTTCAATGATAACGGAATATTTTTGGCCCCAATTGGATAATATGGACTTGGAGGACATGTGGTTCGAACAGGACGGCGCCACAAGCCACACAGTGAATGCCACAATCAATTTATTGGAAACCAAGTTTGGTGAACGTGTTATCTCACGAAATGGCTCAGTCGATAGGCCGCCTCGGTCGTACGATTTGACGCCGTTAGATTATTTCCTGTGGGGCTACGTCAAGTCTATGGTCTATGCCAACAAGCCAGCGACGATTGATGAACTTCGTACGAATATCGAACGTGAAATTGCAGCAGTATCGGCCGATTTATGCTTGAAAACCGTCGAAAATTGGGTTCAGCGTCTGGACTTCTGCAAGCGTGCCCGTGCTGGCCATGCGAAAGAAATCGAATTCCATACATAATGGCATCGTGACAGGAATAAAGAATTTCATTGGTATCTAAAACCGGTTTTGTTTTATTTAAAAAAACTTTTATAGCGCTCTTATTGAAAAACCCTTTATGTATTTTCTATGTATGCTCGCGATGTCTGCTTAAAATTTTTAATGGGGTTGTTCGTTCCGAGTTCATTTTGGTTAGTATTACGGTCATCTTTCCACTAAGGCCTTATTTATTATTGTAGTCTTTACCTCACAGTTCAACAATCGTCTTCGCGACCGATCACCATTTGCGGAGAAGTTGCTACGAACATTTGCGATGAAATCGAATATTATTAGTCATTTGAAGAAACTGTTACATTTATTTTGTATCTATATTTTGCCTTTACTTTATTTCCTTTTTTTATTCCATTGTTTGTAGCTGCTAATTTGTGCAAGAGCTGCATGATGTGTCACTCTCATTTTTCCATAGAGTTAGTATTGTGCAAATATATTTTCGAATTGACACCTCATCGCTCTCAGACGTACCCTTTATTCTCTACTCACTCTTTCGTTTCCCACTCCCTTCAACTATTAATTCCACTTATTCCCGTCGCCATGTGTGGAATTTCATAAAATATTTATAAATATCCTGTTGTAATCGAGAAGAAATATACCGCATTGGCGATTGAAAGCAGCACCTACATAGTACATGACTTAAACACAATCAAGGCGTCAAGCAACCGCAACAGGGCACACACAAAGAACATCTAAGAGCTACATATGACTACTATAGCAACCAACGCGTGTGCATGCAAACTGCCGGCCAATATGTATCGGCGTTGTTGCTATGTCTGGCTACGCAGTCTATGGCAGTCGAATACATAATTCTTCTCCTTTACTACGACTGTTATAAAACACAAGCAATTTTTTGTTTGTTTATAAGAGATCTATTAATATGATAGCCGGCTTGTGATACTCTGGGGTTTTAAAAGCTAAACATCTTTAAAGTAGCTGACGACAGCTATGCTGGGCTTCAACGTTTGCTGCAATTCGCTATGTCGTCAACGTCATTCTCAAATTACGTCTGCTGCGCAGTTTCGAATGCAGTAAAATTAGTATTATAATGGAATAAATGCGATTCAATCCAAGTCCAAGGAAAGCTATTAGGAACCAAGTTTTTAGGGCCAATAAAATTCAGAGATTTGCTTATTTTCGTATGGAAAATAATATGAAACACTTAGAGAAAAATTCGATTGAGGCAATCGAATTAGATGCACTCAAATTTCAAGCGAAAAGGTTTGTTTGTAACAACTGGGCGTATGGAGTTTGCCTAAACTGTTGAAAACTCCGACTTCAACTCTGCAATGTTAAAATTCTGTACTTGGACTCCTACTAGATATTCGATTCCGACTCTAACTCCGAATCTAACTCCGAGTCCAACTCCACAAATAAACCAAACGTTTGTTTGTTTAATGGTAGCAATTATGGTGAAGCACGTGAATATACAAATTATTCCTTTCCAAAATTATAAATAATTTTGTCACAAATCAGCGCTTTAATTTTCTTCTAAGAAACATTAAATGAAAGCTAGTCCTCGTCACAAACAAAAATCCGTGGTAGAAAATGGGGTCGAAACTGGAACTAAACTACAAAATAGCAGCACCGAAGGGTTTTAAACTTCGGACAATTCAGGTATAAGAAGTTGGAATATCTTGATGTTTATAAGTCCACATTCACATCCTAAAGATGGCGCCAAAAGATTGTACATGGTAAAATATGCGTATATTCGTAGTAAGATCAATCCAGAAAATATCTCCGAGATATTTCCATACATAGGACAGTTAAATACTTATCCGGTCTCGAACAACCCCGGGGGGTCAGGGACCTTACAAAACCAAGATAAAATATTTCGCCAAACAGTTCGATCTATTGCTTTATCTCTCCAGTTAGCAATACCACATGTACGCAGGGATTCGTCAACTTGATCCCTCCAGCGGAGTCTTGGTCTTCCTATTTTTCGTCTTCCTTCGAGTTCGGCTGGTTCGTCGTCATCCATTCTACTGACATGACCTAGCCAGTGCAATCGCGTTATTTTGATCCGCTTAACGATGCCAATGTCAGGACAGTTAAATACTTATATTAAAAGTTACACCCACAGAACAACTCGCTTGAGGCAGCCGAATTAGCCGTAACCGAATTTAGAGGTTGTCATAACCACACTAGAGATCATCACAACCGATTCAGGGGTTATCTTAACGGGATTAGAGCTTGTCACAACCGAATTATAGGTGGTCACAGTCGAATTAGAGGTTGTCGCTTCGGGAATAGAGATTGTCACAAACGAATTAGAGGTCACAGCCGAATTAGACGTTGCCCCAAACGAATGAGAGATTGTCACAACCGAATTAGATGTTTTCATAAACGAATTAGACGTCGCCACCACCGAATTAGATGTTGTCAGAACAGAATTAGAGGTCACAACCGAATTAGAGGGTGTCACAACCGAATTAAATGTTGTCACAACCGAGTTAGATGTTGTCACAGCCGAGTTATTGGTTGTCACAGCCGAGTTAGTGGTTGTCACAACCGAGTTAGAGATCACAGCGGCATTAGAGGTTGTCAACCGAATTAGAGATTGTCAAGCGAATTACAGGTGACAGCTGGTATAGAGATTGCAACAAGCGAATTAGACGTCACAGCCGAATTAGACGTTGCCACACCCGAATTACAGGTCACACGTGGATTATAGGTTGTCACAACTGAATTAGAGATTGTCACAACCGAATTAGAGGTCACAGCCGGATTAGAGGTTGTCACAACCGAATTAGAGATTGTCAAGCGAATTAGAGGTGACAGGTGAATTTGATATTGCCACAACCGAATTAGAGATTGTCACAACCAAATTAGTAGTCTCAACCGAATTAGAGGTCTTAACCGAATTAGAGGTTGACACAACCGAATTAGTGGTTGTCACAGCTGAACTAGAGGTTGTCACAACCGAATTATACAGTGTCACAACCGAATTTGAGTTTGTCAAAACCGAATTAGAGGGCACAGCTGAATTAGAGGTTGTCACAACCGAATTAGACAGTGTCACAACCGAATTATTGTTTGTCACTACCGAATTAGAGGGCATAGCTGAATTAAAGGTTGTCACAGCCGAATTTTAGATTATCTCAACCGAATTATAGTTGTCTCAACACCTGAATTATAGGTGGTCATAGCGAAGATAGAGGTTGTCACAACCGAATTTAGATAGTGTTACAACAGCGGATTGAAATTCTTGTCTAATAATATATTTTCATGTATTTTGTTGTTCCAACAGAATTCATAAGAAATTCGGGTACAACAACCGAATTGATGCCAAATTCGATCGCTTTATCTGACTTAAGGCCAAAATCGCTTATTGCAAACGAATTGATACCAAATTCGATAGTTGTCCAATTCGAATGTTGTCAATTTCGGATGTTGTACCTTTGGTTGCTGCAACCCAATTTGGTACCAATTTCGGTTGTTGCGCCGCATTTATTGAAAATTGAGTTGACATAACAAAGACAATTGTATATTCAATTGTCACAACCGAATCAGTTATGGAAGGGGGCTGCTTCAATCAAATTTCAGTTGTGGAGACTAAATTCAGTCGTGACAGTTTCAATTCGTTTGGGGCAACCGCAATTCGGTGGCAACAGCTGCATTTACGGGTGCTACAAACTCTTTTCAAATCACTAGTTCTCTAAGTGTAGAGTGCCCCAAAAAACCCATGAAGCCGTTTTCCAAATTTCATTGCATTAAGATACCGGAAATAATTAAGATTATTTTGACCCAACTGTGACGGCTCACAAGTTAAAGTGAATGTAGAAAAACAGTTTCCATATTAAAGAGAACCAGCTAATATTTATAATTTATCAACCCTCCCCCATATCGCTGGCAACGAAAAGTATTTAGCGGAGCAGCCTTACCACGCTATCTATGTCTATGACATTGCTGTCACTAGTCGTATCAAACAATTGACATCTACGAGGCACTATTGTATTCCTTAATCCGCTTCCATATATCTATTTTCTAAATTTTTTGTAATTTTATTAACACGGAGTCGGGCTGAAAAAACTGACTCCAACTCCTGCTCCGATTTCGGACAAATTTTCTGAACTCCGACTCCTAAAGTCCAACTCCGACTCTTAAACTCCAACTCCATCTGTAACTCTAAGTCTAACGTACATTCGGTTACTTTAACTGAATCAGAAATGGAAGGATTTGTCGCTAGTCACAGTTATAGACTTATAGATTCTTTTTTATTTTAGCGATTTTTTTATTTTTGCGATTTTTCGAAAAAATATTCTTCCATACGAATTCGACCACTTTATGAAAATCCCATAGAAACCAAGATATAGAGATTTTTCCTAATTTTGTTGATATTTTCGATCAAAAATGGGGATGCGTTACCCTGGGTAACCAATTAGGGTAATGAGTAATCGTGATGAGTAATTCCCCATTGTCGTGGGTAGCTACCCATTATTTTCCCCATAATGGGTAAACGTTTCACACTTAATACTACGAAAAGTGGCAATATTTGCTGTAATGGGTTAAAGAAAAGCGATACGGCTACACGTTTGTAGCCAGTGCCAACAAATACATGGTAGCATCAGATGTTGTTGTTGTTGTAAGCAGCAAGCAGTTGTCAAACTCTACACTAATATACACCAACAATACAAGAATATAGAAACGTATAAAAACAAAATATATATGATTTTGACAAGTGAAACGAAAACTGACATGGGAAAAATATAATCACCTGTTTAAACGACTATACCTGATAAATAATTCTACCATGATCAATATGTATAACATTTACCGCTCTTTGTTGTGAACAATTTAATTCCAATTTTGTTTTCAATCGGAAATACAACTCTATCCTTCAAATTTAGAGATATAAAAGTATACGTAGCCTTCCATTAAATAACATAATTTTAAGAAGCTTAAAATGTGCAAGCCATTTTGCAAATATCTGCTTTTGAGTGTCTCCTTGACAACATTTACATTCGCAAGAAATGATAACACAATTTATCTAAGATACATTTTTGTTGACATTTATTGAACATGTGGCAACATTGTCATTGCTCAAGTCGGAATTTAAGTGGGAAATTCAAATCGTGGCCGTCGGTGGTGCAATGGTTAGTGTGCGCGCTTTTTGTACAGGAGATCCTGGGTTCGATCCCTGTTCCGACCACCTTAAAATTTCTTTCGACGAGGGTCACCTCGCTTAGTGACGGCGACACTATCGAGTACTTAGCCATGAAAAAGCTTCTCAAAATACCGTTCGGAACCGGTGTAAAACTGTAGGTCCCAATCAGTGAGTATAAAACTATAAAGCGCACAGCTCACTGGTTGTGAGAAGCTCTCCCCAATTCCTTCATGGGATGTTTATTGTTGGAATAAATTTTTTTATTATAATCTGGTACATAATTTCATGACATTTAGATTTTAAAAATGATTTCCGGCATAGTATGCCGCCGCGGCTACGAGTTACATGCTCTATTCCATCAGTCCAATTTTTGACTACTTTTTCCAAATAAATCGGCACCAAGCAGTCAATTTCAATGGATGTAATGATGGTTCGTTAACGGCTTGACGATTGTCTTCGCTCTTAATACGGTAATTTTGCTTATTGATGTAGCCACTTAACCAGAAATGAGCACAATCACTAAATACTCGCCATTGACCGTAAAATGGAGGAAGAGCTTTATGAGCTTTGCGAACAGATTTCTTTTCGCGTAGTACATTTCCACAATTTGGAAGCGTTGTTGCAGCATTAAACGATTCATGATGACTTGCCAAACCTTACTGAACAGAAATGTCAACACAGTTTGACATCCTCAGATGCGAAACCATAGTTATCGATATCGATAGTTTCTCAAGCAGCTAAAACAAAACACCCGTTACAACTCCATGAAAATTTCTAATATTAATTTATTTAAAACTTTTGAGCATGCGACATTTTTACCTTTGTTACAGTTGCGTCACACCATGCGAAGCAAAACGTTGTCAAAAGAAATTGAAAATAGTCAGGTTGCAGTTGTTCCCCGCGTTCTGATGAACTTTCTTTTTTTTTAAATATCAAATATGTAATCAACAATCTCGTGTGAATTGGACTGAGTGTAAACAATGTTTCACCAGTGTTTTTCCGGCTGCACACATTCGAGCCATTGATTAATTAACTGTGATATGATTTCAAGCATTCCATTAAAAGTAATTGGTAAAACAAACAGTTCAATAAATCAAATATCGCGGCTAGAGTATTTGAAAATGCAGCAACTTCTGTGTGCTATGATATGCCCACAATCACTTGATAAGAAAATGTACTCCCTACGAGGGAAGTATGTAAAGTTGTTTGCCTGGTGCTGGGATAAAAACTAGTTTCATAAGTTGCAAAATCTTCAATTGAATAACCAAAAATATCATATAAAGTTGAGAAGTTCAAATACTCGCCATTTGCACATTAAATAAAAGTCGTGAATTCCATTTAAAATTCAAAATATGTTAATTAAAATGTAAAACAGAACCAATGACATTTAAAGAGCATTAATCAAAATTCAAAACTCATGAATTTTTAAATGGTTTTGAATGAAATTCAAAATTTTTTGTGAAAAGTGTGAAACACATCATTTGAAAATCAAAATACATTAACTACAATTAGTGAATTCAATTTAATATTCATCATATGAATTTCAAATGGCTTAGAATGAAATTCAACATTTTTTCGTTAAAGTGCGAAGCACATCATTTAAAATTCAAATGATAATAATAAAGTTCAAAAGACGCTGTATGGAATTCAAAATGTTTTGAATGCACTGATTTGTCTAGTTCTTAACAAATAGCTTTAGTATCCTTCGGCGAAGATTACATCGTTGAATGATGGGTAATTAGATAAGTGTATTTAGAATAGAAATGTTCGCTTTAAATGGCTGTTATATGTAGTCAGAGCCTCAATGAAATTAATACCAGCTCCATTTCATCATTCGGTTTATTTTCTACTAATGAATTTGTATTGAATTGTATGAATTTCTTTCATAAATTTTAGTCACAGAACGTTTTCGTAGGAATTAGAAGAATTTTCAAATTTCTATTGAACGAAATCTATGACATTTTGCACAGCGTCTATGTGGCCGTCGGTGGTGCAATAATTAGTGTGCGCGGGTTCAATCCCTGCTCTGACCACATCACATATCTTTCGACGACGGTAACCTATCTTAGTGATGGCGACACTATCGAGTACATAGCATTGAAAAAGATTCTTAAAATACCGTCCGGAACCGATGTAGAACTGTAGCTCCCAATCAGTGTGTGTGTACATCTAGAAAGGGCGGAAATCAATGATTGCGAGAAGTTCTCTCCTATGCCTTCATTGGATGTACAGGGAAACTATTTTTATTGATCTATGAACAATGTTCAATTATTATTTACACACAGAAAAAAATACTACATTTTAGTTCAAAACTTCCTTAAATTTAGTTCAAAAATTGTAGTTAATTTGTACTCAACTGTAGTTCATTTGTACGTACACTAAGGAAATTGAACTAAATCTGAGGCAATATTACTTAATCATGATAGACGTAAAAAGCGAATGGGAAACAAGTTTCCTTAAATTTTCTAGGAAAATTTTCATCCAAATGAATACCATTGTACTGCATTCGGGAGTAATTATACCTAATTCTACCAAAAACGTTTTCAAATTTAGTTCACAAAGTCCTGAAAAATAATTTTATCAAAAAACATTTCCAATATTTGAGTTTACCACTTACTTAAATTTAGTTCAAAATATTTACTCAATTGTAGTTCATTTGTACTTAAAATTTGGAAATTGAACTAAATATGAGTACTTAATGAGAGTACACGTAAAACGAGAGTATAAATTGAAAATAATATAACAAGTTTCCTTACTTTAGTACAAATTTCCATCAAGACAGCACAATTGTACTGGATTTGGCGAAAATTGTACTCAATTAAAGCAAGAGCGTTTGAATATTTAGTTCTTTAAAGTCCTTAAAAGTAATTGTATAACCGAAAAGATTCTAAGTTCGTATTGGACTAAAAATTAGTCCTAATATTAAAACTAAGTTCATAGTTATACTTGATTAAAACCCATATAGAAAATAGAATAGTTTAAAGTACAGATGTAATACTTTTAAATTAAAGTTTACGTAAAATTAGGAATATTGAATATTCCAAAATATGTACTAAATTTAAGAACCCTTGTACTTAACTGAAGTAGCAATACACTGCCACTTTTGATGTTTAGTGTTGAGAATTTTGTAAATTATCTTTCCAATTCGCATTTAGTTCAGGGTGACTATCGTACAAATAATCTTCTTTTGTTGGTTGTCGATCATGCCCACCGAAACGGGGTTCCTATGAAGGCTGATAATATATTTTCAAGAGAAAGAATTCTTCATTAAGAGAAATATATCCTAATTTTCAGTTGGTTGTTCTTACATTTTAGGAAGTAATGTATTTGATTTGAGGAAATAATTTCATTGATAGAAAGATTTGTTTTCCTCTTCCAAAAGTAAATTGTCCTAGTCACCATAGAGTAAATCTCTTACCATAGAGAATATTTGACTCATCTGACGTTTCCTTTCACGCTCTTCGTGATGCGGTCGGTGTGATAGAGATATGTTTGACGCAAAGGTGGAATTACAATAACTTCTGCCTTTAATTTTTCATGTCGTTTTGGTGGAAAACTGTTAAATTTTTTTTACACTTTTTTATTGACTGTTATTGTTATCATACATTTGTGTTGTATTTAACACAATAATTTTAACACACAAAACGAAATGCGCTTGTTGTTATTTTTTTCGTTGTGTTGAACCATTGCCCCTATCTGGTATCATTGAAGCAATTCTTTTCGACATCCAACGTTCATATCACACCAGGCCAAATGTCATAAATTTGCTGAGAGAAATGATGAGTCTAGTATAGTAATTAGTTTATGCTAGTTACAATTGGAGAAGTATGTACGCGCTGGAAAAAAAATCAAATCAAAAATCAAAACCTGGTTGGAACGAAGTTTCTTTCTCGACATATTATGATGTACTAGTTAGTTCCAAAACGCCTAAGGCGCCCGTAGAAAAATACAATAATTTAAATGGATCTTTAAGGAAAGATACTTTTTGTAATATGATAAACCTTTTTAAAGAAATTTTTTTTTATAGAATGTATTTTTTTTAAGAAAAGTATATTTTTAGGTCCTTTTTGTAAGAATATGTATTATATTTTCCCGAAAAGGTTATTTTTTAAAGAGAGGTACTTCTTGTATTAAAAGCTAATGTTTTTTTAGACAAGGTTCAATTTTTAAGAAGAAGTACTTTCTGTACTTTACTGTAGCTATAAAAGTATGCATTTTTTTACAAAGAAGTACTTTTTTTTAGAACAGGTACTTTTTAAAGAAGTGGTACTCTTTTTAGGAAAAGGTAATTTTTTACGAAAATGTACTAATTTTCAGAAAGGCTACTTATCTTAAGAAAAGAAAAGGTAATATTTATTTTTAACAATAAAATAAAAAAATACGATAATTTAAATGGATCTTTAAGAAAAGATACTTTTTGTAAAATGATAAACTTTTTTTAAGTCTTTTTATGGAAGGTATTTAAAAAAAATTTATATTTTTAGGTCCTTTAAGTAAGAATATGTATTATATTTTCCCGTAACGGTCCTTTTTTTAAAGAGAGACACTTCTTTTATTACAGCTAATTTTTTTTTTGAGCAAAGGTAATATTTTTAAGAAGAAGTACTTTCTGTAAGAAAAGGCCATAAGAGTATGCATTTTTTTTTGCAAAGAAGTACTTTTCTTTTAAGAACAAGTACTTTTTAAAAAATGGGTACTCTTTTTAGGAAAAGGTTAGTTTTACGAAAATGTACTTATTTTCAGAAAGGCTACTTATCTCAAGAAAAGAACAGAAAAGGTACTATTTTATTTTTAACAAAAGGTATCTACTTTTAAGAAAATTAACTTTTGTAAGAAAATGTATTTTTTTTAAAAGAAGGTATTTTTTGAAGAAAAGTTTTGTTTTTAAGAAAAGTGATTTTTTTTTAGAATTGGTCCTTTTGGCAAGAATAGGTAAATATTTAAGAGCAGGTACTTATCTCAAGAAAAGTCATTTTGTTTCTTTTTGGTTAATGTATGAGAAATTCATACTACAAGCGTACAAGTCATGAACATTTTTCTAGTTGAAAAATGGTTAGTTTTTGTTGGAAATAATAGACAATTCAGTTCAACACACACTCACTGGCATGACTAGTTTCGAACTTCGTGATAAGTTCATCATCAGATCCCTAACTACTGTGCCTGAATTGATACCATCGGTTGATCAACAATCGTATATATACAATCAATCAATTCTGCAATTCACATGTGCGAATTAGTATCGATCGAAGATCCCTAAGTATCAACATCACTGAAAGGCCTATAATTCCAACAACAAGTAACAGATAGAATTTTTCCACCATGTTCTTCTTTTCCTCATGCATTCTCGCGTTGTTGCAGTGCTTTGAGGTGAGTTTTTAATCTATATCACAGAGTTGTATTTTTCCGTGGTAGTGTCAGTTACGTTTTATTTGAATTTGAATTTTTATGACCGATTTTTGTTAGTTTTTGGTTAATGTAGTATGAGTACAAGCTTACAAGTCATGAACATATTTCTAATTGAAAAATGGTTGGTTTTTGTTATTTTGTTTCACAAAAAAGATACAATTTAAAGAAAAGGCATTTTGTTGTAAGAAAATTCACTTTTTTAAGAAAAGAAAAAGGTAGAAGGTAAGAAAACTTCCTTTTTTTAGGAATAGGTACTTTTTGTAAGAAAATCTACTTTTTTTAAGCAAAGGCACTTCTTTAAGTTAAGGCATTTTTTTAAGAAAGTGTACTTTGTTTAAGAATATGAATATGTCTTTTTTTTGAGAAAATTTACTTTTTTTTAAGTAATCGCACTTATTTAAGAAAATTTTCTTTTTTTTAAACTTCTTTCACTTTGGTTTTTCTAAATTTACTTTTTATGGGGTTCAAAACTACGATATACTTATATACTAAATATTGGTTACAGGCTCCACCTAAAAAACTTCCCAAACATATGTTAGTCCAGACACAAACCAAAAAAAAAAGTACCCAATAAAGTTGATAACATACATAAAGTAAACAAATAGATGAAGCACAAGTGTTGAGAACATTTTAGTGTAATGGGTAATTTTCTAGATGTCGTTGAAAGCAATAAATGGGATTTTTTTTTGATCCCAAAACCAAAAGTCAAAAAATATGACAATAAAATTCCGTATTAAAAGAAAAAATAATTTTCAACAGAAATATCAGGAATACAACACGTTCTTTAAGGTAAAATATCTGATGGCCATCGAAATGCAAAGCCATGTCACTACCGTCTATGTCCTAATAAATTGTTTCGTCCTCCGGTTCAGGTACCATTCCTTGTTGAGAGTCCTCAGACACTCTAACGGTTTGGCATCTTTGGGCGGTCTTACGGGTTTTCTCCTATTGATATCCCAACACCGGCCTCATGGCTTTGAAATTGTTTTTTATATAAGAAACAAATGTTATTATGTAAAATCGCATAAATTTTGTCACATTTTCCATTGTTTAAATTACTTTCATAAAAATTTCCCACAATTTTGAATAAACGTCAATGAGAATTATGGGAAACTTCAGTGAAAGTGACAGTAGTACAGAACAGCACCTAGTGAACAAAGTTGACAATGGTCGTTCTATATCTATTATTTCCTTTATCTATGGTTGATAATACTGCGTTGTAGCATAATAGTGTTAAAAAAAGTTGTTTAATTTGTTTCATTTAGCCCCCATCCCTCAACGTGCGATAAGGAACTTCGTTCCAAAACGTCCCTTGTATAATTATGCAGGAACCATGTACATGTTTGGAACATCCATATATTTGTGTGCAAGCATTGATTTCATAAATTGAAGATCTGCTGCTTCTTTTTTGTTATGTATCACGTTTTAGTCTTCAGATGTCTTCAACAAACAAAAACATATTTCGATCCCAAAAATATGTATATTCTTATATAACGTGTAAATCATTGTGTCTTCAACATGTAATATTGAATAGCAAACACAATCTGGTTGGACACAAGTATACTATATTTGCGACATTCAAACAGCACAAATAAACAGATTTTCAGCGTGTATACAATTGCTCGAAAATTAATGTTGGCATTCAAACACAAGATACCGAGAATTAAACTCAGTGAATAATATTTTATGGAACTTTTTTTTAATAATATTCTATTTTGTAAGGTCGTAATATATTTTCTAGTTTTTCAAAATATCTGTAAAATTTAAAAAAACTTTATGGCATTAATAGAGATATTTCAACATTTCCCTTGCGGGAAATAGAGATATTTTTTTTATTTAATAGAGATTTTTTTTATATGAAAAATGTTTCACAAATATTAAGCAGAAAATTTGTTCAATGCTTTAACATGTTTGTAACTTAGTAATTACTATACTTACCTCGTAATAGGCAAAAGTATTTGTATCTATTTCGATATCAACGAAATATCTATGAATAAAATAATAATAATAAAAGTCAGCAGTTATCTGTTACTACAAAAATTTTATTTAATTGATTGGGTGGGTATTGAGCGTGTTTGAGGCAAAATTCCTTTTAGTGGTGATTTTCTATTTCCATTCCAACATTGAGGGGGAAGCACTTTGTGACAATGTACAGTATAGATAGCCAGCTATCATCCTGACTAACTACACCCGATAATTTCTAATTCAAACTGGAAATTGTCAACAATAGCCGGTAATATTTATTTCCAACGAAGACCCATCTGTAATTATAAATGGGACACCGGAGTAATTGGAATGAATGAATGACCTTATGTGGTTAATAATAACGAATGAATTTTACAGACATTTTCTGTATGGTGAGAATTGAATTGGATTAGTTTTTCTCTTTAATTGAGATTTCAATACATTTAAATTTATTTTGTGTTACGTAGTAGATGATTTTTCTTGGATAACAATTAAATTGAAATGTTTTTCAATTCAGAAAATTATTTGACACTCGATTAAAACGGATTGGTGTTAATTTAAAAAATAAATAAGAATTTAAATGTTTTTAATTTCTAACTGCAAAGGTATTTAAAAGGTTATCAGCTGTAGCGAAACATCTTTTCCAATTCCAATTGTTCATTAAGATTTAGTAAAATTATGGAAAGTCATGAAATCAAATTTTATCAATAGCAAATAGTAAAACACAATTCTTACATTACACTGTGTGTGACCAAAAATCTGAATTGAGTGAAACATAGCGAACCTGCATAATTTTGATACGCTGAATCTAATGGCATTTCCCGTTTTTCTCTACCACGTCAAAATTTCGAGATACTTGACCCCAAAGTGTGCTGGGATGTCAACAACTGTAATCTGAATTGAGTGAATCATAGCGAACCTGCATAATTTTGATACGCTGAATCTAATGGCATTTCCCGTTTTTCTCTACCACGTCAAAATTTCGAGATATTTGACCCCAAAGTTTGCTGGGATGTCAACAACTGTAATATTTTTGAGACTGAATTAGAGGCAGAACGCTTCAAAATTGAAGTGTGACTTCTGAGTAAGAAATGTAAAGGACCTTAAGAAGAATACCAACTTCAAGTTTCTACCCCCTCTCCTCCCCCTTACCCTTAATAACTCGACAAAAACATTATTATTAGTGATAAGGGGGGAGGAGAGGGGGTACAAACTTGAAGTTGGTATTCTTCTTAAGGTCCTTTACATTTCTTACTCAGAAGTCAAACTTCAATTTTGAAGCGTTCTGCCTCTAATTCAGTCTCAAAAATATTACAGTTGTTGACATCCCAGCAAACTTTGGGGTCAAATATCTCGAAATTTTGACGTGGTAGAGAAAACGGGAAATGCCATTAGATTCAACGTATCAAAATTATGCAGGTTCGCTATGTTTCATTCAATTCAGATTTTTAAAGTGCAAAAATCACACACAGTGTTATTAAACGTTAGACCAGTGATTCTCAACCACTGTTCCGCGGCACTTTTGTGTGCCGCGAAATTCTAAAAGTGTGCCGCCAAATTTTAGATTTACAATTATGTTTATATTATTAAATAATATGATTTTCATGAGTGTACAAAAAGTTACAGAAAAGAGATATTGAAACGGGAAAAAACAAAAATAGATTTACTTAAAACCAGTGTTCAAAATTGCTTGACTAGTTTGAATTCATTTTTCGTTGCTTAGTTGTAACTAACATAGTATGCAAACAAGCAAAACTGAAAAAGCAAATGCGCAAAACAAAAGCACACACATGTGCTTCAGCGACCTATGCATTCAGTCAGTGTGTGTTGAAGTTGACAGCATAGGAACCGTTTTAGAATTTTTTTCTTCGGCAACTGCAACATGCAAGAGAGAGAGAGCACCAAATGGACTTGAAGAGTGTAAGAATTTTAAACATAGAGACTCAGATAAATAAGAGATACAAGATTGAGAGTAGGTGGCCTCGATGGCA
This sequence comes from Phaonia tiefii, assembly GCA_963931995.1. Taxonomy (NCBI): domain Eukaryota; kingdom Metazoa; phylum Arthropoda; class Insecta; order Diptera; family Muscidae; genus Phaonia; species Phaonia tiefii. The sequence continues at coordinate 246,398,738 of OZ008368.1, forward strand.
CAGCTGATCAACTTAGTAGTTAGAAATTTCATAGCGAAGAAAGTTTAAAAAAAAGTAGTTTTCGAGTTGAGTGATGCTGTTTCCGCAAATTTCCAACGATATCCAAAAGAGCTTTAAATATATTATTACAATTTTCCACATCTTATTTGTGTGAATTCGGATTTTCAGCTTTAACCAACATCAAAACTAAAAAACCAAGATTGTTAAATGTAGAAGACGATTTGAGAGTAGCATTGTCATTTTTATGACCAAATATAAATGAAATTATTAAAAACATCAAGCTCAAATTTCACTTTAAAAGTATTCTTATCATTAACTTGTAATTAATACCTTAATAAACGTACTGTTGTTTTTGTAGTACATATTATTTTATTTCGCACATTTAAAATTAATATTGTAAACTATTTTACGCAGTGTGTTATAGGTAAGTAAATAATTTTTAAACTTATCTTTTTCTTTGTGTGCCGCCAAATTTTTAAATCGTTAAAAGTGTGCCGCAACAAAAAAAAGGTTGAGAATCACTGCGTTAGACACTGGCAGAAAATTACACACAAACCCGGCTGTAATTTTGGTACCATGATGCTCATCTTCGACCGTACAAAAAGATCACAAAATTATTTTTTTCCTCAGCGAACCACAATTTACTGCACCCTGAAAAATCTGTCTTATTTTGTTGTTTGGATGCAAATATAACATGTTTGTAGGTTGTCGCAAATATAGTAATATTTCTGACCAAACACATTGTGTTTGCTACACAATATTACATGTTTGAGACACAATAATTAACAAGTTATAATATATGTGGCTCTGCTTAAAACAAAAACGTGACAGACAACAAAGAAACGGATATTCAATTCATGAAAACAATGCTTGCAAACATGTACATTGTTCCCGCTATATGTTGCTGGAGCCGTTTTTTAGCGTTTTTTTAGCGGTTACTCTTCTAGGACTAAGACGCCACACATTATTCTGTCACTTATTTCTTTTCTTCCAGTCATAAAAAGCGAAAAACTTACCACTGCCAGTGGTACATACCAACCTACTGGTTTGATTGTCAAAAAGTCGGCCGGAAGGTTGGTTAGTGTAAGGCGAAACAATACCCGACACAAAAGTCAGCCTGACTAATAGTCGGCTGATCAGTCAATGCTCAAGTCTAAGGAGCCTTTAAGCTAAATTTCCTCATATTTAGTTCAATTCCCTAATTTTAAGTACAATTGATCACAATGGCGCATATTTTCTGAACTATATTTAAGGAAGATTTGAACTGTAATTTAGGAAAACTTTTCTGAATGCCTATTGCACGAAACGAAAATCTCGTTACGCACAAACGAAATCTTAGATAATTAAAATTCGTTTGTGGAAGAAAGTAATCGCGGCAATCGAATATTTTTCATTTGTGAAAAATAAATAAAATCGTTTACGATAACCGAAATAGGTGTACGACAAAGGACATATAAAAACTATAAGCTAAAATACCTAATTTTACGAGGAATGAAAACGTTTCCATTGACTACCATTTCGTTTACCGCAAATGGATTTAAGAACTTTCAACTTAAAAAAAAACTCTACGATAAACGAAAACTTTTTGCGACAAACATTTTTTGTTTAACGCAAACGAGTTATATTTCACTGAATATAATTTGATTGGGTCGTTCACAGTTTATTAAATACAAACAAATGAAGGTAAATAGTTCACAAAAGTCTACTAGTACAGAAAGTGTACTAAATAGTACGCACAGTGTGCAAAGTGAACTAATTAATAATATAACAGTATGGAAGGGTATTAGTACACAAAGTGTAATAGTAAACAAAGTGTAATAGTACACAAAGTGTAATAGTACATAGTACACAATTTTTGTTGAAAGGAAACATAATCAATTCAAGAGCCAGTGTAGTGTCAGCCAGTGTACTAGTACAGAAAGTGTACTAAATAGTACGTAAAGCGTGCAAACTAGTACAGAAAGTGAACTAAATAATAATGTAACAGTACGGAAGAGTATTTGTAAACAAAGTGTAATAGTACACAAAGTATAATAGTAATAGTACACAAAGTGTAATAGTACACAAAGTGTAATAGTACATAAAGTGTAATAGTACACAAAGTGTAATAGTACATAAAGTGTAATAGTACACAAAGTGTAATAGTACACAATAGTACACAAAGTGTAAAAGTACACAAAGTGTAATAGTACACAAAGTGTAATAGTACCCAAAGTGTAATAGTACACAAAGTGTAATAATGTACAAAGTATAACAGTACACAAAGTGTAATAGTACACAAAGTGTAATAGTACGCAAAGTGTAATAGTACACAAAGTGTAATAGTACACTAAGTGGTAATGTAACAGTACAGAAGAGTAATAGTACACAAAGGTGTAATAGTACACAAAGTGTAATAGTATAGAAAGTGTAATAGTGCACAAAGTGTAATAGTACGCAAAAGGGTAACAGTACACAAAGTGTGACAGTACACAAAGTGTAATATTACACAAAGTGTAATAGTACACAAAGTGTAATAGTACACTAAGTGGTAATGTAACAATACAGAAGAGTAATAGTACTCAAAGTGTAATAGTACACAAAGTGTAATAGTGCTGCAAATAGTACTCAAAGTGTACGAAATAGTACACAAAGTATAGTAAATAATATACACTTCGTACTTAAGTGTACAAAAATGTATTAAATAGTACATAAAATTTGTTTTATTTTGCAATAAGCGGTTTCTTCATATGCCGCAAAAGTAGATTATGAGAACTTTGTGGTAAATGAAAAATCGTTCGCAATAAAAGAAAGAGTTTTTCCGATAACCCTTTTTTTACTCCCCAAAAGATGTATCAAATTTTGATGTCAACCAAGAGACTATGTAGTAAATGGAATATTGTTGAGCTAAAATAAATATTTGTTCGCCAAACGAACTCTAAATAAGGGTTTCTGGCGTATGGGAGGCGTGGAAAAAATTATATTATTCAGAGGAATTTTTAATTCCAAAAAGCCAACACTACAATAGTTTCAATAAAAATGTGAGTCTCCTTCACTCAAGCCCTCATCATTGAATCCTTCAAAAATTTTTCTATAATTCACATGACAAATTATTCATGACACTCAACCACTGTGCGGTGATTATTCCCTTCACTACAAGTGATCCGCTGAAGCGTGTGGCGTGGCGCTTTTCTGTTAGGTTGCCATTCAAAATCATACAATTTTAAACTGCTGTTTTAAAATACATCATTCAAGTTCCCATATAATGGTTTGTGTTTAGTTTTTTTTTCTGGCTATTTGTATATTTTTCAAAAGTTTTACGTCATTATTAATAACAAATAGAGAGCAAGGTTTTTTCTTCATTATTATTATTATATTTTTTTTAATATGCACATGACCTTGAATCTTTCGCTGGCATTGTCTGGTATTGTTTGAAATTTGAAAAACTAAATCATTATAGTTTAATTCTATTGTGTTTTCAATCTATCTAATCAATTTTTCAATATTTTCCAAAACGCAATGCAAAATATTTTGCAAAAAGAAAAACAAAAATGGAGGGAAAAAGTTTGTTTATATTCAACAAATTTAAAACAATAAATTAAATATTTTTTTCGGTGTATTCTGATAGAAAACGGTGAGTGAGTGAGAGGTGAGTTAAGGCGTATATATTTAGTGTATTTATTTTCAATATTTCTTTCAAATAAACTAAATATTTACATTAGTAATATGAAATATTAGCTTGTAAACATTATAATATTATCGGTGTATTGTTTTTTTGTTAGCAGTTGTGTGTAATTATGTAGCAGTGTTAGGAAAAAAACTTTGGTTTCTAAGAGAAATTATTATATGCTACTACTAAAAGTGTGGTCACCTCTCGAATAAATTTAAAATTTGTGACGGTTTTAGGAAAAAAATATTGACTGATTTTAATTTAGAATTTAAAATTTCATTGGTAAAAAGGTTTTTGAGGTAGTATTTATTTCTTCACCTGATCCAATTTTTATTATCAAATTCTTAAAAATTTTTTTAACACGGGTCAGGGGCGAGTCAAAAACATCGACTCCTACTCCCAACCCCTAAAAATTTCTGAAATCCATCTCCTAAAACTCCAACCCAACACCTCTGGCGTTTATAACTTTGTTAAAAGAAAGAAAATTGTTACAGTAAATAGTTCGAAAAAACTTCTTAGTGTTATAAAATATACATAAAGTCGACTGTGTTCAAAATTGTACAGAAAGTACACTAAAGTACTTGTGCTAAATAGTACACAAAGTGTGCTACACAATAGTATATTACTACAGAAGTGTCATAGTACACAAAATGTAATATCACACAAAGTGTATTAGTACACAAAGTATATTAGTACACAAAGTGTATTAGAACACAAAGTGTATTAGTACACAAACTGTATTAGTACCACCGAGTAATACTATAAGAGTGTGCACTAGTTGCTTTTTGTACTAACGAGTTCCGTGGAAGACTTGGGAAACATATAGAGTATAGCGTATTAAGAGAAAATGTGTTTTGTTCACTTTTGTTTTCCGCTATGCTTCGCTTTTGTTGAAGATTGATTTTCAGGATTTGTGTCGTGTTTCATTAACCTCCACCGAATAACCGTATTGCATCTGATTTGTTATTATATTTTCTCGTTAATTTGATCACTTTTTGCTACTTTTTTAATACAATATTTCACGAACGAAAAAATCAAAACAAAAGTGAAAAATTTTTTGCTGAATTCCAGTCAGCTATCACCATTTCTTCTTTGAAAGCATATTCTCTATCTGTTCTCCAAGTACTAATTGAACAGCTGTCTCATCGGTACCCCCTGATTAGTACACAAAGTGTATTAGTACACAAAGTGTATTAGTACACAAAGTTCATTAGTACACAAAGTGTATTAGTTCACAAATCGTGTTAGCACGCAAAGTGTATTAGTACTCAAAGTGTATTAGTACACAAAGTGTATTAGTAAACAAAGCGTATTAGTACACAAAGTGTATTAGTACACAAAGTGTATTAGTACACAAAGTTTATTAGTACACAAAGTGTGTTAGTACACAAATCGTGTTAGCACGCAAAGTGTATTAGTACTCAAAGTGTGTTAGGATACAAAGTGTATTAGTACACAAAGTGTATTAGTACACAAAGTTTATTAGTACACAAAGTGTATTAGTACACAAATCGTGTTAGCACGCAAAGTGTATTAGTACTCAAAGTGTATTAGGATACAAAGTGTATTAGTACATAAAGTGTATAAGTACACAATGTAATAGTACACAAAGTGTATTAGTACACAAAGTGTATTATTACACAAAGTTTATTAGTACACAAAGTGTATTAGTACACAGTGTATTAGTACACAAAGGGTAATAGTGCTACAAATTGATTAGAAAGTGTACTAAATAATACACAAAGCGTAATAAATGGCACATAAAATGCTCTAAATAGTACAGAAAATGTACCACACCATTTCCAATTTAAATTTGAAAAAATCTGTTGAAATCAAAATATTATATTTTAAAATTAATCTAAAGGGTGTTTTTTGACGTGTAGAACTTTAAATGGAAATCAAATTGTGAGATTACATATGTAATTTCAAACTTTTGTTAGAAAGATAATTCCGTGCCATTTGGGGCATGTGCCCGCCACGGCTGGCTCGGAAGTGGCACAATCTGGAAGACTTATTTTCGAACACTTTTTTTTTAGCAATGGGAACCGTATCTCAGTAATGGTTCGTACAATGTCGTCTTCCAAGGCGTCCAAAGTTTACGGATTGTTGACACACAACAATGACTTCACGTAATCCCAGACAAAATAGTAGTAGATAGTACAACAAGTGTACTAAATAGTACACAAAATGCACTAAATAGTATTGAAAGTGTAATAAATAGTACACAAACTGCACTAAGTAGTATACAAAGTATACCAAATCATGCAGAAAATGTATTAAATAGTATAAAAAGTTACTAAATGGTACACAAAGTTTACTGAATGATACACAAAGCGTACTAAATAGTACACAAAATGCACTTGGGTACTACTTAGTACATGTTGTGTACAATTTGGTACACTATAATGTACACAAACACATTTAAATGTGTTTAATTCTGCTATATGTGTTTAAAGTTTCCTAAATAGTAAATAAAGAACAGTAAATAGTAGACTGAGTCTATTGTTTGTGCTGAATACATATGTGCACCAGACGTCTTGACAATACATAACCAAGTACTTCGGGGTACTGCCGATAACGCATTCGTGAAGGTGTGTATGTGTGTGTGCGCAAAACTACAAGACGATGTCAAGACGTCTTGTGGAAATATCTACGATAGTACTAAACGGCGCACAAATGAAGTTACTAATTCACAGAGTATCTAAATGTGCACAACTAGTACTACAGTTTTCACAAAGTGTACTAAATTGTTCACAAACTATCATAAAATGAACAAAAGTGAAAGCAAAATTAATAAATAAATATCATACCTGAGGTAAAATTAACAATTATATCGTAGCAAGAAGTGCACCAAGTGTACTCATATGTGCACAACACACACTAACCATTGCACCACCGACGGCCATTACTTAAAGAATAATTTAAAGTACCTTAGGTGTCCATAAAGTACCTAAAGATCCATAAAGTACCCAAAAAATACATAAAGTACCAAAGATTCTTTAAAATACATAAAATGTTCTTTAAAATACTTAATATGTATTTCTTTGCGTATAAAGTATATTTTTAAGCACCTGCAACGTACTTTAAAGTATATAAAATGTTATTTGTAAAAGTACACTATAAGTGTACTTTTAAAAATGTTCATTTAATGGCTAAAGTGTATCCTAAAGTTCCTCAAAATGAGTATTAGTACTTAAATTACTCTACAATGCACAAACAGTACTCAAACTTGCACAAAGTGTACTAAAAGTACAGAAAATGTATATTAAAGTTCGCAAATCGTTCTAAAATGCAAAAGTGTTTAAAAAAGTACATAAATTATATTCAAATATACAAAAATTATACTAAAATATACATGTATTCTTTTCTACAATGCACACCAAATATACGCAAATGTATACTAAGTGTAATGATAATGGAAACTTTAGTATGGAAGTACATAAAGTGTACTTTTATCCCAAGAAGGGATTGAGGAGAGCTTCTCGTAACAAGTGAACTGCGCGCTTTCGTGTTTTACACTCATTGATTTGAACCTACAGTTTTATACCGGTTCCGACCGGTATGTTGAGAAGCTTTTTCATGGCTAAATACTCGCTAGTGTCGCCGTCACTAAGCGAGGTGACCGCGGTCTAAAGGCATGTAAGGTGGTAAGAGCAGGGATAGAACCCATGTTTTGATGTAATGGGTTTTCCAACAGGTACTTGACACTTTTGAATTTAATTTGTGAACGCACCATTTCACTGATCATCTATCTGTTACTTTGCTTGTTTTCAATCAACTCAATATTTTCATCATGGTAAAGTACACGAATGAGCTTTTGTTATCATTTGTTCTTAGTATATATTTGTGTTGTATTTAAGGCAACTATTTTAACACAGAACAACAAAATGCCGCTGTTGTTTTCTTGCTGGTTGTATTGAACTAATGCCTCTATCTGGTATTATTAAAGCAATCCACTTCAACATTCAACGTTCGTATGCAAACACGCTTAATGTGATAATGTGATATTCGTATTCTGAAACCACAATTTTTGTTGCTCATATTTTTCGATGGCTGGGAATGATAGCAAGTGTTAAATGTATAATTGTTATCGGTATAGTAAAATTTAACAAAAAAATATTGAATAAATATTGAATAATAAATAAAATAAACCGGAACATGTGGAAGTAACATAATGGACTGTTATATGGGAACTGCTCTCAAGTTGAACAACATTCAAGTCATCCGCGGAATTCTCTCTTCATGATCAATATTAATATTAAATGCTAATATTAAAACCAGACAAAAACTGTTATCAAATCTTAGCTGTAGCTAGAAATACTAGACGACATAATAAATTAAGATGCTACATAAATAAAAACCGGATTTCAAATAAAGTAAAAAAAAAAACATAAATAATCTTAGTCATAATTATAAGTAACTGGACATTAAATGATGTCCCATCTACTAAGGGGCGAAGTACCAAATACGTGAAAAATCATTCGGGTTATTAATTCTGCTTCTTCAAGCGAAATTGCTTTCGTTGTTTTAATATTTAAAATTAACATATTTATAAATTTTATGTGGCTGTCGGTGGGCGCGGCTCTTGTACATGAGAACGTGAGTTCGATCCCTGCTCTGACCGCCTTTCATTTCCTTCGACGACGGCCACCTCGCTTAGAGATGGCGACACTATCGAGTACTTAGCCATGAATAAGCTCCTCAAAATACCGTTCGGAACCGATGTGAAACTGTAGGTCCCAATCAGTGAGTGAAAAATTAGAAAGCGCACAGCAAACTGGCTGTGAGAAGCTCTCTCCAATCCCTGCATGGGATGTAATGGTAAACCGTTTTTTTACTCTTTTTCTGTTTACTGGAAACTTCCACATTATTACCTTCATAAAAATGTCGAAGTGTTCGTACAGCAGGCTTTTAGCTTGTATCGAACGTGGCATCTGACTGCAGCATCACCATGTATACTAAATAGTTCTCCCATTATTTTCGTACTCAATAGGTGAGATTTTAATAAAAGTTAATACAGAACAGCTTTCTGTTTCTTTTGCGATTTCAATTCATTGAGTGGTTTTAAATCACCTATGGCCACCTCTGTCCAATGCAGTCTTTTGAGTTCTCACTTAAATAATTTATTTACTAAATAGTTTGCCTTTACTGTTTAACACCCAACAAATTGTATTCCGCATATTTTAAGAAAAAAGCAAACAATTTATTTTAAGAACACAAATATTTGCCTCATTTAACACAACATTTTGGGGTTTCTTTAATTTCTCTTACGAGGGGCAATTGTTCTTCTCCGTTTAATGACCATTAAATATTAATATCCAGTATTTACTTTGGCTTCTGTTCGTTTATTTCTCATTTCTCATTCCGCATATCGCATTGTGTTGTATCAGATATTAATTTATTAATTCATACACTCATTTGTTTGCTTAAGCAATGTTTTTTAAAATTTCCCCCTGAAGGTGCGCATTTGTTGTTTGCATTACTGTCGGTCGATTTTCAAGTAGCTAAACAAACCTAGTCAAATTGAAGAGGCAGTCTGGATTTTAGTGGTAAAATTTAGAGCCAACATTTTCCAAATTGTAGCTTATAATCAACATCTTATAGAAAGTTAGTCAGATATTGGGATGGGAATGCTGTGGTGGTTTGATTAGAAGTTGTTACAATCTTAGCATAAAAGAAAGATTACTCATTTGTTCGTATTATATGCACGATTCGTATGGGCTCTCTGGAGAGCAGACACATTTAATTTTGGCCCATGAATTACGTGACTCTGAAGCTCCGAGCCTTAGCTCCTAGCGAATTCAAACCAAAATCATATAAAATTTTATAACACAAAGAAATAATAGGTAAAATTTAAACCATACAGTGGCTAACAAATGTCAACATACTGTTACGATTAAAATCTTTATATATGTCGCAGTAATGTAAAATGTATGCTCACTTATTTGGTTTAGTGTAAATAACAGTGTGATTAGTGTATGCCTAATAGTTTGCATTGCAACAACATACCAGCTCACTTATTTGGCTTACAGTAAATAACAGTGTGATTATTGTATGCCTAAAAGTATGCATTGCAACAACATACCAACTCGCTAAACCAGTATCATGAATTTGCTTCAGTTAAGATAACTCTACACTATTCGAGTTGGTTCTACCTGCTTCCACAGGTGGATTCATAAACCAGTATAAAGATAACTAAATATAACGACTTGAAGGTTCTTGAATTTGGTAAAGATAATGTCATTTGAGTATGGTGAGTTCGTATAAATAGCTGAGGTCTTTGACACACGGGGACAGTCTAATTACATGCTGAAAAGTATGCCACGCGAAGTAATATTAAAAAGGTTGGAATAAACAATTGTGAAAGTTATGTTTTGTAAATAAAGGGAAAGGTTGTACTGTATGAGTAAAGCACGAGTAAACGGAGTTAAAACTGATGAACGTATCGTAATTAAAAGCCAACTTTGTTTTATTAACGGGGGAAAACAGCGCTAAAAGGACGATTAAGGAAATTCGTAACAATACAATGCCCATTTGTTCTGCTAGACGAGTTCAAATACACTGTAAAAATAATCATGATGCAGTATACTACAAAATGATTTTTATCCATTTTCCGTGAAAATTTCATTTATGGGTATACTTTTTTCGTGTTATGTTAATAAAAATAGATTTCAGTGTTGATACACATTTATGCCCGTTCATTGCATTTTCCATGACTTTCCCTAAGATTTTCGATGATAACTGTTCGCATTTCTGTCGAATATTCTCCACAAGGTTTGCGATTGTGTGAGGCCTGTTGGCATAAACCCACGATTACAAATAGCTTCAAAGAACGAAATCTACAAAAATCTAATAAATTGGTTTTCCCATTATTGGGAGAGCTTCTCACAACCATTAAGCTGTGCGCGTTCCACTTCTACAATGCAACAAAATCTTTAGATCAAATCGATGATAAATGTTCATCAACTGTTCTTCATTGAATTGATGCCAAATTTCATAAATTTAATGAAAAAGTTCTTCAATTTGAAGATTTTGCGTTTCTTCAAATTTGGCAGCGTCCTTGAGCTCATGATCTTTTTTACATCAATCTTCATGATTGGAATTTGGAATTTATTAGTGGTATCGATTCAAAATATGGACGTAGTATTGACAAAATAAAGAGAAAGAGAAAAATGTAGTAGGAAATTGAAAATAAATACATAATTGAAATTGAAAACATAATCCACGCTAAGGTCACGTTTTATGTGGTCTTGTACACAGTTGTTGTAGACAGGATAAAAAATAGTCAAAAGAGTTCGACTACTCATTAACAAGCAATTTCCATAAAAATGATGACGACTTTACACCAAATTGATGAAAAACTTACATCAAATTGATGACAACCGTGCATATAATTGATGAAAAATTTACATCAACTTTATGTAGCGTTGTCGTTGAATCAACGTAAACTAGTGATGAAAGAATGATGAAATGTCTTCATCAATTCAATGAAATGTGTCGCAGGTTGGAAAATGAGGAATTATTTAATGAAATTGAGGAACGAATTAATAAATTTGATGAAATTTGCTTTTTTTTCAGTACACACTCACGGATTCGGACCTAGAGTTTTACAGCGGTTCGGAACGCTATTTTTGAGAAGATTTTTTCATGGCTAAATACTCGATAGTGTCACCGTCACTATGCGAGGTGACCACCGCTGAAAGAAATTTAAGGTGGTCAGAGCAGAGATCGAACTCAGGATCTCATGTTCAAGAAGAAGATTTTAAAATTAGGGTGGATGTTTTGGAAGAGATCACACGACAGCCCATGCTCGGCCCTTTCTATTGGTATGAGTGGGGTTGCAGCAGTATGTCCCGCTTGGACACAGTGGGCAAAATGAGCAACAATAATCATAAATGACAAATGTGAAATAACGTAATTCAGAAATTCGCCTGAATTGTGTGGGAAACGTTTTCCAATAGTAAATGTCGGACCCTTTCCAATGGTACATGTAGGGTTGCGGCAGTATGTCCCGTTTGGATACAGTGAGCAAATTTCGAGAAAAGAATCTAAAATTAAAATTTAAAAATACTTAATTCTGAAATTATAGAATTGTTTTGCATATCATGGAATTGTTTTGCATGTAGCACAGACTGAATCCTTTCTAACGGTATATTATCCTTTCTAACGGGAAGTATGTATGTCCCGATTCGACACAGTGGGCAAACTTCCAAAAAAGAATCTGCAAAATATTTGATTCTGAAATTCGTCTGAATTTTATGAAATAGTTTTTTCCATCGTATATACTGAACCCTTTGTAAGGGTATACATATGTGAGTTTTGCGGCAGTTTTTCCCGATCGAACACAGTGGGCAAAAATCCGTTAAAAATTAATTTAACACTAAATCTCAAAAAATCCTGTTCTGAAATTAGACTGGATAGCATGGAATAGTTACAATGTAAGTACATTGTACCCTCTTTCAAACGGTATATGTGGTGTTGTGGCAGTTTGTCTCTTTTGGACAGAGTGCACACAAATGTTGCGAAAAAATGTTTGTAATTAAGTCATTTATTTTCCGCACTTGTTACCTTTTTATGTCTTAGATTGTCATAAATTTATTATACGTAATGTTTTTCTGTAAATATATTGGATAAATTGTGTAAAAATCGTGAAATTATACGTAAACCTACCTTTATATACTTTAACATTGGTCTGTTAACTCAATAACAGAGGTCAGTTACCTAATGTGGTTTGTGTCTTTGCTAGTTAGATTCGTGAACATGTGATCTTTGGGGTCAGTGGAAAGTGGAGTTTCTGGATATTAATTTGTTTGGTATTTTTCGTCGGAAGTCCGCCATAACCGGTCTGGCTATGTGTTCATTTGCTCCATCTTGCTGGAACCAAATGCTGGTGAAACGGATTACGTCTTCGGTGCAGTCTGGATAAACGAACTCCTTCAACATCTTTAACTACCGGTCCCCATTGACAGTTACTGTCACCGTTTCCTTCAAAGAAGTATATCCCCACAATACACATTGATCAAACTGCGCTCCACACAATGACTTGTTCTGGGCGCAGTTCCGTCTCATGGAATATTTGTGGATTAGATTCCCTTTTATACACTGCAAGTTTGTTTCTTTACATTGCAGTTTAGATCAAAATGGGCCTCTTCAGACATACACAAGCAATTTATCAAGTTTTTGTCTTTTTCGGACATTTCAATAATTGTTTTGGCCAGGCGAATACGCAAATCCAGGGGGTATAACTTACCTGAAATTTGAAGTTTGTACGGGCACAAGTTTACGTCATCATGAATTATCCGTTGACACCATGAATTATTCGTTGTAACATCATGACCCTCTGCTAACTCCAATTTGCGCCGATAATTTTCCAGTCGGAACACTTGGATTTGCCTGAATTGACGGTGCTACAGCCGCGATTGTTCTTGAACCCGAACATAGGGATTTCGATGGTATGCTCTTCGTGCGATGCTTCCAGATTCGATAAACATGTTTACCCATCTCATAATGGTCCATCTATTGGGGGGAGTGCCGCCAAACTCCCGCCTAAATTCCCTTTGGACGGAAATGAAGGACTACAAAGCATAGTACCGCTTTACTGCCTAAATCGTCTTTCCGGTATGCCAAGCATTCATTTTAATAAATGTAAATAGTAACCTGGAAAAAAAATTAAACCGATTACTCACACAGTAAAAAAGTTATGGTGTTTTTTTTGTAGTACGACTCGCGCGCCACCCTGTATAAGTAAAGTCCTCCACCTTTTCCTATGATTATTATATTGGCCACAGCCTAAAGATATGCTAACTTATTACAACTACTAATTACTACACATTACTAGCATCAGCGAGCACAGAGGATGTACAAGTAGAGAAGAAAACACCGGCGCAATTTGGCAACCCTCGTAGAAGAGAACCAAAAAGTCGACGCGATTCACTCAAATGCACGGTTGAGAGAATCATAGGTTACGCATTGCGCTGGTCTGTTATTCGGTGGTAGATCGAGAGAGAAAAAAATACGTCACAGTTTCAAACTTTCTGGTTTACTCTTTTAAAATAAATAAAAAATTGTAAGATACGCAATGGCCTCATAAACAAAACCGAAGCTGTGACGGCATGCGCAGAGAGAGAAAATAAGTTGCACACTGCTTTGCGTAACCTATATTTTCACAACCGTGACTCAAACGCATTTCTCTCGCGTCATAACTTGATTATTTCATACTTTTTACATACTTTATGTAATTTTATTTAAACATGGTTGGAATTTCTATAGTTAGATCCTGAAACATCATCAGAAAACTGCTCGTGTATTGAAATATTCAACGAAGAGAGTAAGAGAGAGAGAGAGAGAAGAGAAACGAGGCGCTTCACTTGATTTTTTGTTGTCTTCTACGAGGGTTGCAAAATTGCGCCGGTTTTTTCTTCGCTACTTGTACATCCTCTTTGCCGGACGTTAGGCAATTGAACGAAACTGTTAGAGTATTAGGCGAGTAATACGGCATTTACACCTATCAACATTATCTCATGTTTCCTCCGTTAACCCACGCTAACCCAGCTGTTTACTCAGCATTTTAATCTGTAAAAACAGAAGTTTAATTTTTAATCTCATTTTAAACTGGTGTACAATTTGATGCGACACTGCAAAGTACCAAAATATTCAACCATAATAAAAACATACACAAAAAATCAACTGTTTGACAAACGAAAGCCTATCAAATATTTTCAGACCCGTCGCCGCCATCAAACATTTTTTTAAGTTCTCTCCGCCGCCGATATAATTGGCTCTCATCGGTGTTAAGTGTTAGGCGATTTTACTGACTGGCTGGATTTGACCGACTGATTGAATTCATAGGTTCAGTTATTTCAAAAACATCCCAAAATGTGTACAAAACTGGCAAAACCAAGAGCCGCCAATTGAATTTTTTTCTTGTGCCGCCGTCTTTGATAACTTGGTCTCGGAACGGAGTTACACTAAATTGGTCTAAGAACAAAGTTGCCACCTGAAATGTACATTTAATTTCAAATTGGTTGATGTAAACGGCAAAGATTAGAGAATAAGGTTATCGCTAACCTAGCCGCGATAAACTGCGGTATTAATGCGACATAACTGCATTTATGTTGACATCATAAATGGAGTTGGTGCTGCCACAAAGTGTTTTTTATGCTTTGAACATCACAATGATACAATTAATTAGTTTATTATAAAGATAACAATACAATTAATTAGTTTATTATAAAGATAACAATACAATTAATTAATTATGATAATATGGATGTCCTCGAAACGCTTCACTGTTGCATAAATATATACGGGGTTTTCATAATAAAATGACAAATTTAAAATTTACATTGATGATATAAAATCTCTTTAAACCAAGTGAATAAAATGTTAACTTTCTAACAACTCTTTCACTTAACTGTGTAAACTTTCATATCAAAATTATTCGTAATAAAAGGTGTATGGTTATTTTCATATTCTTATTTATCTATTATTTGATCGTGGTTGGCTTTCTGGTTTTGAATTTATGTTAATTTTGTTTGTGTCTCGTGTTATTTTTCATTGTGTACACAGTAAATAAGCAAAATGTCAAAAAAAAGATTGCACAAAAACAAATTGTTTACCCAACGAAAACATTCCGAAAATCTTGATTAGAATTTATAATTACATTTCATTTAATGTCAATTATGATAATGAATTTTTGATATCAGTAAAAGATGTCCACATCATTTCATTCATTTCATCTGTACAGGTAGAATTTGTGTTATATTTGTGTTCGTTGGCAAGAATGCGTGGTTGACAAGGATTTCTGGAAAGGTGATGGATGAATGATGTTTACTGTTAAATGGAAGGCCTAAGGTTATTTGTTGTAATCTGAAAGGATTTTGATTGGGACAAGAGGATGGGATCGAAATCTATTTAATTTACTGTCAAACTAGGCGATTATAAATGATTGATTACATCAGCGTAAAGAGGGATTACTGGGTTATTTCTTTAAAATATAATAACAGAAAATGCAGCGGGCAACTTTTGATATTTTGTTTCTCAAGGTAGCTCTTAGGCTACATTGTATCATTTTACAACGAATGTTCATTACTATTGGTTTCTTTTTCACACTCACGATATTAATATTGTTACGAATTTCCTTATTCGTTCTTTTTGCGTTGTTTTATTCCCAATAATAAAACAAGGTTCATTTTAAATTACGATAATTACAACGGTTTAACTTCCTTTTATTTTACTTATGTAGTACAACAGTTTACTTTATTTATAACACTTTAACAAGTGTTATATTTTCCTATCAAATCGCGTTGCTTACTTTAGGCGGTTTAATCACAGACTGAACTCTCCATTTCAAAGACCTCCGCTATTTATACCAACTTACCATACTCAAATGAAGTTATATCTAGCGAATTCAAGAACCTTCTAGTCGTTGTTGTTGTTACTTACCTTTGTAGAATCATCTCGAATGGTAGAGAATTATCTTAACTGAGGCGAATTCATGCTACTGGTTTAGCGAGCTGGTACGTTGTTACAATGCATACTTTCAGGCGCAGCACTAACCGCCTGTTATTTACATAATGTTAGTAGAGTCATTAAGAGCAAGCAAAAGCTTTTACTTATTCGTAACAATATAATTGACTTCGCTCTCTAATTCTTTAAAAATATCAAAAGTGGTCTGCTTCATATAATTTTTAATCTTAAACATATTTAGTTCTGACAACAAGAATCACCCTATTTTAAAGTGCATCTTAAATAATGTATGTCAAACTAAATGAAAATATCAGCGCGGCACGTTTATACTTTTTGGCCAAATCAATATTTGGTCCATATAATACACAAACACACGAAAACAGCTATTTGTATTTGTTTCACCGCGTTTTTCCTTTTTGGACTTAGTGAATGCAGTTTTAAAACGCAAATATCATCATGGCAAATCGCCAAAGATTGATTATTAAAAATAAAAATATTAATAATTTTTTTTGTTGTTTTCAAATTTGTACATACAATTCAATTGTAATTTGTAATACAATTTTGAATGTACAATTGTAAATATGAATGAATGTTCAAACGGGAGCTACTTCCAGAAAGGAAATATAGTGTCGTAGACTCTCCAGGTAGTTTCTATCCAAAACAAACATCTGAAACATCTCACATCTAATCCTCTAAAATATCCAAAAATCCAAAATTCTAAAAATATTACAAATTCTAAAAATATTCAAAATTGTAAAAATATTAAAAATTCTAAGACAAACAAATTTTTTGATATATACTCAACGTTTAAAAATAAAACCTTTGTGTCGGTATAATTTATGGAGGTTTCACTGTACACATTGTTACGAAAAATCCGTTTCACTTAGGTTACAGTAATACACACTGAAAAATATCAGCCCCAGCAAGATATTGCAGGGACTATGTACATGTTTGCAAGCATTCTTTTCGAGAGTTGAAGATCTGCTGGTGTTTGTTACTTTATTGCCGGTCACATTTTGTTTTCAGCAGTTTTAAACAAACGCCGCTTTTGGTTCACAAATACATAAATTATAACATATTAATCATTGTGCCCCAAACACGTTATATTGAATAGCAAACACAATGTGTTTGGACACAAGCATACTATAATTGCGCCAAGCTACAAACACATTATATTTGCATCCAAACAACGAAAAAGACATTACATTTTTGGGTAATAGTGGAAGTAAATGTTAATGTGTCCATGGTGAATTGCAAACTTTCACCCCAAACTAAGTTTAATCAAATACTAAAGAATGGGCCATGTAAAATTTGGAATTTAATTTCGCTTTAAAAAATACAAATAAATTTTTTTAAAATTTATGATTTTATTGGTAAGGTCTATCATTGATATTGTTACGATTAAGTAAAAGCTTTTACTTACTCTTAATGACCAGACTAACAGTATGTAAATAACAGAGCGATTAATGCTGCGCCTGAAAGTATGCATTGTAACAACACACCAGCTCGCTAAACCAGTCGCATGAATTCGCCTCAGTTAAGATAATTCTCCACTATTCGAGGTGATTCTATATGATTCCAGAAGTGGATTCATTAATTAGTAGAAAGATAACCAACAACAACGACTAGAAGGTTCTTGAATTCGCTAGAGATAACTACATTGTCAGTTTGTGATTAACCGCTGGAAAGTATGCAACGTTATTTGATAGTAAAACAACACATATTGTAAAGTGGTGTAAATAAAGTAAACTATTAAGTTAAATAAAAGGAAATTAAACTGTTGTAATTATCGTAATTTAAAACGGACCTTGTTTTATTATTGGGAATAAAACCGCGCAAAAAGGACGAATAAGGAAATTCGTAACAATATGATATGATATGACACACAAAATCATTCAAATGGCTTCCACGATCTGATTTACAGTATCTCTATCGATCTACCAAAATTTTCACTTAAATTTTGATTGTTTGGGACTCTATATCGTGAACGACAAAACCGACTTCGTGTTTTAACGCCTCAGAGGACTCGGGATTGCTTGCATAACACTTATATTTCACGGCGCCCTAGAGATAATAGTCTAACTGGGTAAAATCGCAGCTGCGAGGCGGCAAATAGACGTCCTAGTTTCGTCTGATTACACACAGGTTTCGAACACAGTGCGCAGAAGACCAATTGCAACGCTGGCTGTGTGGGACGTAGCGTCGTGCTTTTGAAACTATACGTCGTCCATGTCTTTCTCTTCAACTTTTGGGAATAAGAAATCCCTGAGCAGGGCACGGTAACCCTCGCCATTGATGGTAACGGCGGCTCCTTGCTCATTTTCAAAGAAAAATGGGCCATGCCAAAAACCGCACCAAATAATCACTCGTTTCGGATGCATCGTTTTCCCCTAGACGACGTGTGGATTTTCCGAGCCCCAAATACGACAATTTTGTTTGTTATCGCAGCCCCCGAGCTGAAAATGAGCTCCATCAGAATAGTTGATTTGTCGGTAAAAACGATCATCTGCAGCCTGGCGATCTTCAGTCCATTCAGCGAATCGAAAACCGATCGGATGGTCACGAGGTTTCAGTTCTTGGACTAATTGGAGTTTCTAAGTTACGAGGTCCTCATGCTAAATTCTGCACAAAGAAGTGCGAGATATGTTAATGCGCAAGGTGCCGCGTTGATGTTAATGGCTGTTCGAGCACACTTTCAGCTACAGCGGCAATATTTTACACCGAACACGCTGGACGAGCGCGTACACGAGTTATTTTATCCAATAACTTCGACAATGAACTCGCTTCGCAAATTAATCCACAAACAGTGGTGATGGCACTCTTATTTCTATCGAATGTATTTCGTTGATTTCTTAGTTTGAGTTGGAGGCTCAGAACTGTGGAAGAAAGTTTTTAATATTTCCCAATTTTCTTCAAGTTTCGTAAATTTTTAAACTTTAACTAATAACCTGTCATTTCATACATGCCAAATTGACCATCTGCTGCGAAATAACGGGGGGTTCAATTCAAATTATACACGGCCCACCTTTTACATGTTTCCAGATGGCGTTATAATTTTCGCCACAGAAGGTTGAAGAATTCGCTAAATATAGAGCATTCTGGAAAGTACGAAAATGTTTATTGTAGCGACTACACATTTTCCAATTGTAAATATCGAGTATCGTCTGTTCATGTTGCAGAGTTCTTAAGTGTGCTCGAAGAGGAACTCTATGTGCTTGAGGAATACTTCAAAATGTCGCCGTAAAAAAAATGCTCTGTCAAAATTTTTAAAATATATTTTTCTAGTTGACCAACAAAACATATTTGTTTGTTTTGCCCAAATTCAATACTCAGAAAAAATAATTTTTCAATTCAATTAAAAAAATTCCAAAATTCAAACAAAATATTAATTGAAAATCCTGTGATAAAACAAAAATATTATTTTTCAATCGATGCAAAATTTCACCCATCTACGAAAATATTTGTACTTTATTTAACAAAAATAATTTCGTTTTTAGTCGATGAAGAATTTTACATATTAACAAACCAAAGTGTATCTCAGTTTTCGTTTTGTCTTCGATCCGAGATATTTTTAGAAAGTTTGTTTATTTAAAAAAAAAAAAATATTAAACAGTCGCGATAGGATTCGAACTCACATCTACTGGAAGATCGTTTCGATGTTTCTGACACAGCGTCGTTTCGGGCAGCGTCTAGCACGTTACGCCACCGACTGCCTGTAAAAACTTATCTCTAACTGAAGTTATGTGGTTATTCGTATCGTATTTACTTCGTTAAATATTGGGGTATTTCTTATGAATTTTTTTGATGGTACCATTAATCGATTTTCATTTCAATATTTGAGTAATTTGTCAGTATATCAAAGAAAAATGTAACTGAGTGCTGACATTTTTCACGTACCAATTTTTTTGTTAAAATATTGCAGTCGTCTTTATTTTCTGTGTAGGAATCGAAACTTCAACGGCCATAGGGGACTAAAAAAAAATTTGATGTTGATCGATAAAAAAAAGTTTGACGTTCCCGCAATCAGCTCTTCAATACGCATATTTTGAGGGGGTCCAAAAAAATGTTTTCTCTGTACACCCTATTGTACACTACCAGCAGCAAAGCAACAGTTTGAGAAACACTGATGTAGTAAAAGACTAAACTTACTGTAATACTTCATTCACATCTCCCGCATCTCAATTTAAATCGAAATCCTTTTTCGTAAAACAAAAAACATAATTTTTGGCTGTGAGCATATTACGACCATGACCTTTGCAGCAAAGGTCTGGAATTTTTATTACTATTGTTACGAAAAAATGTGTTACACTTGCGATAAATTAAGATTTGATTGCCAACGAACAGTTGGGGTTGTGTATTTGAGTTGGGCAAGCTCTGATGTACTCGTATACGCACTGTAATAGCTTTGCATATTGTTTGGCTGTAATTAATGTAAATAATAATTCGAACTCACCATGAGACGAAAAAGGTTGCCGAATTGGGATAGTGTGGTAAACAATGGTGTGGTCTCCACCACGGATGGTTGGAGATAAGTGGAGATGGTTTTGGAAAGATCTTGATGGGGATATAATATTTGGCATAAATCGTAACCGAATAGTAATTGGTACACTTCCGCGAATATATCGTGTAAATATAGAGACTACTTACTATTGGTATTCTAGTAATTTCTAAGGCATCTCGTTTTATTAATTATGAATAAATCAACAATAAATATTTATCATAACTGTTATGCACATAAAATGTCCTTGAGATATCAGTGTTTGTGTTTTTCTTTTTAATTAAATGTTCCATACAAACCCCGGGAGCACAACCTCCCTCTAAGAATCCATTACGATTTTCCTTTTATCTTAATAAATATTAAAAATATATATTTTATTCTTTCTTGGCACCCAATACCCAAATAAACCATAAAAATATTAAACAATTTACAAAATGAAAAAGAAAAGAGAAATAATATCAAAAAATAAACACACATACACTCTGTACATTAGAGTGGCATTTTTTCCCTTACTTTTGAAATTCAAGGATTGCCGGGCCGCATATTATGCCACTTGATGAAAAAATGTTATGCTATTAATTTGGGGAAAATTGGACAATGTTAACACGTCGCGCCCGAAGGTCAAAGTTCAAAAATTTTGAAATTATGTTTTTCTAAGTGACAGATTGTTGCAATATACTTATTTTTCGGCAGAATTTTGCGAAACTTGGTGGGTTTGCAACACAGAAGTTACTTTGTATCTGGTAAAATTTTAGGCAACATGGGGCAACGTTAACACGTAGCGCCTTTAGGTCAAAGTTTTTATTTTATTTTTTTTTTTTTTATTTTTTTTTTTTTTTAATTTTTTTTTTATTTTTACCAGATAAACAACAAGTTCATAGTTACAATTCTACGAAGTTTGTGGTAAAAATCTGGTAAAAAATGAGTATGTTGCTCGAAGCTGACTATTGGAAATACATAATTCATCAATTTTTGAACTTTGACCTTCAGGAGGTAAGTGTTAACGTCGCCCAATTTTGTCCTAATTTTTACCAGATTAAGAGGAACTTCACTGTTACATTTGTACCGAGTTTCATAAAAATCCGAATAAAAATTAGTATGTTTCTGCAAGTTGTCTATTGGAAATAGATAAATTAAAAATGTTTCAACTTTGACCTAAAGGCGCTACGTGTTAACGTTGCCCCATGTTGCCTAAATTTTTACCAGATAAAAGTAACTTCTGTGTTGCAAACCCACCAAGTTTCGCAAAAATCTGCCGAAAAATAAGTATATTGCAACAATCTGTCACTTAGAAAAACATAATTTCAAAATTTTTGAACTTTGACCTTCGGGCGCGACGTGTTAACATTGTCCAATTTTCCCCAAATTTATAGCATAACATTTTTTCATCAAGTGGCATAATATGCGGCCCGGCAATCCTTGAGTAGAAAGAAAAAAAAATTTTCATACAAAAAAATGCCACTCTACTGTACATGGCCCAAAAATAAATTGCAACAATTTATTTTGATGGCTAAAATTATAGGCGGTCGCCTAACGCTTCGCCGGTCGTTCCCACTCAGCAGAAGAAAGCCTTTTGGACATCACCAAAAGATGAATTTTACGCAAGAGACCAAAGGAGAAGCGGAAAACAGAAATCGATAATAAAAACGGGGAATTAACAAACAACTAAACTGAGGAAATTTTTGGACCACAACTTTGTGTTATTGACCCTGTACCGCGGTGGCTGTGTGTGATACGATACCTTGGACGAGGGGAACTCTTGTCAAATGCCGGTAGTGAGGGATGAGTGTGTAAGGATGCCGTCACTTGCAACTATATTTATTATAAAACTGAACAGATGTTTGCACAAATTCTATGTAAATTTCTATTGAGTTATGCAAAAATTTTGCCACATTCATTTGTGGGTAAAAATAATTGCCTTTTTGCATTTCATTACGCAAAAGCAAAAGTGACAGTTTTATTTTCGTTGTGTTGAAGCAAATTTGTCTATAGAATTTTCAATATTGAGTGAAAACAAATTATGGTGAAAATATAAGAACAATAATATACATATTGGCAAAATGTCACACAGTGGTTATCCACCAATAAGTTGAAGAACAAAATAATTGCATCGGTAACAATTTAATGTGATTGATGGTTGACTCTGAATCTACTTAGCAAAGACACAAACCAAGGCAGCTGATAGAGAAGTCTAATGGTGTTATAGTATATTGTCAAGAATTCTTGTTTAAGCGTTCGGAGCTGGTCGAATACAACTACAATTGAGAACTCATATGGTAGGACCACACACAAAATTAGAACACAAACTACGAGGGCGGATGAATAAGACCGTGACTTTCTGAACGAAACACATTTTTTTTGGAAAAAAAATTATTTTTCAACATGATCTCCTTTTAGCTCAATACACTTAGTCCAACGTTTCTCCAATTTTTGTATCCATTCCAAAAAATAGGATTTTTCGAGGTCCCTATAATAGGCATTTGTTTGATTTATAATTTCATAGTTGGAACTAAATCTCTTTCCACCGAGCCATTTCTTTAGGTTTGGAAATAGAAAATAGTCACTGGGGGCTAAATCCGGAGAATATGGTGGATGAGGTACTCAATTCAAGGAATCGTAGCTCAATTCAAGGAATTTTGCCATTGGGACTACACACGTGTGCACTCGTGCGTTTGTGGGCAATTGAGAGCAAACGCGGCACCCATCTTGCAGACAGCTTTCTTAAACCCAACTGATCATTTAAAATCGAAACCACACTGCCATATGATATGCCTATGGCATCAACAATCTCACGCCCTTTTACTCTTCGATCGACCAACACCATATCGTGGATTTTTTTCGACATTTTCGGGTGTATTGACCTCAATTGGCCGTCCAGAATTTTTAGCGTCATTTGTACTTGTGCGACCACAACGAAAGTAAGTAAACCACTTTTTTTTTACCATTGAAATCGATGGTGCAGAGTCTCCATAGTAGTTATCAAGCTTTTCCTTGGTTTGATTGACGGGTTTTTCGTAAAAAATAATGTTTAATGAGAACTCTGAAATTCACTTTTTTCCATTTTTAAAAAAATGCACAAGGTTGTATGTTTTGAACAGCTGTTAAACGCAAAGTAAATGATGGAACTCAAAATTTGACAGTAGTCTATTAACAGGTGGTACTTGATGGGAGCAGTGTTGCATTTCATATAACTATGAGGGAAGTTCAAAAACTCACGGACTTATTGATCTGCCCTCGTACAATAAGAATAGTTGCGCTCTATGAATATAACTTTCAAATCTTCGGCACCAGTGCGTGTAAGATGTTTGCCAAGATATACTTACTCCGAATCTAACTAGCAAATACACAAACCAGTACAGTTGCCATAAGTCTGTAATGGCGTTAACATAACTATGTTAACATATTGTAATATGGTATGTTTAATGAAATATTATTTGCAGCCGATCGGAGAAATTTATACAAACAAAACTTATAGCTTTTAAAGCAGATGCTTGGAACTATCGAAGAAATTGTCCCTACTGCCGCAAGTATTACCATATTCGCTCAGTGGGCCAACGTAAATTTGTTATATTAAAATTTAAATCGATCAACTTTAGGGAAAAAAAGAATTCTCCCGTGTACTCACATACCTTGTTAGAGAGGACTTTACACAAACTTTCAGAATCTGAACTCAAAATGTACAAGAAGAGTTTCGAAGTAGAAAAATGTCCTCATTTACTTTCGGAGCCGAAAAAATAATTTCGCTCATTGTGCGAAAGCAAGGAATTCTCCCTTGTTCTCACATAACTCGTTGTATAACACTTTCCAATCGCCTTCAGAATTTGGAATCCAAATGTACAAAAGGTACAAGATAGAAAAATTAGCTTAGCAAGGACAAAGAACATATTCCAAATAACAGAACTTCAGACATTTTATCGTGCAATCTGAAATCAAAATGTACAAGAAGAGTTTAAAAGTAGGAAAATATAGTCATTTACTTTCTTAGGCGAAAAAATAATTTCGCCCATTGTGCGTAAGCAAGGAATTCTCCCATGTTCTCACATAACTCGTTGGATAGCACTTTACAATCGCCTTCAGAATCTGTACAAAAGGTACAAGGTAGAAGAATTAGCTTAGCAAGGACAAATAACATATTCCAAATAACAGAACTTCAGACATTTTATCGGGCAACATTCTATCCGGCGACTCACTGAGAGGGCAGAAAATGCAACATATTTGCGCGTTTTGTGTGCAACATTTTCAGAAAATAACATGAAAACCTTGATTTTCGGAGGAACACAAAAAGGCACTTTTAGGGCAAAAACGGGAAAAAAAATTGAATTTTTACCTCAGAAACGAAATCGCCATCAGGTTCATAAGCATAGATCCATGATTCGTCGGGTGTCGTGATTTTAGAGGCGTCTTTTGAAGCACCCCCATTGAAATTTTTCAACATTTCCTTGCACCAACTGGCATGAGCCTTTTCTTGAGCGGCTGACAAATTATGCGGTATCCACCGCAAGCAATTTTTTTTTCGGTCAAATGTTCATGCAGTATTGAATGTACTGTACTGATTGTCTCTATCTCACGATATGTCACATGACGATCTTGTACGATAGTAACAGTTTTCTGACACAACAACCCATCTTGGACAACCTGGTCGAAATGAATCCTGAAGCGAAAGACGGCACTAATTAAATTCATTATACCAGCTTTTCACCTCACTGCAGGATGGTATATCACCGGGATATAAAGATTTAAGTTCATCAATGCACTCTTTTGTGGATAATCCACGTCGAAAGTTGCGAAAAATAATCGCACGAAAATGTTCATATTGTTACCATTAAGTAAAAGCTTTTACTTACTCTTAATGTCCAGACTAACTTGTAAATAACAGGGCGATTAATGCTGCGCCTGAAAGTATACATTGTAAGAACATACCAACTCGCTAAACCAGTAGCATGAATTCACCTCAGTTAAGATAATTCTCCACTAATCGAGGTTGTTCTACATTATTCCAAAGGTGGATTCATTAATTAGTAGAAAGATAACCGACAACAACGTCTAGAAGGTTCTTGAATTCGCTGGAGATAACTACATCGGCCGTCGGTGGTGCAATGGTAGTATGCGCGGCTCTTGTGCATGAGGACGTGAGTTCGATCCCTACTCTGACCACTTTAAATTTCTTTCGACGGCGGTCACCTCGGTTAGTGACGGCGACACTATCGAGTATTTAGCCATGAAAAAGCTTCTCAAAATACCGTTCGGAACCGGTGTAAAACTGTAGGTCCCAATTAAAGAGTGTAAAATTATAACGCGCACAGCTCACTGTTTGTGAGAAGCTCTCCCTAATCGGGAATGTAACGGGAAACCATTTATTTATTTTTAACTACATTTGAGTATGGTGAGTTCGTATAAATACCTGAGGTCAGTTTGTGATTAACCACCTTTCCTGTAGAAACTCTTTACCCTAACGAATCTTTTCTGCAACGAAAATTTAATGTAACGGTCATTAGGGATTAAAACAAATATCAAATATAAAACTCGAAGATTATAATTTTTGATAGTACATTCGGAGGTCGTATGACCCACTGTGATAGGTTCTCTTTATGACATATATCAAACAAATCTTAACTGTAACATCTCTTTACCGTACATTTCTGACAATTTACCATAACTACATTTAACCGTAACTACATTTTACCGCATCTACATTTTAGCATAACGACAATTTACCGTAACTACATTTTAGAGTCACTACAATTTACCCCAACGACTATTTAACGTAACGACTGTTTACTCGGTAGATTTTCCAGGTAAAACTTTTGACTGTAACGCATATTTCTTGTAACAACCTTGATTGTATAATAAGGTTGTGTTTTGTAAAACAGGTGATTTCACCACTTTCATGTTGTTCATGATCTATACTGTCAAATTCAAATGTGTTTTTATTTTGTATATGTATTTTTGTATACTCTTATGGTTGGTATACATTTATGTTGAATTTGAAAAAAAACTGATCATTTGACCAATAGTATGCCTTTGTTGCATTGTTGTAGTTTTTGCACTACTGCCACCATCTATTATAAATACATCTTGATAACAAATATGTACTGCGACGACTCTTTAGTTAATGACTTTTTAGTTTAACGGCTCCTTGCTTAACGACACTTTACTGAAATATCTTTTTACTGTAAGAACTTTTGATTACAACAAATATTGCCGAACGAATCTCTACTGTAACAACTCTGTCTTCTTACAGGCTCTACAGTATAGAATCTTTACTGTAACAAATCTTCACCGTAACGACTCTTTCCTTAATGACTTTACTATACAGACTCCTTATTTAAGGACTCTTTACTGCTACGACTCTTAACTTCAACGACTTTTTATTGTTACGACTCTTTACCGTAACGAGTCTTTACTCTAACGACTTTTTACTGTAACGACTTTT
Organism: Phaonia tiefii; assembly: GCA_963931995.1. Taxonomy (NCBI): domain Eukaryota; kingdom Metazoa; phylum Arthropoda; class Insecta; order Diptera; family Muscidae; genus Phaonia; species Phaonia tiefii. The sequence goes on from OZ008368.1 coordinate 246,425,786, forward strand.
TACTGTAACGACTTTTTACTGTAAGGACTTTTTACTGTAAGGACTCTTGACTGAAACAAATATTGAAAAAAACTTTGTTGCAACGACTCTGTATTCTTGCAACTCTTCAGTATAGAATCTTTACTGTAGCAACTCCTTACATAACGACTTTACTTAATGGGTTTACTTTAACAATTCCTTACTTAAACTCTTTACTCAAACGTCTTTTTTCTGTAACGACTCTTTACTGTAATGACTCGTTACTTTTTACTGTACAGACTTCACTGTAACGACACTGTACTCTAACGACTTTTTACTGTAACGAATCTGTACTGTAACGGCTCTTAACTGTAACAACTCTTTGCCCTAACGACTGCTTATTGTTAAGACGTTAATGGAACGACTCTTTTCTTTAACGACTCTTTACTGTAACGACTTTTAGCTGTAACGAATATTTACTGTAAAGACTCTTAACTGTAACGACTCTTTAGTCCAACGACTTTGTATTGTAACTACTGTTCACTGTAACGACTCTTCATTGTAACGACTCTTTACTGTAATCCCTTTTTACTGCAACTGCTCTTTCCTGTAACAACTCTTAACTGTAACGAATCTTAACTGTAACGAATCTTAACTGTAACGACTCTTTAATCTAAGGACTTTTTACTGTAACGACTCTTTACTGTAACGACTATTAACTGTAACTACTCTTTACTGTAACGCCTTTTTACTGTAACGACTTTTAGCTGTAACGAATCTTTACTGTAACGAATCTTTATTGTAATGGTTCGTTACTGTAACGACTTTTTACTGTAACGACTCTTTACTTTAACTGTAACGCCTTTTTACTGTAACGACTTTTAGCTGTAACGAATCTTTACTGTAACGAATCTTTATTATAATGGTTCGTTACTGTAACGACTTTTTACTGTAACGACTCTTTACTGTAACGACCCTTTACTGTAACGACTCTTTACTGTAACGACTCTTTCTGTTACGACTATTAACTGTAACTACTCTTTACTGTAACGCCTTTTTACTGTAACGACTTTTAGCTGTAACGAATCTTTACTGTAACGACTCTTAACTCTAACGAATCTTAACTGTAACGACTCTTTAATCTAAGGACTTTTTATTGTAACGACTCTTTACTGTAACGACTTTTTATTGTAACGACCCTTAACTGTAACAACTCTTTAACCTAAGGACTTTTTATTGTAACGACTCTTTACGGTAACGACTTTTTATTGTAACGACCCTTTACTGTAATGACCCTTTACTGTAACGACTCTTTACTGTGACGACTCTTTACTGTATCGAATCTTTACTGTAACGACTCTTAACTGTTACGACTCTTTACTGTAAAGACTCTGTACTGTAACGACTCTTAACTGTAACGACTCCTTACTGTAACGACTCTTTGCTGTAACGACACTTTACTGTAACAAATTTTTATTGTAACTACTCGTTATTGTAACGACTCTTTACTGTAGCGACTCTTTACGGTAACGACTCTTTATTGTAATGGAGCTTTACTATAACGACTCATAACAATACCGTATTTCTGCTGTATCGACTCTGAACTATAAAGGCACTTAATTGTAACATAGTTTTATTTTTTATTGCTCTTAGATATCAAGTCTGCAATAGGAGGCCGGTTATATCCTCCGACATATCACCCCAGGTATGTTTATTTGGTCCAAGTTTTGTTATATGCTGAATTTTGGAGTAATCGAACAATTTTAGGGTGTTTGAAATTAATAAAACTCAGGGTGGGTGCAAAACAATTTTAACATTAACATTTTAACCTTTTTTCACATAAAGGACTCTTTAATCTGGAACTACTAAATTTACATATGTATGTGATATTTATTTAACTAAAAACTACCAACCTGAAACGATTCGTTATTCGTCGTCTCAACGATTTTTTCAGCGACAGTGAATTATTGTGTAGACTAATCATCGTAATAGTAATGGTTTCATTAATGAAAAAAATTTGGTCACTATGACGAATATGTTTTATTGTTTCAAAGCATATATTCCATTATTTCGATGTATGTGTTTCATTGTATCGATGAGTATATTAATTTGATGTAAAATAAGAAAAGTTTACATCATAAAAGCCAATCAATTTTATTACAACTGTTTTCTTCTCAATGCACAATAAATATATTCATTGCAACAACGATAATTGAGTTGTATAACCGCCAAAGAAAATCTGTATGATATATTTCGTTGTAGTAACGACAACATCATCGGATTTACGAAATTGTTCATTGCATCATCCGGCGAAGATGTATTTACAAAATGCACAATTAATATATTCGTTGCAGCAACGAAAATTGAGTTGTATAACCGACAACAAAAATCTTGTGTGACATATTTCGTTGTAGCTACGATAACATCGACGGATTTACGTAACTGTTTATTGCTTCATCCTGCGAAGATATATTTCGAAAATGCACAATTACCATATTCGTTGCAGCAACGAAAATTGCGTTGTATAACAGTCAACAAAAATCTTGTGTGACATATTTCGTTGTAGCTACGATAATATTAATCGGTTTATGAAACTTTTCATTGCTTCATCTTGAGATGATGTATTTTCAAAATGCACAATTGATATATTTGTTGCATCAATGAAACTTAAGTAGTATACCCGCCAACAAAAATCTTGTATGACATATTTCGTTGTTGCAACGACAATATCTTCGGAGTTACGAAACTGTTTATTGCTTCATCCTGCGAAGATGTATTTCCAAAATGCACAATTTATATATTCGTTGCAGCAACGAAAATTGAGGTGTATAACACTCAACAAAAATCTTGTGTGACATATTTCGTTGTAGCAACGACAATATCGCGGGATTTACGAAACTGTTCATTGCTTCATCCTGTGAAGATGTATTTCCAAAATGCACAATTAATGCAACGAAAATTGAGTTTTATGAACGTTACCAAAATCAACAACGATCTTGTTTGACATATTTCGTTGTAGCTACGACAACATCCTCAGATTTATGAAAATTTTTATTGTTTCATGCTGCCAAGATCTGTTTTCAAAATGCACAATTAATATTTTCGCTGCAGCAACGAAAATTGAGTTGTATAACCGTCAACAAAAATCTTGAATGACATATTTCATTGTAGTAACGACAATATCGGCGAATTTACGATACTTTTCATTGTTTCATCCAAAATTGTTTCGATTTGAATATCGACGGATTTACGGAACTTTTCATTGTTTCATCCAAAATTCATGTTTCATTTCCAAAATGCACAATTAATATATTCGTTGCAGCAACTAAAATTGAGTTGTATAACCGTCAACAATAGTCATATGTATGTATGACATATTTCGTTGTAGCTACGACAACATCCTCGGATCTGCAAAACTTTTCATTGTTTCATCCTGCGAAGATGCCAATTAGAATACATGCTACTTTCTCTGAATATATTTACTCCTTTACGAAGTTGAAGATATTGCATGGTGACCCTCGTCGAAGGGAATGTAAGAGGTTCAAAGCAGGGATCGTACCCACTTTCTCATGTAAGAGAGTCACGCACACTAACAATCGTACCCCTGACGGACATTTAATGAGAGCCAGTAGCGTAAACCTCGAGTCACTCTGAAAATATGCTTCTAAGGCAGATTGTTGACATTCAAAAATGCCTTCTCCTAGCAGGCATACATACAGATCCTCCTTCCACTTCCCCTAGACTAACGAAAACTTGGGTACATATTTTCATCTCCCATCTTAAACAAGTCCTGGAAATAGGTGTCCCTTATGACATGAACACTTCCCTTTTCGAAGCAGTCCCTGTTGGCAGGCCTACTAATGGAAGCATGCCTGTTGGAAGGCAGAATGGATGCTCATAGGCATACACACTTCCCTACATTATGCAGGCCTGTTGGCAAGTTTACTGGTGGAAGACAGATTGGACGTTAATATACATTCTAGTGATGTGCGGTCCCGTGTATTTTAAAAACTGGTTCTGTCGAGTCCGGTTCACAAAAGAACCGGATATTAGGACCGGTTTCTGTTCCTAGAAAATTGCTGCTGCAAAGAGCCTTAACTGAAATATCTTATAAGAATATAACATTTTATTAAAACACAAATTTTTATATCCTCACCCAAAGCTTAAAATGTTTGGTTTCTTTGGAACCGAGTTCTGTTATTCTGGAACAGTTTTACGGTTCTTTTCAGACCATGTTTCAGTACCTGTAGAATCGTTTTTCGGTCGTTTTGGAACCGTTTTCGGTCCTTTAAGAACCAGTTTCGGTTCTTTTAGATCCGTTTTCGGTTCATTTGGACCCGCCTTTTGGTTCGTTTGAAACCGTTGTCGGTTCTTTTGGAACATTTATTCGGTTCATGTAAACACTAGTCCAATCCGTTCTTGTAAAGAACTGGCTCTTCAGAACCGGTTTCTCTATTTTGTTCATCACTAATGCATACACACTTTCCTTCTTTAAGCAGAACGGCACAATGGTTGGCCTCATAGGCATGCAAATTTCTCCTGCTAAAGAAGGCCTGTGGAAGGCCAATTAAAGGAATGCAAAATATACAATGTTGTTCATGAAACCAGTTTTCCACATATGTCCAATTGGTTTTTTCAGAATCATAACATTGCGGTAGCCGAGTAGCTAACACGCCGAACTATAAAAACAGAGGTCGTCGTGTGTTGGATTCTTGAGACTTCGAATTGATATTTTTTTCTAATATTAAAATTGCCAATTTAGCTGGGAGACTAAATAAAATCGTCTAAGCAGAATAAATATAGAAATTCGTTGAATATTTGTTTATTTTTCCTTATGTCCTACAAATTTTATTTAGTAGGTCTTCAAGCAGGCGTTCGTTCACAGACCTTTTTGGAAATCCTCCAAAAGCATGCCTCCAAGAAGGTCAACCCTTTCAGGCCTTCTGTTCGGCCTGCTGGCAGACCTTTTTGGAAATCTTATATAAGCAGGCCTCCTAGAAGTACAACCCTTTCAGGCCTTCAAGTATACCTTATTTTCTCTGCAGTCCAGCTGGAGAAAAGAGAAATATCGACCGGATTTGTAGGGTGGGGCTTCTGACTACCTTTAAAGGTCTGTTAGAAGGCAGACAAACCCCTTCCTTTAGCTGCTGTGTAATTTCCTGGACTTTCTAACACAATGTTGTTATCATTTTCGTTAGTTATCGATTTCGCAAAGTGTTAATACCCACTGCTATGATATCGATTGGCTTCAGCATTCTGCTAAATACCAATGATATGTCGAAAGTTATCTAATCACACTGTGCTACAAGTCAGGGGGAAAAAGACATGAGCGGACTCAATAGGTTTATCCTATTTTGCGTTCAAGGAGTCGAATTTTACCATTAGTGTTTTGACGTATAATGGTGGTTTCATACAATATATTTTGTCAACCTGTCATTATCAGTGAAGGGGCTATAACTTGCACCTGGTTGATTTTTTCTGTACAAATTCTTCAGTTAAGTTCGTCAGTATGTTTCAGACTATAATTTTTGGAAACATTGAAAGTCCCCAAAAATCAGGTCTGGTAAATATTTATAATTTGTATGAAACCATTATTATAGTTAAAAACAACTAATGAAATAGTTTGATTCCTAGGACACGAAATACAGTAAAAACGATCAGTCCGCTCGTATCTTTTAATTTCTATTTTAAAACTCGCACAGTGTCGTTATCGTTCAAATAACGTCCACTCACCAAAAAATCAGTGCACTCAATTATTGACCACTATCAGCAATTGTCATTGTCATAGTTAATTATAGGTACATGAAATGCGCTTCAGCCACTGACCAACTATCAGTGGCCCACTTGAGTAATCAATTAGTTCGCTATCGAAGGTAATAAATTCAAGTGTTGGGCTACCGCTTATCATTCTTTTTGTCTTGGCGGCAATGGTAGATAACACCCAAGTGTTTGGACGCAGCCCCGAATTTTTAAGTCAGTTATAAAACATTCCAATTTTAATTCCATTGCGACCACTGAGATTTACAATTTTTGTAATTTATGAGTTTTGTTTTAATTCGAACTGATTAGATTTCTTTCTGAAATTACCTATGATTGAATTTTACCTATTTTTTTTAAAAATTTATAAAAGAAATCGTTAAGGAGAAGTGGGAATAAATTATTACCAGTTTTATGGTCAAAATCATAAAGTCATAATTTGTTTATTAGGAATTCGACTGCTGTGATTTTTATTCTACGTAGGTAAACTGGGTAGGGTGTTTTTGGGAAGGTGTACAAGTTTATCAGCTACACGCAAAAAAATAACGGCCCCAGCAACATATTGAAGGAACAATGTACACGTTGGCAAGCATTGTTTTCGTGAATTAAAGATCTTCTGTCTTTTGTTTCTTTATTGTCTTTATTGTCAAGTTTTTGTTTTCAGCAGTTTGCATCAATTAGAGCCATATTTGGATCAGAAAAACATATATTATAACCTATTAATCATTGTGCCCAAACATGTTATATTGAATAGCAAACACAATGTGTTTGGACACAAGTATACTATATTTAAGACAAGCTACAAAGACGTTCTATTTACATACAAACAACAACAAAAGACATTTTTTTTCAGTGTGTACTTAAGTTGAAAGTTACGTTAGGTTTTCCTAGGTTAAATTATTTTGAACGAATCTCAGTTTTCGAAAATAACCGTAATTAATAAGCTTAATTAACAAAGATATGCCAAAAACAAAAAAAAATTATCAGTTTATAATTAAGTTTTTAATTCAAATATAAACGCGCTGAAAAAACTGTCTCTGTAACACCTTCTCTCAAACACATCCTGCAAGAACCATGTATGCTATATTTGGAACACACTCCAAATATCCATATACATATTTGCAAGTCCCAAACTCACTTATATTTACATGCAAACATTAACATGTTTACTTGCAAAAATACATACTTTTACATGGAGCCATATGAGTGCTTCATCCCAAACATCCATATAATGGGTGTCTCAGTAAGAATGCACTTTTTAATTTTAAAATAAAAACACTTAATTTTTGAGATAGTTGTGATTTTTAATTTGATATTCCTTACTATGTTCCATGTAGTATGGTACCATCAAATGGCCCCACGGCTCTGATGACAGGCCATTACTCTTATAATGAAATTTTCCATGAATTTTTCACAGAGATGTGGCTGTATCTCACGAATGACGCGTTGGATCTCGGATTTGAGCTGTGGAAACTCACTTATATTTACGTGCAAACATTAACATGTTTACTTACGAAGATGCATACTTTTACGTCGAGCCACATGAGTGCTTCATCTGAGACATCCATATAATGGGTGGTTAATTCGTATGGTTTATTCTCATAAACCCAAGATTTCACAAATCCCCAAAGAAAGTACTCTCACTGCGTTAAATCGCATGATCTTCGTGGCCAGTTCACATCAGAATTTCTGGAGATAATTTGTTCTGTAAATCGTTGCTGCAATACATCAATTGTTTCATGCGCAGTGTGGCAGGTGGCGCCATCTTGCTGAAACCACATGCCGTCCAGATACATGCAGTCCAGACCCACAAGAACTCCGTTATCATGTTCCTGAAACGAATGCCGTTCAGTCACTGCAATTTTGGCCTCATCTTCAAAAAAGTTCGGCCCGGTCACGACCAAAATCCGCACCAAACAGTTTTGCTTGGTGTGGTTGCATTTGTTTCTCATGGATTGCATGAGGATTTTCTGAGCCCCAAATTCGACAATTTTTTTGTATTCACGAAGCCATTCAGATGTGCTTCATCGGAGAAATGAAAAATTGGCATTCACTTCACTTCGTTCCATTACCCATTGAACAAATTGTCGGCGCTTTCCATGGTCTGCCGGTTTGAGCTGCTGAGTAATTTGAATTTTGTACACATGAAGGTGGAGGTCTCTTGCCAAAATTCGCTGCGTAGTGCTTCGTGAAATTTGAGGTTGTTGAGAACGATGCCGAATTGTTGTTTTCGGGTTTTCGGCGACACTCTCATTTACAGCAGCAATGTTTTTAAGAGGCCGACCGGTACGTTGACGCACAGAAGTCTTACTATCCATAACCGTCCCAGTTTCTTAAAATTTTTTGACCACTCTTCGAATGGCTGACACCCCCATTTGTCTTTGCCCCCATTATATTATTTTAATCTCGATAGATCATAACGTCGAGAAAAAATTAAGTGAACTGTGCACCAAATACAGCTGTATCTGTAGCACAAACAAAGCTGTATTTGGATCACAAACGCATACATATATTATAACATATTAATCATTGTATCTCATTGTGTCTATACTGTATTTTCAACAAGCTACAAACAGGTTATATTTGCATGTAACCGTCACGCGAAAGTATTCATCCCAAACATCCATATGCTTACGTCGAAGCATTCGTGTGTTTCCTCCCAAACGAACGATTGATAACAGATCAGTCATCATAAGAAACACTCAGTTTATTTACACACGCATTCACGCAATTCATGAATCACTGACTGAAAGAATAATTCAAAATAACAGTTAACCACTTCCAATAACATTAACTAAGGCCGAGAACAATCTGTCTTTGCCCCCGTTTTATTATTTTGCTCTCGACAGAGCATAGCGACGAAAATAAAATGAAGTGAACTGTGCCCCAAACACAACTGTATTTGTATCGTAAACAAAGCTGTATTTGGATCACAAACACATACATATGTATATATTATAACGTGTTAATCATTGCATCTCATTGTGTCTATACTGTATTTGCGACAAGCTACAAACAGGTTATAGTTGCATCCAAACAACAAAACAGGATAGATTTTTCAGCGGGTAAGAACGCCGTTACGCGGAAGTATTCATCCCAAACATCCATATGCTTACGTCGAAGCATTCGCGTGTTTCCGCTCAAACGAACGATTGACGACAGATCAGTCAACATAAGCGACCCTCAATTCATTTACACACGTTTTCAGGAATATTTATGAATCATTGACTGAAAGAATAATGCAGACAACAGTTATACACTTCCAATAACATTAACTTAGGCCAAGAACAATCTGTCTGCCCCCATTTGATTATTTTGCTCTCGACAGATCATAGCGTCGAGATAAAATTAAGTGAACTGTGCACCAAACACAGCTGTATTTGTAGCACAAACAAAGCTGTATTTAGATCACAAACACATACATATATTATAACATATTAATCATTGTATCTCATTGTGTCTATACTGTATTAGCGACAAGCTACAAACAGGTTATAGTTGCATCCAAACAACAAAACAGGATAGATTTTTCAGAGTGTAAGAACGCCGTTACGCGAAAGTATTCATCCCAAACATCCATATGATTACGTCGAAACATTCGCGTGTTTCCTCTCAAACGAACGATTGACGACAGATCAGTCAACATAAGCGACCATCAATTCATTTACACACGTTTTCAGGAATATTTATGAATCATTGACTGAAAGAATAATGCAGACAACAGTTATACACTTCCAATAACATTAACTTAGGCCGAGAACAATCCGTCTTTGCCCCCATTTGATTATTTTGCTCTCGACAGATCATAGCGTCGAGATAAAATTAAGTGAACTGTGCACCAAACACAGCTGTATTTGTAGCACAAACAAAGCTGTATTTAGATCACAAACACATACATATATTATAATCTATTAATCATTGTATCTCATTGTGTCTATACTGTATTAGCGACAAGCTACAAACAGGTTATATTTGCATGCAAACAACAACAAAGGATATATTTTGTGAAAGTATTTCACGTGACGATTTTAGTTTCGTAATTTTACTTCTAGTGGCATTGGGGAACATTATTTCGCAAAACTTTGCGACTATCCCTCGCACATTAACATTCACGATTAAACTTTGTAGTCTATCAATGCAATTTTTGGTGCTTGTTTTTCTTTAACAATTTACTAGTTTTCACTTTTTTACAAAGGGATGGTAACCACGTGATATCACACTACTATGAGTGTTGTTTTAGTGTTGCCGTATCAAGTTGGATGACGGTGTGCAAAAATCCAGTACTGCAGTCTCACTGATATCGGCCATAAATGGTTGGTTAGGCGCAATAAATGTTATATCTCTGCCATTTTTTCCCGCTGTGCTCTATTGTTTGTATAACAGTGTAGATAGAATTTGAAATTATAACAGTCTGTTCTGACTACTGATTTTTATTAGCGAGATAACATGATTAAATTTAGATAATAATTGAAAGTTTGTTTTAATGTGTAACCATAAAGTGTAGTTCGTGTAGGAGGCCATAAACTAAATTGTAGATTGATAAGGGGTGTTGAAATGGGATTCATTGAAGATGTCATGTGTTTCGTGTGGAACGTGGCACCATTGCATTAAGATAAACTCCAGCACATAAGACTGTTTAATTACCGTGACAAAGTGCGGGAATATACTACTCATGAAAGACATATCTAGGGGTTTTAGTGGTTCTTAGTTGGAATAAAAATTGGTTATAAAAAGTTCAAGGTTTTGCTTCAGAAATTGGGTTTTCTTTCAGAGAAACCAGTCAAGTATTTTTGGGAATATGCTCAGCAAATACCAAAATGTATAACGAACTCTCAGAGGAAATTTTTGGCCGAGTGTAAAAAGCAGAGATCGTATGTACCCCCTATGTGTAACCCATACACATCGCCGTGGGCAATGGGTAATTAACGTTTACTCTTTACCCACAGGGTATGGGGAAAATAATGGGTACTTATCCACGACAATGAGTAATTACCCATTACCATTACCCATAGGGTAATGGGCAAAATAATGGATAGTTGCTAACGCATATGGGCCTCAGTACATACAATTTTCGTTATTTTTTATACACGTTCTTGTTATGGCAACGAAAATTTCATAAGAGCTGAATACCGGGCTTATGGAGGTAAAAAAAATATTATTTTTGCCATTGGACACACCGTTTTCGAATTATAACCATTTTTTATTTTAGCGATTTTCTTATTTCGGCGATTATTTGGGAAAAAAATTTCCTGCCATTTACTTTTTCAAGATTATTGCATGCAAATGTTGGCCACGGTTAAGGTTTACGTGGTCCATTCTGATAGTAAAATTTTGGCACACTTCTTTGAACGTTTCGGTCGCTGTCTTACTAATGACACGTACAATGTTGTATTCCGAGGCAGCAATCACGGTTGTCTTGTCCCTCCCTATAGACGACCCACCACGTGTCACCACAAAAAATAGTCTGGGGTCAAATCGCACGAACCAGACGGCCAGTTGACAGTGCCACAACGTGAGATTAATTTCTCACCATATTCGCCTCTCAATTGGTTCATGGTATCGCGTGCAGAGTGACATGTGGCTTCGTCCTGTTGCAACCACATGTCATCCAAGTCCAATTCTTCCATTTTGGGCAAAAAAGAGTCCTTGATCATCGAACGGTATTTTACTCCATTGACCGTAACGTTGCGACCATCATCGTCTTTGAAGATGTACGTTTCAATAATGTCGCCGGCCAATAATCCTCTAGCTAAATTCGCACCGAATTCGGCAATTCTATTATTGATGTATCCAAAAATGAGCCTTGTCCGCTGAATATAATTTTTTTGGATGTAACTTGCTGAACACATTTTTCAAAGAGCACGAGTTGTGTTAATAAAACTCAATGATTTGCAGCCTTGTTCGTTTGAAAGTGTATTTATGAAGAAATTGCAATGAAATCTGAAAATTTTTGAATCTGATACATGTCACGAATCACGCGTGAACTGGCAAAAACTTAACACTGAAAAGCAAATGGCAAAAAAAATCACCAGTTATGAATGCACGCCCACAGAAAAATTCGGTTGAGACATTCGGTAACCGAATTTAGAGGTTGTCACAATCACGAATGAAAGGTTGTCACCGTCAACTGAATGAAAGGTTGTCACCGGCGAATTAGAAATTGTCACAACAGAATTAGAGGTTGTCACAACCGAATAAGCTGTTGTCACAGACGAATTAGAGGTTGTAACAGCCGAATTAGACGTTGTCACAGTCGAATTAGATGTTGCCACAATCGAATAAGAGGTTGAAGTCAGAATTCATCACTGCCGATACAGTGGTTGTGTCAACCGAATGAAAGGTTATCATCGGCGAATTAGAAATTGTCACAACCTAATTAGAGGTTGCCACAACCGAATAAGCTGTTGTCACAGACGAATTAGAGGTTGTAACAACCAAATAAGTGGTTAAAGTCAGAATTCATCACTGCCGGTATAGTGGTTGTGTCAACCGAATGAAAGGCTGTCACAGGCGAATTAGAAATTGCCACAACCGAATTAGAGGTCGCCACAACCAAACAAGAGGTTGTAACAGCCGAATTAGAGGTTGTAACAACCTAATTAGAGGTTGTCACAGCCGAATAAGATGTTGAAGCCAGAAAGTCATCACAGCCGATACCGTGGTTTGTCAACCGAATGAAAGGCTGTCACAGGCGAATTAGAAACAGTCACAACCGAACTAGAGGTTGTCACATCCGAATAAGAGGCTGCCACAACCGAATTAGAGGTTGTCACAGCCAAATTAGAGGTTGTCACAGACGAATTTAGAGGGTGTCACAGACGAATTTAGAGGGTGTCACAACTGAACTTTTGAAATTTTTGTCTATTAACAGCCCTATTCTGGAAGGGTTACTAAAGTCACCACGGTTACTATTTGACAGCAATGTGACAGTTGTCACAAATCGGTATTCTGACACATTTTTTTGGTGACAAAAGTAACAAAAACTGTTACCTGCCAAGGAGGAGGAGGTAACAGTGCGTTACAGCTGTTTTATTTGCCGGAAAGTTGATACAAAATCATTTTATAAATTCTGCAAGTAAACAATAAAACTGTATACGGGAAAAATTAATAATACATTTTGTACCAAAACCACAAGACTTTTGTTACTTTGTCTTATGGAAATGGAGCAGAAAGAAGAAAGAACTTGCTTTTGTGTTAGAAAGATTGAAAATGCGCGAAAAGTATTTCAAAACTTGTAATATTAATATCTCCGGTCTTACAAGGGATATTGTTGAGTAATATACCTTTAAAAGAGCCTAAGGTCTTGTGTATTATCGGAACCTGCCACAAAATAAGTATAATAGGTTTTTTTTTTTAAATAAATAAATTGTTAGCAGAAAAGTGAGGTTAAAAAAGGTTTTTTTAATTAGCCCCTCTATGTTCTAATAAAAATAAATATGTTTATACACTGATTTATAGAGCTTACAAAGACCTTTGTAATGATACCCATTTCAACCAGATCGGACTATAAATCCCGGAGATACGAACGATTATAAAGGGTTTTTCAACAGAGACGCTACAAAAGTAAATCGATAGGGACAGCAAACGACGCCATATTTTTTCCCGCTCTTTTGACATTTCTCTTCAGTAAGGTTTGCCATTTCATCATGGAAAGATATACGAGCCAACAACGAGTCGAAATTATTAAAATTTACTACCGAAATTTGGAGTCGGTGACCTGAACTTTAAGAGGCCTCAACAATCAGCAATGAGGCTCATTTCTGGCTGAATGGCTTCGTCAATAAGCAAAATATGCGTTATTGGTCAGACAGCAATAAACACGTAATCCATGAGTCATCATTGCATCCCGAAAAAATTACGGTTTGGTGCGGTTTATGGGCCGGCGGCGTCATTGGGCCGTACTTCTTCCGTGATGATCACGACCAGCACATTACTGTGAATGCGAATCGCTACCGTTCAATGATAACCTAATATTTTTGGCCCTAATTGGATAATATGGACTTGGAGGACATGTGGTTCCAACAGGACGGCGCCACAAGCCACATAGCGAATGCCACAATCAATTTATTGGAAACCAAGTTTGGTGAACGTGTTATCTCACGAAATGGCCCAGTCGATTGGCCGCCTCGGTCGTGCGATTTGACGCCGTTAGATTATTTCCTGTGGGGCTACGTCAAGTCTATGGTCTATGCCAACAAGCCAGCGACGATTGATGAACTTCGTACGAATATCGAACGTGAAATTGCAGCAGTATCGGCCGATTTATGCTTGAAAACTGTCGAAAATTGGGTTCTGCGTCTGGACTTCTGCAGGCGTGCCCGTGGTGGCCATGCAAAAGAAATCGAGTTCCATACGTAATAGCATCGAACGTACTTTCACAGGAATAAAGAATTTCATTGGTATCTAAAACCGGTTTTGTTTTATTTAAAAAAAACTTTTGTAGCGCTCTTATTGAAATACCCGATATATTCAAGCTTTAAAGGCCTATATCTCAAGAATTTGGACCGACCGCGGGGCGAAAAACTACTTTTTGAACTCAGCGCAGACGCTTTTGTCGGTGGTGAAATTTTGTTGTAGGTCAGAGAGTTGGCGCTAAAGTAAATTTCTTTTTCTATATGGCGCCGATGTGCAGTATTCTTTCCGCTTATCATCTTTGAATGTTCCTTGAGGAAGGTAATATAGCATCCCCGCTGTGCCTTTGCGGTGCGCTCAAATTCTATAAATAATAATATATTAATTTTAATTCAAAAAAAAAACATAAATATTTTAAATACATACTTTTCCTTTTTTTACCGCGTTCATTTTGTGCAGAAAACCATATGTTTTTGTTTTTTTGTCACTGCTTTTGCCAACCTGTTATTGTGAGGTGAATTATTTGTTACAAGGTGAATTTTTCGTTGTCACTGTGTTGTCAGAATACTAGATACAAACAACGGTGACAACTGTGTAACAATTTTGTGGTTACAATTTGGTTGTTACCACATACACAGAATTGGGGTGCAAGTAGAACACATTTTGTGAAAACTGTTTAATGTCATATTGATTATTTATAGTCATATATTCGTAAAAATAATTACAAAGCGAGAATATAATACACTTTGAATGTAACATAATGCAGGAACCATGTATATGTTTGGAACATCCGTAAACTTACTTGCAACCATTGTTTTCTTGCATTTAAAAAAGCTTTTTTGTTTCTCTAATGTCTGCTACGTTTTTGTTTTCAACAGTTTTCAACAAGCAAATCCATATTTGGGTCACAAAAACATATGTATATTATAACGTAATAATCATTGTGTCTCCAACATGGAACAGTGAATAGCAAACACAGTGTGTTTGGGCGCAAGTTTCAAACATCAATCAAACGACAGATTTTTCAGCGTGTATATTTTATATGAAATTTTTTTTTTTTCAAAATTGTTCTACTCGATTTTTGTTTTATATATTTTTCACCATAATAAAGCACTTAATTAGCACAAACAGAACAAGTTGGAGAAGAAGAATTTGATGCCAAAAAGAGCTCATTTGTGTGTGAAGGTGTTTGGATCAAAGTTAGTTACGAAACTATAAAATAATAATTAGTTAACTAAGTTTAACAAAAGAACTATACAATTTACATAGCTAGTTATTTTATGGTACTGAGAAACCAAAATATAATAAACCATTAACTAAATTTTGACAAATCTTCAGAGTAGAGATGGCCGCGTGTCACGTGATTGCCGTGAATCTCGTGTGATTCACGCGTTAATGTGAGTAGGTTCAAATTTTGCTCACTGGAGCGTGCGTGAACAAGACAAGCTAAAATATATTAAAGCGAGATTGTGTGTGGGTCACGGTGTGCCTTTCGTGAGCGTGTGTGAGTCACAACTTGCTCACGTGCCTATTTGTACTTCAGAGCTCAATGTTAACATGTGTATAGAATAAGATTACATACCTTAAAGTTCACTTTAAGAACTTTTAAAAAAATCAACTATTTTGACCACCCATCTCTATTTCCTGATTTATTGTGCATCCAGGCTTAAGCGTTTCACCTAAATTATCATCTCCCATATCTATTAGCGCATTTGACTTTACCATCTAAATATAGCATCTCTATCTCTTTTTTATTACCACTGATGACGACTGGATGTGCATGATTGGATGGATGCTAATTATTGTTATCAGCACTAACTAATCTTAAGCATATCCAGAGCTCTTCATATTAAGATTCGTGCACGTGCTAACAAATCACTGGTTTTTTCCAGTATTATATAAATATGAAATCTGTCAGGTAAATACGAGTATAAAATGATAATACAACCAAGAGTAAATATCAACTTAATGTGTGCATTTTTTTTTTGCAACAAATAACAAATGTTCCTTTTTTTTTTAATGGTATCTTAGAATTTCATAATTTAAAGTAACAACAAAAACAAATACGTGTGCAAAATATCGTAAAAAATATGGTAATTTTCCAAGAGACTAAGAAATCACAGCTATTAGCTAATTATAGCAGATTTACGCATAATAAACAAAGTTTCCTGTACTTTATTAGATGCCGCGCACACTGACATTTGAATTGGGATCAGTTAAAGGCTACAGAGATTAGATTATTTGGGGAAACAAGAACCTAATGAATTAAATGGAGTTAATACACTTTGCCGCATACTTATAAATACAAACACTTTTTTTGTGTTGAGAGCGCAATGTTAGAAATTTATGTGTGTGCACACAGAACAAAGAAATTTTTAAATATGTTTACACATAATCATAATATTATTACACATAATCATAATTTGATTGCACACAATCATAATCACTATCGAAGGCCGCCTTATAATCGATAAATATCGGGTTTTTCAATAAGAGCGCTACAAAAGTTTTTTAAATAAAACAAAACCGGTTTTAGATACCAATGAAATTCTTTATTCCTGTGAAAGTACGTTCGATGCCATTATGTATGGAACTCGATTTCTTTTGCATGGCCACCACGGGCACGCTTGCAGAAGTCCAGACGCTGAACCCAATTTTCGACGGTTTTCAAGCATAAAGCAATTTCACGTTCGATATTCGTACGAAGTTCATCAATCGTCGCTGGCTTGTTGGCATGGACCATAGACTTGACGTAGCCCCACAGGAAATAATCTAACGGCGTCAAATCGCACGACCGAGGCGGCCAATCGACTGGGCCATTTCGTGGGATAACACGTTCGTCAAACTTGGTTTCCAATAAATTGATTGTGGCATTCGCTGTGTGGCTTGTGGCGCCGTCCTGTTGGAACCACATGTCCTCCAAGTCCTTATTATCCAATTGGGGCCAAAAATATTCGGTTATCATTGAACGGTAGCGATTCGTATTCACAGTAATGTGCCGGTCGTACGGCCCAATGACGCCGCCGGCCCATAAACCGCACCAAACCGTAATTTTTTCGGGATGCAATGATGATGAAGCACTGGCACGGGAACATTTTGTACTGTGCCTGTGGATTCAAATTTTTCCACTAGACGCTCAATTGTTGATCTGGTAGGACGATTATGACGACCATAAATTGGATGTAGCGCTCTTAAAGTTGAGGCCACTGACTCCAAATTTCGGTAGTAAATTTTAATAATTTCGACTCGTTGTTGGCTCGTATATTTTTCCATGATGAATTGGCAAACCTTACTAAAGGGAAATGTCAAAAGAGCGGGAAAAAATATGGCGTCGTTTGCTGTCCCTATCGATTGCCTTTTGTAGCGTCTCTGTTGAAAAACCCTTTAGATGCATGCTGAAAAATTTATATTTTTTTAATGTTTGGATGCAAATATAACGTAGTTGTAGCTTTTTGAGAATTTACTATACTTGTGCCCAAACATATTGTGTTTGCTATGCAATATAACATGTTTGGAGCACAATGATTAATAGGCTATAATATATGTTTTTGAGACCCAAATTTGGCTTTGCTTCTTGAAAACCGCTAAAACCAAAAACGAGACAGACAAGAAAGAAACAAAAAGGCAGCAGATCTTAAATTCATTGAAACTGTGCTCGCAAACATGTACAAGTTTCCTGCAATATGTTGCTGAGGTCGATATTTTTCAGCGTGTGATAGGTGTAGATTTGTTTTTCATGGGTCTACTCCAGGATTTGGCGTAGCGTGAAAATCTGGTTAGTTGTTGATTTTCCAGGCCTAAAGTCGCACTGACACACGCTGAAAAAAAACGTCCTCTGTAACATACTCTCCCAAACATATTCTGCAGGAACCCTGTATGTATATGTTTGGAATACACAAGTCCCAAACTCACTTGTATTTAAATGCAAACAGTAGCATATTTACTGGCCAACATGTACGCTTTTACGTGGACACATATACGTTCTTCATCCCAAACATCCATATACTAACGAGGAAGCATTCGTGTGTTTTCCCCAAACCCCCATATACTTACGTGGAACATATGCGTATTTCCTCCCAAACATAATATTATTTAGAAACGAATTATTCTTTGAATTCACGTTGTTGCCCTTTCCAGTTTCCTTTCTCAAAATCCTTTATTCCCTTTGGTAGCACATACACATATATATTACGAAACGCATACACAAAACCCAAAGCAACGTCATAAACCATATAACCGTCCGAACCTTTGTTTATTATTTTTTCTCTGATCAACCGGTTTTGATATCCTCTGTCCGATGAACCTTTGACCACTGAATACTTGAAACTAAAACGCAATAAACCAGCCAAACTAAGAAACACTGACGTCATCTGTAATTTACACGCACACTCAGGAACATTTATGAATCACTGATTGAGAGTATAATGCAAAAATACAGACACACCCTTACAAGATATACACACTCGTTGCCTCTCTTTTATTCTCTTGGCCTCGAGAGAACATAAACAGTACAACAAACACAGCTGGGTTTGTATCTCACACACAGATATATTTGGGTCGCAAACACATATACTATAACATATTAATCATTGTGTCTCAAACATGTAATATTGAATAGCAAACATAATGTGTTTGCACACAAATATATTATATTTGTGACAAGCTCCAAACACTCGTTATGTTTGCATACAAGCAACAAAAAACGACACATTTTTCAGCGTGTATGGTGCAATCAGGTCAGCGATAATTGGTTTTAGTTTTTTGCACATTAAACTTGGTAGAACCTTATATGCTATGGATAAACGGCTTATTCCACGGTAGTTGGCACAGAGACTCGGGTCACCTTTTCCAAACATGGGACATAGTACACTGAGACTCCAATCGCCAGGCATGCATTCATCTAACCAAATTTTGCTAATGAGCTGATGCATGCACCTTATCAGCTCATCGCCCCCAGCCTTAAAAAGCTCCGCCGGTAATCCATCGACTCCTGCGGCTTTGTTGTTCTTAAGCCGGGCAATAGCTGTTCTTACCTCGTCTTGGTTAGGAGGGTAGGAGCGGGCAATCGACGTCGTCGTCCAAATTGTGATCAATTGTCTCCTCGTCATTGGATACTTCAGGTACCAGTAGCGCGGAATATGATCTCCACATATTCCCAACATGCTGTACACATCTGCGATGAGATTTCCGTGCTTGTCTTTACAGAAGGGGGGCCATGCCCATCAGTTCCGTTTTGACTTTGGTAGAATTTTAGGGATTCGTTCCTCCTTCCGTATGTCTCAATATTCTCACTCTCGCGCTTTATCCACTGCCGTTCCTTACGTCTAAAGACACGGTTTACCTCCTTTTGTTCCCTATACCGCTCAGTCGCAGCTCGCGTTACAATTGACTGAAGCATTGCCATGCGTGCAGTGTTCTTTTCATCATTTGCAATGCGACATTCTTCATCGTACCATGCTTTGTTGCGAAGCGGTTTTTCAAAACTAAGTACGGTTGTTGCGGCAGTTTTTATACACTGCAAGAAAAAGCTTCATACATTTTATGAATTCCTTCATCAATTTGATGAATCATTTCCGTATTATCCAACCTACTACACATTTCATTGAATTGATGACGAACATTTCATCAATCTGTCAACCATATTTTATCAATAGTTTACGTTCATTCAACGAAAATGTTACATCAAGTTGATGTAAATTTTTCATCATTTTGAAGTAAGTTTGCCATTAAGTTGCAGTAAATTTTTAAAAATTTTCAACTAAATTGTTCTCAATTTGCAGTACATTTTTCATCAATTAGATGTTAGGTTGCCATCAATTTGATATACATTTATCATAAATTTGATGTAAATTGGTAATCATTTTTATGTAAATTGTTTGTTAACGAGTAGCCAAAACCGTTGGCCCATATTTCATCGTAAAAAATCACAAAAACGGAATAAGACCACATAGAAAAATGCTCAGAGCGCAGATAGTATTTTCTGTTACTTTTTTTCTAAAACTTTTTTCTACTACTTTTTCTATTTGTCTATTTATTCTTTCAATACTACGTCCATTCCTTGAATCGATCCCACTAACTCTTTTCAAATTCCAATGATATCGATTTATGAAAAAGGATCATCAATTCAATGAAGCTGAAAAAGGCGAAGAAGCGCACATTCTTCAAATTGAAGAACTTTTCATCAATTCAATGAAGAGCAATTGATGAGCATTTATCATCGATTTGATGTAAAGATTTTATTTCTGTGTAGAGTCGGAAGTGGGTTTCCACTGCGCTTCAGGATCGTCATCGGGAGGAGGTGGGTTCTGTGCCAACAGGTGCGAGAGCTTCTTTGAGTAGGCTGCGGCTTCCTCTGGTAATTGCAGCTTTCCTATGTCTAGCTTTCTCTGCGTCTGGTTCCGTAGAATTTTCGCGCTACTTAAACTTTTCGCGCTACTTAAACTTGTGTGACCCTTTGCTGCAGGTAGTGATCAGAATAGACGTTAGCTCCTCTGATCACTCGTACGTCCATTACACTGGATGAGTGCCTTCCTCCAATTACCACGTGATCAATTTGGTTCTTCGTTCTTTGATCAGGGGATACCCAAGTAGCCTTATGGCTGTCTTTATGCTGGAACCTTGTACCACTAATGACTGGAATGATCACAATGGAATTTAATAAATCACTCGTCAACCATTAGAATTGATGTAGCAGGGCGGCCTCCATAGTATTTACCAAGCGTTTTATATTTGTTGATTTACGAGTATAACTAAGACTGTGTTTGTAGAACATTTAAATTCAAACCGAATTATTTGTTGCTGCATTCGTTTTTGGAAAACTTAATAAACATTTAAATACACCAGACACACGATTTAAATCGAATTTAATTTTTTGTTTACTGAAAACTTAAAATTAAATGCCGATTAATATCTAAATTTAAATGGGAGGTAAATGCACGAAGTGACCAATTCCACTGAGCATATACGATTCACACATTCTATTTAATTGGCCTGTCAATTAATGCACAAAATTATATAAATAAAAAAAAAATAATTTAAAAACGTAATTGATATTTATGACTTAACCCAACGGTACTAAGAGCCAAATTTTTTATTATGATACAAAACTTGTGCGGTGTAGATAATTTTTATATTAGACTAAAATACCATAATTTTTATTTAGACTAAAATGCCATAATTTTTTATCTAAGAGTTGTTTGGATAAACTACAGAATTTCGATTTCTTTTGAAAGCAAACTGTATGATATTATTCATATTTGTTATTTACCGGATTATAATTTTAGAAACAACAAAGAATCGTGAAGAAATGCAAAATATGTACACTGGAGGAAAAATAATTATAGCCGCAATGCAACAAAATTTCCCTAGTTCGCAATTTTGTTTTTAAGTTTCAGTGTTTCTGTAAAAATTTAGGGTATTCTGTTTAATTTCAAATATCTACAAAATATATTTTACATGATTCTTATATAAGTGAAATTTCATTACATAAACTTGAAACTTGTATTGAAATAATTTTTGCGTTTCGCTTTTTTGTCCGATGACTGTTAATATTCGTGGGGTGTAGGATGTGTGGAGTAGGCATATTTGAGCCTGTGTATTTTACATCTTTGTGGATGAAGGTTTATTCTTTTTGGTTGCGATTGTCTCTTGTATTCTTGGTTGATATCGCTGCCGTTCGTCTTGTACAGTGAGTTATTAGTTATGTTTTTAGGCAGTTACTATATAGTGAAGTGTGTTTGTGTACATGTGACTGGTTTTAAATGAGTGTGTTTTATTCAGTATGTGTATTTTGTGTATTTCTTCTTTGCAGCCTAGTTTTATATAGGGTTTTCCATTTATAGGCAGAGTTCGTATTTGGCCCCCATGTGAAACCCATAAACATCGCCGTAGGGAAAGGGTAATGATCGTTTACCTATTACCCACAGGGTATTGGGAAAATAATGGGTAGTTACCCACGACAATGGGGAATTACTCATCACGGTTACCCATTATCCGCGGGGTATAGGGAAAATATGTGGCCGTCGGTGTTGCAATGGTAGTGTACGCGGCTCTTGTGCATGATAACTTGGGTTCGGTCCTTGCTCTGACCACCTTAAATTTCTTTTGACGCCGATCACCTCGCTTAGTGACGGCGACACTATCTAGTATTTAGACATGAATAAGTTTCTCAAAATACCGTTCGGAACCGGTGGAAAACTGTAGATCCATATCAGTGAGTGTAAAACCAGAACGCGCACAGGTCACTGGTTGTGAAAAGCTCTCCTTAATCCCTGCATGGGATGTAACGGGAAAACCAATTATTTTAGATGAAGGTTTATTAGTTTTGGTTGTGCCTGTCTCTTGTTTTCTTGGTTGATACCGCTGCCGTTCGTCTTGTACAGTGAGGTGTTAGTTATTTGTTTAGGTAGTTACTGTAGAGCAGTGTATTTGTGTTCATTTCACTGGTTTTATATGAGTGCGTTTGCCTCAATGTGATTAAGTAAACTTGGTGTATTTCTTCTTTTCAGCCTAGTTTTAGATCGGGTTTTCCATTTATAAGTATAGGCAGAGTTCGTATTTGGCCCCCATGTGAAATCCATAAACATCGCCGTAGGGAAAAGGTAATGATCGTTTACCTATTACCAGGGTTCGTATTTCGTGGGTAATGAGTTACCCTGGGTTACCAAGGGTAACTCATTATTATTGCCGTGGGGAATTATCGATTTATTACAACTAGTATACTAATTCAAAACTCGTGTATCTGTACTTTTATATCACTAGCACTGTAATTTATAAGAATCATTCTTGTTGTGCTAGGTTCTCATGAAATTAATAAATGAAATGAAATGAATGGGTAGCCCATTACCCGTAAGGTATGGGGAAAATAATCGGTAGCTAACTTCGAAAATGAGGCATTATCCATCACGATTACCCGTTACCCTCAGGGTAATGAGGAAAATAATTGGTAGCTACCCACGAAATGGGGAATTACTCATCACGATTACTCATTAGGCTCAGGGAAATGTGGGTAATGAGTTACCCTGGGTTACCAAGGGTAACTCATTATTATTGCCGTGGGGAATTATCGATTTATTACAACTAGTATACTAATTCAAAACTCGTGTATCTGTACTTTTATATCACTAGCACTGTAATTTATAAGAATCATTCTTGTTGTGCTAGGTTCTCATGAAATTAATAAATGAAATGAAATGAATGGGTAGCCCATTACCCGTAAGGTATGGGGAAAATAATCGGTAGCTAACTTCGAAAATGAGGCATTATCCATCACGATTACCCGTTACCCTCAGGGTAATGAGGAAAATAATTGGTAGCTACCCACGAAATGGGGAATTACTCATCACGATTACTCATTAGGCTCAGGGAAATGGGGAAAAAATTGGGTAGCTAGCCACGACAATGGGGAATTACTCATTACCCTCTGGGAAATGGGGGAAAAATTGGGTAGCTAGCCACGACGACGGGTAATGGGTTACCTAGGGTAACCCATCCCCATTTTTGATCGCAAATATCAAAAATTTAGGAAAAATCTCTATATCTCGGAAACGGAGAGTCCAATCGAAAAAATAACCAATTTTTTCCCGTTTCTAAGGGGTTTTCATAAAGTGGTCCAATTAGTATGGAAGAATTTTTTTTTCGAAAAATCTCCAAAATAAGAAAACCGCTAAAATAAAAGAGTGGTTATAACTCGAAACCGGAGCGTCCAATCGAAAAAATAACCAATTTTTGTGGGTTTCTAAGGGGTTTTCATAAAGTGATCCAATTCGTATGGAAGAATTTTTTTTTTCGGAAAATCGCCAAAATTAGAAAATCGCTAAAATATAAAAGTGGCTATAACTCGAAAAAAGTGATGCCATATTGGAGACACCCATTGGTTAGAGCCTCCTAAGAAGGTAACATTTTTATTATTTTTTGGATTGGACGCACTGTTTTCGAGTTATAACCACTTTTTTATTTTAGCGATTTTCTTATTTTGGAGATTTTTCGAAAAAAAAATTCTTCCATACTAATTGGACCACTTTATGAAAACCCCTTAGAAACGGGAAAGAATTGGTTATTTTTTCGATTGGACGCTCCGTTTCCGAGATATAGAGATTTTTCCTAATTTTTTGATATGAGTAATCGTGATGAGTAATACCCCATTGTCGTGGGTAGCTATCCATTATTTTCCCCATTGCCCTGAGGGTAATGGGTAATCGTGATGGGTAATTCCTCATTTTCGTGGGTAGCTTCCCATTATTTCCCCATACCCTGTGGTAGTGGGTAAACGTCCATTACACATTCCCCACGACGGTGTGTATGGGTTACACAATACGAACTCTGCTTATTACCCACAGGGTATGGGAAAAATAATGGGTAGTTACTAGAGTGCCCAAAACCGATACCGAAAAACCGGTGAAATCTGTTAATCGGCGTTTTTGCTACTAACCGTGTGCCGGTTTAAAAAAAAACGCAATTTTCGAACAAACCGGAAACCGGTATTTGCCGTCGATTAACCGGTTTTTACTGAATTTGTATTAATAACCTTAAAAAAATGAATAATAAATTATGCAATTTTGGAATTTTTATGAAATTTTGGAATTAAGAAATATGATTTATATTTTCAAATATGATTTTATGATTCAATAAGATCTAAACGACATTTCCAAACAATTTTTTATTCAAGTTTCAAAATGATGTTATTTATGACTTGAATAATAATTAATTAAAAATTAATAAAGAATTAAGATTTCAAACATCTTTTTTTTCAAATTTCAAAATTAAAATTATTTTATAAATAAATGTTTTAAATTTAATCAGATTTTCATATATGCAAATCTCTCTTAAATTTAAATATGATTTTCGAATTGAAATCAGTTTAATGTGAACTTGAATAAAGCTTTTAAATTGTGTATTAAACACGCATTCCAAATTGGAATATGATATACATTTGATATTCAAAATTAAAAATTGAATTATTCAAATCAAATTTAAATAGAGTTATAAAATTTTTAATTTCAAACACGCATAAGTGTTGAAAATGGTCGCTAAACAAAAGTATTGTAAGTGCTACGTGTGTAATTTAATTTAAAACAAAAAACCGGTTCTACCGGTTTTTGTCAGAATTAAAAACCGAAAACCGATTTCTTGAAAAATTGATTTTGCCAACAACCCGAAAACCGGGATTTTAAAAAATGTAGTTTTCAAAATGACCCATATATTGAGCTGGCAGAGGGTTAAAGCATTCCACAAAAAAGACCCATATATTGTGCCGGTAGAGGGTTAAAGCATTCCACAAAAATGTCTCTCGTAAATTTTTACATAAAATATACATATTATACGTAACATGTAAGGATAACAGGATTTCCTATGCCTTAAAAAAATGTAGACGTAAACTTTCAACTTTATCAGAATCCGTTGTTAGAACCTTGTTATTTTTTTTTGTGTTCCACAGTGTTATTTAATATTTGATGTCGGATTCGTTTGCTTAACTCGGAGTCGGAGAGGTGTCGTGCCTTTGCAAAGTGCTGGAGTCGGAGTCGTGTATGTTCAAAATTCTGGAGTCGGAGTCGTGCATTTTCAAAATGCTGGAGTCGGAGTCGCTTAGTTTTCACTAGACTCCACAGCCCTGCTTCTAATTATGGAAAACAAACAAAATACGTGTGTATCACCATAAAATGAATAACTTCAACCCGCTCCCACTCCGTCAATATTTGATGAAACTTCACAACACGTGGCTGGCTGTTGAATTACTAACATGTAGTGCAACTAATAAACAAAATTGCACAAAAAAAGATTTGACAATGTGTTTTTTTCAGAGCTGGACATTTCTCGTGAAATTCATCGTGGTCGTGTTTGTTTTACAATTAAATAATAAAATTAGCAAGTTCATAAATTGATACTTAATCGTTCAATTATCATGACTATATTGTGGCGTTTTTTTCTTTAAATTTTCTCTCATATCAGATATTTTTAAACAATTTTATTAATAAATATTGATTTTGCCATTGACTTCCTCCTCTTTACGATTCACTATTTGATTTGACGTCTCAATTTTTGTTGTTTATTTATTTTTCGTTTTCAATTGTTCTTAGTCCCCTGTTTCTTGATGTGATATTAATTTATGAGGGGGGGCCCTAAATGTTCATATCGCACATTAATTTTTAATTCTGCTTCGTGAATTTAATTTTTAAATTTTTGGCGAAGTTATAAAGCGACGTTAGATGAATATTGTGAAACCAGTTACGGTTGGTTATTGCGTCAGGTCAGTTGGAGGAACAGTGTCGCTGAGATATTTCCCGCAAACGAAACGAAATGTGGGAAAAAGTGCTAAAGTGCTGGTAGGGTCTAGTCGGGCTGAATGTTTACGAAACCCTATAAGACATTGTCTGCCGGCAATTAAGTGTGGCGCTCTATTTCTATTACTTAAGTGCATTTGTGTTGTTTGTTTTCTTTTGTGCCTCATCAGTATCACTCCAAGCGTTAAGAGGCAATGGACGGTGGTGACAATTGTTGTTCTGCTTCTTCCCAATTTCAAGTTCAATTATTTTCTTCGCCCTTCGAGAAAGTAATTGCATATTACAGTGTTCTATTTATCAATTAGATTGTTTTTTTTTTATTTCGAATTGATTAGAGGAAATCATTGGGACATTATTGTTGTGTTTGGCAACAATTTAATTCTACATAATTGAAAAATAGAAAATTTAAACTGAAGAAGGAGACACTCAAAACAAATGAATTGTTGTGACAAATGTGTAATAATGTATAAATTAAAATTGACACCTAAAGCGGCACCCCTTCTCCCTCGGTCAATATAATCTACATATATAACAATAATTTGTAATATGAGGAAGTATCGGACGCAGTATGGACCACAGTGGACCTTCAAACACTTTGTTTAGTAGTTGCGTGTCTTTAAAACGTAGAAGTTTTAAGATTCACAAAAGTGTTGACAGCCATCAGGAGGGTACTAAGTGACAAAAATAACGTAATGGCGCGGGAATTACCCTTAACATATAATAATTTAATATTATGAGAAACTCGAACATGAAAAAATTTACCCGATTAAGTTGGAAAGCCTTTAAAATTAATCCGCAATAAAAATAAAATATAAAACAAAAAAACTGTAAAATATTAAAAATAATATTTTAAATATTAAAGATTAAAAAATATTTTAAGTTAAAAAACAAACAAAAAAATAAGAATATATTTTTCAAAATTTATTTTTAATTTCAAAAAAAAATTAATTAAAAAAAAAATTTGAGAGCCTTTAAACGGAATCCGCAATAAAAATAATACATAAAATTAAAAAACAATTTAAAAATATTAAAAATAATATTTTAAATTTTAAAGATTAAAAAATATAAAGTTAAAAAACTAACAAAAAAATAACAATATTTTTTTCCACATTTTTTTTTTATTTAAAAAAAAATTTGAAAGACTTAAAAAGGAATCCGCAATAAAAATAAAGTACAAAACAAAAAAGTTGTAAAATATTAAAAATAATATTTTAAATATTAAAGATTTAAAAATATTTTAAGTTAAAAAACAAAGAAAAAAATAAGAATATTTTTTCAAAATTTATTTAAAAAAAAAAAAAATTAATTTTTAAAAAAAATTGTAAAGCCTTCAAAAGGAATCTGCAATAAAACTAAAATATAAAACAAAAAAGTTATAAAATATTAAAAAAAATATATTTTAAATATTAAAGATTAAAAAATATTTTAAGTTAAAAAACAAACAAATAAGAATATTTTTTTCAAAATCTATTTTTAATTTCAAAAAAAAATTAATTAAAAAAAAAAAAATTGAGAGCCTTTAAACGGAATCCGCAATAAAAATAAAACATAAAATTAAAAAGCAATTTTAAAATATTAAAAATAATATTTTAAATTTTAAAGATTAAAAAATATAAAGTTAAAAACAAACAAAAAAATAACAATATTTTTTTCCAATTTTTTTTTTATTTTAAAAAAAGAATTTATTTAAAAAATAATTTGAAAGCCTTAAAAAGGAATCCGCAATAAAAATAAAATACAAAACAAAAAAGTTGTAAAATATTAAAACTAATATTTTAAATATTAAAGATTCAAAAATATTTTAAGTAAAAAACAAACAAAAAAATAAGAATATTTTTTCAAAATTAATTTTTTTTTTTTAAAAAATTAATTTAAAAAAAAAAATTTAAAGCCTTCAAAAGGAATCCGCAATAAAACTAAAATATAAAACAAAAAAGTTATAAAGTATTAAAAAAAATATATTTTAAATATTAAAGATTAAAAAATATTTTAAGTTAAAAAACAAACAAAAAATAAGAACATTTTTTAAAAAATTTATTTAAAAAAAAAAAATTTTTAAAAATTATGTTTTTTTTTTAAATTAAATTATTTTGTTTTTAAAAATTAAAAAAAGATTTAAAAATTAAAATACAAAGAAAATGGAAAAAATTTTTGTAAAAAAAAAATAAAATAAAAATAACAAAACATATGTAAATCAAGGTAATTGTACAAATAAATAACAATAAATATAATAATAAATAATATAAAAATAATTCAAAAAATAATAAATAATCCATTAAAAAAATGGAGTCCCATAACATCCCAGAAGGAATTGAGAAGAGTTTCTCACAATCAGTAAAATATGCGGTTTCTAGTTGAACGCTCACTGATTGGGACCTACAATTTTACACCGGTTCCGAACGGTATTAGAGAAGCTTTTTCATGGCTAAGTACTCGATAGTGTCGCCATCACTAAAGGAGGTGTCCGTCGTCGAAAGTAACCATGTTCTAATGTACAAGAGCCGCGCCACGGCCACAATAAGAAAATTAAAAAGTTAACTTAACAAAAAAATTAAGAAAATCTAAAAAAAATTAAAACAGAAAATTAAGAAAAGTTAAAAAAAATTTAAAATAAAATAAAAAAATTTGAAATAAAAACATCGGCATGTCTTCCTGGAAAAATTTAACAAAATAAAAAATTAAAAAAAATTTAAAATCAAATAAAAAAATGTGAAATAAAATAGAAAACTTAAAATCAATAAAAAAAATTTTAAATTTAAAAAAAATATTAAAATTTTTTTAAAACTCTTACCGTACAAATTCCGGTTAACCACATAACTCAGATCATTACAAAATATTCGTGATTAATAAACCCAACCGACTCTACAAATTATATTTGCCACTTAGTTTCCCACACTGAAAGAAAATCTTTACATCAAATCGATGATAAATGGTCATCATTTGTTCTTCATTGAATTGATAACAAATTTCATCAACGTAATGAAAATGTTCTTCAGTTTGAGGATTGTGCGATTCTTCACCTTTTTCGGCTTCATTGCATTTAGAAATTTAGAAATAATTAGTGAGATCGATTCAAAATATGGATGTCTTTACATCAAATCGATGATAAATGTTCATCAGTTGTTCTTCATTGAATTGATAACAAATTTCATCAACGTAATGCAAAGGTTCATCAGTTTGAGGATTGTGCGTTTCTTCACCTTTTTCGGCTTCATTGCATTTAGAAATTTAGAAATAATTAGTGTGATCGATTCAAAATATGGATGTAGTATTGAAAAAAAACATAGAGAAAAAGAAAACAACTGGTAGACAATTGAAAATAAATGCATAATAGAAAATAGTGGAATAGACAGAACACAATATCCATGCCATGAGCATTTTTATGTGGTTGTATACCCTTTTCTTCTGAATTTTTTACTATCAAAAATAGTCCAAAGAGTTTGGCTAC
This sequence comes from Phaonia tiefii, assembly GCA_963931995.1. Lineage (NCBI taxonomy): Eukaryota > Metazoa > Arthropoda > Insecta > Diptera > Muscidae > Phaonia > Phaonia tiefii. Next base: position 246,455,579 of record OZ008368.1, read on the forward strand.
ACATTATCAACCAATTTTACAATGAAAAATAGTCCAAAGAGTTTGGCTACACATTATCAACCTATTTGCGTCAAAATGGTGACCAATTTACTTCAAATGGATGACAAATTTACATCAAACTGATGATAACCTTACATCTCATTGACGAAAAATTTACTGCAAATTTATTAGAAATATTCATCAATTTGATGTCACGTCGTTGAATCAACATAAACTATTGTTGAAAGATTGACGAAATGTTCTTCGTTAATTCAATGAAATGTGTTGTAGGTTTGAAAATGAAGAAATGTAAAGGGTTCTCCAATAAGGCCTGACAACTTTTTTTTTAAATAAAACGCAAACCATTTGAGATATTTTCAAAACTTTATGATCGACTTGAAATACAATCAAAACATTTATGAATGGAACTCGACTTCGTTCATATGGCCACCGCGGGCACGACGGCAGCGGTCGATTCGTTGGATCCAATTTTCGATGACTCGGCCACACATTTCGGCCGTAACGGCCGCTATTTCGCGTTCAATGTTGGCTCTCAGTTCTTCCAACGTCGTCGGCTTGTTGACATAGACCAATGATTTGACGTAGAACCAAAGAAAAATGTCGAGAGGCGTTAAATCGCACGAACGAGGCGGCCAATTGACTGGTCCATTTCTTGAGATAACACGCTCACCAAACTTACTCTTCAATAAATCGATTGTGTGGCGGCGCCGTACTAACCATCTACCGGCGGCCACATAATCTGGCAACCATCTGTTTCATTACACCACCACAGAACTTGGCACGTACCACCTATAGGAAATGCATCATGGCATTTGTGAAAATTGTAACGTGTGCTGTGTGGCTTGTGGCACCGTCCTGTTGAAACCACATTTCGTCTATGTGTTCCAATTCGGGGGAAAAATAATGGGTCATCATGGCGTGATGACGATCGCCATTCACAGTAACGTGACGATCGTTATTGTCGACGAAAAAATATGGCCCAATGACGCCGCCGGCATGCAAACCGAACCAAACAGTTATTTTTTGTGGATGAAGTGGTGATTCACGAAGCACATGTGGATTTTCACCAAACCAATAATGCATATTTTGCTTATTGACGAACCCATTGAGCCAAAAAAGAGCTTCGTCACTAAAGATGATTTTGCGATGAAATTCATCATCTTGGCGCATCTTCTCCAGAGCCCAATCGGAGAACGTACGTCGCGTCAAGTGGTTCATCGGCTTCAAGTCTTGAGTCAGCTTGATCTTGTATGGGTGTAAACCAAGATCTTTACGCAAAATTCGCCATAAAGGAGTCTTGACGATGCCCAGTTCTTGAGAACACCGCGGAATCGACTGATTTGGATCGACGCCTGAACGGCAGCGATATTTACGTCACTTCGACCAACCCGTTGTCTCACTGGCACGGCAGCATCACACAATGAATATGTAGACTCAAATTTTTGCACTAAACTTGTTATTGCTTGTCTACTAGGGCGAGAATAACGACGGAAAATTGGAGTTAACGCTCTTAAAGTTGCGGTCACCGACTCCGAATTTCGGCAGTACATTTTAATAATTTGCATACGTTGTTCGTTCGTGTACTTTGCCATGATGAAAATGTTGAGTTTACTGAAAAAAAGGAAAGTAACAGTTAGATGAGCGATGAAATAGTGCGTTCACAAATTAAATTCAAAGTTGTCAAGTACCTATTGGAAAACCCATTATCATCAAATTGATGAAGGAAAATCCATAAATTTGATGAAGCTTTTTCTTTCAGTGCAGATATATAAAAAAATGTTTTCCCATTACATCCCACGATCAAAATTTTGAATATCGAATATATAACAAGATTTTTTTGCGATAGTTGTGATTTTATTGAATTGGGTTGTAAAGAAGACATTTTCCACGGCTCTGATGACAGGCCATTACTCTTTTCATGAAATTATCCATGACTTTTTCAAAGAGATATGGCTGTATCTCACCGATGACGCGTTGGATCTCAGATTTGAGTTCAGGAATTGTTTCTGATATATTCGCATAAATCCGAGATTTCACAAAACCCCAAATGAAGAATTCGCAAGGCGTTTATTCGCATGATCTTGGTGGCCAGTTGACATTAGAATTTCTTGATATAATTTGTTCTGGAATTCATTGCTGCAATAAATCGATTGTTTCATGCGCGGTGTGGCAGGTAGAGCCGTTTTGATGAAACCACATGTCGTCCAGACCCATGCCGCCCAGTTGAGGCCACAAGAACTCGGTTATCATGTTCGTGTAACGAATGCCGTTCACAGTCACTACAATTTCGGCATCATCTTCAAAAAAGTAAGGCCCAATCACGCCGCCTGACAAAAAACCGCACCAGAGAGTTGTTCGTTGTGAGGGCATTTTAGATTACATGAGGATTTTCTGAGCCCCAAATTCGACAATTTTGTGTATTCACGAAGCCATTCAGAAGAAAATGCGCTTAATCGGAGGAGATGACTTTTTTTTTTTTGAAAAATTGGCGTTGACTTCACTTCGTTACATTACCCATAGAACGAACTGTCGGCTCTTTCCATGGCCTGCTGGTTTGAGCTCCTGAGTACGCTGAATTTTGTACTCATGAAGGTTGAGGTCTTTTGTCAAAATTCACTGCGTAGTGCTTCGTTAAATTTGAAGTTGTTGAGAACGATGCCGAATTGATGTTTTCGGGGTTTCGGCGACACTCTCGATTACAGCAGCAATATTTTTAAGAGACCCGCCGGTACGTTGACGCACAGTAGTCTTACTGTCCATAACCGGCCCAGTTTCTTCCTATTTTTCTTCGAATGGTTGACACTTTAGATGCACTTTCTCGACTGACAATTCTTCGAAGTTTGCGAGCGGTCTCAGCATAACTTTCCAAATTTTTGTAATAAGTTTTCACAATTTTAACGCGTTGTTCTTTCGTAAAGCGCTTAATTTTTAATAATTGGAATAAACATATGTGACAGCTGCCAAATTTCAGTGTTGCCACTTGCACACAAAAAAAAATACCCTAAATTTAAAAAGTGCAGTCTTACTGAGACACCCATTGCATATATCTTTATTACTTATTATTGGATCGGGTATTAATTAGTGTTGCTGGAATTTTTTTTTCCGATTTCATTAACCCACTGTGGGGCGGTTTCAAGTTTTGTGGTTTATGGTCCTAACTTTTTAGGAGAATGCTTATTAGGTCAAAATATGAACCATATAGTATATGTAGGTACATATATTTTTCATATATCTTAAAGCCGAGATTACATGCTTTCACTTGCGGTATAATATATCTCCATAACCCTGGAAACACCAATGTTACACAAGTTAAAAAAAAACCCTATTTTTGCGGCGCTTGTTTTTAACACCAACTATCAAAATAATTTGTGGCCGTCGGTGATGCAATGGTTAGTGTACGTGGCTCTTGTATATGAGAATATGGATTCGATCCCTGCTAATTGTTCCACTCTCTTTAAAATTGTTTACGGGGCCTGATTATAGTCCATATGCTCGGCGGAGGGCCGACAGAATTTGGCTTTAACTCTCTTTGGACGGAAATTCCTGACCCAAATAAGTGATAGCCAGACACAATATTCGTGGCTCTTATTTCATCATCTCAATCTTGTTTCATCAGCCACCTTGTATCAGCTTTCGCTTACAAAATTGCAACTATGTAAGCGAGAGAGTAGGTAGCGACAATATTTGGTGGGCAGTTTGTATTAGATTTACGATATTGTCGAAAGCTTTGAAATTTCTTGATTCTTGTTTCATCATCTCAATCGTCCATTTTTTTAAACTGGAAGACCAATCACTGAAATAATTGAATATGGAACCGCGTAATTACATAGAAAACAATTATGTTTTTGTTTTTAGTAGCAACAATTATCAACCACCTTTTATCAGCTTCCGCTTACAAAATTGCAACTATGTAAGTGAGAGAGTAAGTAATAACACAATTTGGTGGATTGACAATTTGTTTGTATTAGATTTACGTTATAGTCGAAAGCTTTGAATATTCTTGGTTCTTGTTTCATCATCTTAATCGTCCATTTTTTTAAATTGAACGACCAATCACTGAAATAATAAAATATGGAACCGAGTAATTACATAGACAACAATTATGTTTTTTTTTGTAGCAACATTCATCAACCACCTTGTATCAGCTTCCGCTTACAAAATTGCAACTATGTAAGTGAGAGAGTAAGTAATAACACAATTTGGTGGATTGACAATTTGTTTGTATTAGAGTTACGTTATAGTCGAAAGCTTTGAATATTCTTGGTTCTTGTTTCATCATCTTAATCGTCCATTTTTTTAAATTGAACGACCAATCACTGAAATAATGAAATATGGAACCGAGTAATTACATAGAAAACAATTATGTTTTTTTGTAGCAACATTCATCAACCACCTTGTATCAGCTTTCGCTTACAAAATTGTAACTGTGTAAGCGAGAGAGAAAGTAATAGCAATATTGTTATAAGTTGCTAAATTGATATAGTCTAAAGGTTTGAACACACTGCAATCGAAATCTCAGTGTAAAGGATAAATATTTAAATTTCGTCCAGATTGTAAGTTGTAGCAAAAACGGACCCAGCAACATATTGTAGGAACCATGTATATGTTTGCAAGCATTGTTTTCATGAATTGAATATCAGCTGCTCTTTTGTTTTCAGAAGATTTTTATAACAGAGCCACATTTCGGTCACAAAAACATGTATTATAACCTACTAATCATTGTGTGGCCTACATATAATATTGAGTAGCAAACACAATGTGTTTCGACACAAGTATTGTATGTTTGTGACAATCTACAAACACATTATATTTGCATCCAAACAACAAAAACAGACAGATTTTTCTGCGTGTATGTAATACAATTTCCTTAACATCGAGTATTTCCGATTATTAATTAAATTTTCTTTCTTTTTCTTTTGCATTTATTTTCAGAATTCAACCAAAACAACAACGTACTTAATTTACACATACCAAAATCAACAACAACAACTTACTATTATTAATTGTAATAAAAATAGTTTATAACACAACAACAACAACCACAAGAAAAACATTACAAATGTTTGCGTGATAAAGCATTCTTAGATAACCAACAACAACACAACAACTACTAAGGAATTCCAACATCCTCATTGAAAAATTTAAATCCTCCTCCACTCCTTTGAATAGTAAAGAAGAACAACAACCAAAATTGCATACCCAACATTAAGAAAAGGGAAAGATTTATATCCTTCCTTGTTAAAACACAACCACCTATACCAACACCACCACCTCCATCACTACCCCCACCCTACTACATCCTCCACCTATTCCTTACTATGTTTTCCGGCCCCATTGTGCAGACTAGCACAGCTAATGAGCTATTCCATCAAGGTCCAGAAGAACGACAAGAGGACGACGACGAAGGTGACGAAGAATTTCTAAAGTTTCCCCGGCAAAAACCACAAAATTTCCAAAATACCCCGACAACAAAAATGGCTGTTAATAATGAAACTAGCAATAAAGCGATGAATGCTGCAATGCGCCTAAGGGACATTAAGGACGAGTCGTTGGCTATGAAGACACCATCGCTGGAGCAGGAAATGAATTTGGCCAGGAGAGCATGTTGGTGCAGCAACAAGGACAGAGGCGAGGACGGTGAAAATGATTGCTGTGAGAGTTGCTTTAAACGACGTTGTACAACAAACAACAAACATTATGATATTGCTAATGATAGTGTAAAAACAACAATGGTTTTGAATGGTGCTAAACCATATAGTAAAATTATTACAACTAATTATAATGATAATGCTAATGCTAATGCTAATGGTAATGCTAATGATAATACCATAAATAGTAAAACTACCACAACTATAACTACAAATAATCTAAGAAACAGAATTAATTCTAAGCACAATAAGGACGACATTCAGCCAGAGGATGCATCCTTTAATGCCACTAGGGCCAGTTATGATGCAATACCAGAAACATCATCGCACAAAAACGACGACGCTTTACCACAAAACCACAGCGCCGGTGGTTCCTCTATTCCTAATAATTCCTCTTCCTTGAAGTATCTGCGCATTGTACTTTTCAATTTCTGGTTAGCATTCGTGGCATTTTGTGATCGCAACACCATTAAACGTAATGATCCACGTTTTGAGGTCTATCGCCAAACACAATTAGTGGCAACGCAAATGCAAACGCCAACGCAACACAACGTCTCATCCTCTACCAATAATACGTCCGATTCCGCGTCCGCGTCCGCGTCCGCATCCGCATCCGCCTCTAGTTCATATTCGTCGAAGACTTCGAATAACTTCAAGAAACTGGGTCAATTTAAATTGCTTACCAGCAAAAAAGTGATATTTTTATTTTTGGTTTGCCTATTTTTTTCCTGTCTTAATCGCATTGAAGCCCGTCCAAATTCCAGTAATGGTGATGGTAATGCCATCAGTTCTTCAGGTGCAGCAGGAGATGGCTCAGTGACAACAGCTGCCATTCCAGGAGGAGGAGGTGTTAATAATGGTGCTGGCGGTGGCGGTGATCTATCAGCAGCAGCAGGTGGTGGTAGTGCCAGTAAACCTAATGTGAGTAGATTTCAATATTTTGTACTTTATCTTAGTTTAACAGTAAAAAACTAAAAAAGAAACAAAATGTTTCATCAAAAGTAAATCTAAATTTAGTCACTCACTGCAGCAAACAGCAAAATCGTTGCATGTACGAAACTGTTCGTTTGCTGCAATGAATATTTCATAAACAAACTCAATTACAGAGGTGTTTGTCCAAAGTTGTGGACACTGCATTTTGTACGCAAACAACTGTTTGATATTGTTTTGGACCGAAATTTTGACACTTCTATTATTTTGACAGAGAAAAGTAACACCACATGCGTGGAAACAAAATTGGAGTTTGGAGAGGAATTATTCCTGAAATATTTACATGGTAAATAGGTGGAAACATAAACTTTCTCATTACATCCCATGTATCGACTTGAGGAGGGCTTCTCACAATCAGTGAGCTGTAGGCTTTTAAAAAATTTAAAAAATCCTATACTTTCCCATTAAAATGTTTTTTTAAAGGGGGAAAAATGCTGATAGTTTTTTAGATGTTTACCATCCGATATTTTGTGATTAATTTTTTGATTTACAATAAAATAATTTAAATTATCTGGCAAAAAACTAAAAAAAAAAATAAATTTGTTTGTTATTTTTTGATTTCCTATCAAAAAAAATGTATTTCCGAAAAATTAAAAATTAACAGTTTTTTAAATTCAATTTCCGATACCTCGATAACAAGCCAATTATTGAAAAATTGTGATTAAATTTGTTTAGTTTATTTTTGGATTTTCCATAAGAAATGTCAATTTTTAAGAAAAACGTAACAATAATAAATAACGATATAAATAAATAATCAATATTCTCCGAGCTTGAGGTCAGATTAACCTTTCTTGTATTTGTTTTCCTCGATATTTTGCTACTCCATTGTGTAGCTAATGATGCTACAATGCTACTCATCAGCTACACAATGGAGTAGCGAAATATCGACCTCAAGCTCGGAGAATATTGATTATTTATTGATAAAGAAAAGGTGGAACAACAGAATACAAATATCGATATGTTTACAAAAATTCAACATCCGATATCTCGATATCAAAACGAGTTACCGAACAAATTTAATAAATTTATTCGTTTAGTTTTTTTTAAATTTTATTGAGGAAATTTGAAAAATAAATATCTTTTTGTAAAAGTTTGGCGCCCGATACCTCGAAAACTAAGCGAGTTATCGAAAATTTTCATTTAATTTTTTGATTTGATATTCCATAACAAATATGATTTTTTAAGCAAATTAAAATAATTACGATAAATTTCGATATTTGTTAAAAAGTTCAACATCCGATGTCATGATAACTAAGCGAGTTACTTTCATTTATTTTTTTGATTGTCCATAAGAAAGATACATTTTTTAAGGAAAAAGTAACAAAAATAAATATCGAAGTGTTTAAAAAGGTTCAACATCTGATACCTAAGCGAGTTATCGAACTAATTCATTGCATTTATTCGTTTAGTTTTTGGTCAATTTTAGTGAGGAAAATAAATATCGATTTTCAAAGTTTAGCGCCCGATACCTCGATAACTAAGCGAGTTATCGAAAATTTTCATTTAATTTATTTTATTTATTTTTTGATTTGCCATAAAAAATTTGAGATTTTAAGAAAAAAAGTAAAACGATAAAGTTCGATATTTGTTAAAACGTTCAACATCCGATATCTTGATAACTAAGCATAACTCGCTTCATTTAATTTAATTTATTTTTTGATTGTCCATAAGAAATATAAATTTTTTAAGAAAAAAGCAACAAAAATAGATATCGAAATGTTTAAAAAAGTTTAACTTTTGTTACCTAAGCGAGTTATCGAACAATTTTATTTAATTGTTTCCGTTATTTTGTGATCAATGTTCCTGAGGAAAATGCGAAATAAATATAAATTTTTTTTTAAAATTCAGCACTCGATACCTAAGTAACTAAGCGAGTTCATTTAATTTGTTTCGTGTTTCGTTATGAGTTTTTAAGAAAATTAAGGTAACACGATAAATTTCGATATTTATTAAAAAGGTTGAACATCCGATATATCGATAACTAAACGAGTTATTTTGCGTTTATTTTCTGATTCTCCATATGAAATATAAATTTTTTAAGAAAAAAGTTACAAAAATAAATGTCATGTGTTTAAAAAAGTTCAACATATCTTGATACCTACGCGAGTAAATTTATTATATTTATTCGTTTAGTTTTTGGTCAACTTTTTTGAGAAAAATATGAAAAAATAAATATCGATTTTTTAAAAGTTTAGCGCCCGATACCTCGATAACTAAGCGAGTTATCGAAAATTTTCATTTAATTCGTTTCTTTTAATATTTGATTTTCCATAAAAAGTATGATTTTTAAGGAAAAAAAAAAACTATAAGTTTCGATATTTGTTAAAAAGATTAACATCCGATATCTTGATAACTAAACAAGTTATTTTCCTTTATTTTTTGATTGTCTATAAGAAATATCGATTTTTAAGAACAAAGTAAGAAAAATAAATTGTCAAAATGTTTAAAACAGTTCACCATTCGTTATCTTGATACCTTCGCGAGTTATCGGACAATTTTGTTTAATTTTTTTCGTTTATTTTTTGATCAATTTTTTTGAGGAAAATATGAAAAAATAAATATCGATTCTTTTGACAGTTTACAGCCCTATACCTCGATAACTAAACCAGTTATTGAAAATGTTCATTTAATTTGTTTCGAAAAATTTCGATATTTGTTAAAAAGTTCAACATACAATATCTCGATAACTAAGCGTCTTATCGAATAATTTTATTTAATTTCTTTCGCTTATTTTTTTTCTCCAAAATATATTTTTCTTAGGAAAAAATAAAAAATATAAATATCAATATTTTTTAAATGCCCATCCTCCGATATCTCATTCACTAAGCGAGTTATCGAAAAATTTTGTATAGTTTTCTCGTTTATATGTATGTTGATTTTCCATAAGTAATATAAATAATCTCGATATTATTTGAAAGGCTCACCATTCAATATCTCGATAACTAAACCAAGTATCGAACAATTTGAACTAGAAGTTATGCTTTAAAATTTCAATGTAAATTACCTTGGCAACTAAGGGCGATATCGAAAAATTATATTGTTTCTTTTTAAATTTTCCATGTGAAATAAGAATTAAGAGTTTCGAAGAATTTCATTTAACTTGTTTCGTTTGTTTTTTGATTTTAAACAAGAAATATCAATTTTTTAGGACAAATTTAAAAAAATAATATAAATATCTATCGATGTGTTAAAAAATTCAACAGTCAATATCCCGATAACTCGATAAGATGTTAAATAATTTTTCTCGGTTATTGTTTTGATTTTACATATGAAATATTAATTTGTTTAGGAAACAAAAGAAAATAAATTTTGATATTTTGTTTAATGTTCAACATCCGATATACCGATAACTATGCCAATTATCGAACAATTTTACATAATTTGTTTGTGTGTTGTTTGATTTTCTATCAGGAAAAATGGTTTTTTTTGCGCAAATTAACAAAATAGTCGGTAGTTAGTTTTTAATTCAATTTCGGATATCTATAACAAAGCGCGATATCGAACAATTTTATTTAATTTGTTCGCATATTTTTTGATCAATTTTTTTGAGGAACATATGAAAATAAATATAAATTTTTTTGAAAGTTAAGCGCCCGATACCTCTATAACTAAGCGAGGTATCGAAAAATTTCATTTAATTTGTATCGTTTATTTTTAATTTTCCATAAAAAAATATGATTGTTTCAAAGAAAGTAAAACGATAAATTTTATCGAAAAACTGTATATAATTTTCTCTTTATGTGCATGTTGATTTTCCATAAGTAATATTAAAAATGTCGAAATGCCATACCTCGGTAACTAAACCAATTATCGAACAATTTTATACAGTTTTTTCATGTATTTTTTTTTTGTTTTCAAAAAACATTTTTTTTTGAAAATTCAATGTCACGTATCTTGGCAACTAAGGGAGTTATCGAAAAATTCTATTGTTTTTTTTTATTTAAATTTTTTATAAGAAATAAGAATTAAGAGTTTCGAAAAATTTCATTTAATTTGTTTCGTTTGTTTTTTGCTTTTAAACAAAAAATATAAAATTTTTAGGAAGAATTTAAAAAAAAAATATCTCGATGTGTTAAGCGAACGACAGACGACTTGTCATACATGAGCATGAACATCAGCTATCGTTGAAGTTTATTGTATGTTTACCGCCCTTCTTGATACAAAGTAAGAATGTTATCGAAGTTGTTCGCATCACTAACATGTTCACAAAATATATTGGTAATATTTTTTCAAATTCATCAGTTAGATAAAAAGTTATCGACGAAGCTCGTGCTCATGAATGACAAGTCTGTGTGGTTGACTTAAAAAAGTTGAACAAATATAAAAAAAAAACAAAAAAAAAAAATTCCGATTTTTCCTACATCTGTTATCTCGGCAGCTAAGCCACCCAGTAAAAAAAGTGTATACCAATCACCAGAATTTTCACCTGAACTACGCGGTAAGAAGTAGTTCAAATTTGGGTGCTGCACCACCGCTTTTTACATAGTGTTGTCCTTGGAGGGTAGTACTGCCAATTTAGAATAAATTCTCCCAAGTAGAATAAATTCTGTTCCTTAGCACGACGATTCAAGTCAACAATTAGCACGCAGGTAGCACGGCAGTTGGTGAAGTTCCTGGGTTCAAAACGATTTGCAATGTATCGATTAAATGTGTAGCTGTTTTTAAAAAAATTGCCCCGTTGCAAGTACAACAATACGGAATCAAATTGTATGCGCCTGAAAGTATACCATACAAATTACGGGGTTGTGTAGGAGAGGGTTTAAATTGTTATTTACTAATTGTTTTTTAACAATTTTTCCCCGACCGGGACCGGGATTCGAACTCAAGCGTTTTGATTGCCAGCCGCGCATCTCACCATCGTCCTATCGAAGACATTGAAGTTGGATGAACAGTAACAGCATTAGTGGTGGATAATCCTTTTCTTCCGACAAACACCATAATATCTGTAATGCAATTTCGGATTCCTGTACGCCGATAATCCGTACATAGTACTTCGTTGGTAGTACTGAAAGGGGTAGAGCCGATGGAACTACTCCCTTATATTTTTGCTGGACAATTATCGAAAAATTTTACATAATTTTATTGTTTGTTTGACTTCCTATCAGAAAAAATGTTTTATGCGCGAATTTACAAAATAGTCGGTAGTTATTTTTTAATTCAATTTCCACGTTATCGAACAATTTTATTTAATTTTTTTGTTTATTTTTAAGAAAATTTAAAAAAAATATATTGATGTATTAACCCTCTAACAGGCAAGACCGTAAAAATGATCGCATGAGGCCAATAATTTTTTTTTATGTAGATGTAGTCAAAAGAAGCTTAAGTTTTAATTTTCATGGCAAAATCTAAAGGTAAACGGACGTCAGGTGAGAAATAGTGAAGACCGTCTTTAGATGGTCTTGCCGGATTCGGTGTAAAAAAACATTACAGCTAAACTTTATCTATAAGACATGTTTATTGAGAAAAGGAAGCAAAAAAAGTTGTAATACATATTATTTTCGAAGATGATAGTCTCAGAAACAGTTTTTATCAATCTGACCGCATAAATGCAGATGGCATTTGGAACAAACTACTTGTGTGTCAGATATTGGTCTACTGACATTTTGAGCAGATGACGGTCGTCCTGCAGATCGTTTGTTTTTTAAAGAAATGATCCATCTTTACCACGAAGATCCAATAAAACGGTGAAAATAATAGCAGAACAGGGAAACAATAGTATTTAAATAAAAAAAAGCTATGGAAAACACTGAAACAAACACGGACATTTTTTACGCATAAACCGGCAAGACCTTCTAAAGACGGTCTTCACTTTTTCGTTTCGCATGCACAGTTTACTATTTTTTTTCACTTTAAATGTATTATAAAACCCAAATATACCGTGGAAGATACTTACGGTAAAATTATGAAGACGATCACTTTATTCTAAATGCGTTTTTTTTTAATTGTTAAAAGTCAAATTTTTCAAAACAATTTTTGCTACGTATTTGTTGACTTCTCACTTTTGATTGAACACAGCTGACGAACAACTTGTCAGAATGTGTTGGGGAATGCGCCAAAATGTCAAGTAGAGTTGCCAGACTGGAGTTTTTACTACTTTGATTTTGGGGGGAATTATAATATTGCATTGGAACCCAAAAACTGAAGACCGTCTTTTGACGGTCTTGCCTGTTAGAGGGTTAAACATTTCAACATCCGATATCTCGATAACTAAGCCAATTATAGACCAATTTTTGCATCAGTGATCGTAGAAACAATCAGGCTGATCATTCGTTTCGTCTTCTCACTGTAGCTACCTAAAGGAGAGTTCCGATAAAGACATTGCCCGAGGCATACTTCGCGGACGTAGTGAGCTGCTTGGACTGCCATATGAAGGAATCATTTCTAGCTACTACCAAATGAAGGCAATCAGAAAGTTTCCACCTCTATGGTCAGTCCCATGTCCCCTATCGTCTTCTATAAATCACCCATGAATACATTTGCTCTATCTCCTACCTGCACAATTATAAGTGCCAAAAACCCTAGGGCAAACATACTTGTATGTGGTCGTCAAAGGGTTAATGCGAGATTTGCTCGTGGGCTAGTAAATTTGTAAAATATTGCTGACAAAATGTCGAACCTGGGGGTTTTTTCCCATATCGTTTGAATTGCATAAATTGCAATTGGTCTACACGTGTTGACCAAAATTAACTTTTTTTTTGTGGTGATATATTTCAAGCTAAATAGAGACATAATAGATAATAACTTAATAAAACAAACCAGATTAAATACAAATTAAATATAATTTTGAAATTTTATACCACAACTTTAAATATATATTATGAACGAATTATTTGGTATTTTTTGTTAAAGTTTTTAATTCATTAAATAACTCAATTTTGAACAAATACACCAAAGTGTGTATGGAGGAACTCGTAGAGGTCGATTACCTTTTCCCACATAAAATATGTAATTTACGTTACGCCTCATGACCATCTGCTATTATATCTCTATATACTTTATATATAGGTATGAATACATACATGCATCTTATATAATTTATGTGAATATGTATTTTCAACTCGTATTTCAATAACTAATAGTAACTGAGTTTAGAATTAAAATTACCCACGGACCAACTACCACAAACAATTACGAGTAAACTTTTCAATTGTCTACTCGAATTTTGTTTATTATTGTATTTTTATTTATATTATTTTGGATAAGTAATTCGATTCAGGCCGAGCAATAATCGGTTGACTTTTATTTTCTGCTACATTAAACATTTTAATAACTATATCATGGGAATATTGTAAAGCAGAATGTTGGCGGAAATTATATCACATGATTGAATTCGATTCATTTATAAATTGATATTGAATAATGTAATGAAATTTGGAAATGATTCCATTAAGAGGCTATCTATTTACAATTGTAACGAAATACTTTTGAAACATCTTCTGAAATTTGAAGCTGTAAAATTGACTTAATAATATTGTAGGCTTAAATTTAACTCAGAGATGGAAAAGGACATTGTCATTTCAATACTAACCAATATTAGTTTTGGTTACTTTTTTTGGGCGCAGAGTACTATCAAATTTTGTATACATTTAAATTCTAATACTTTTTGTTTTTATTAAAACCGATAAGTTAAATTTCTTATTTAAAAAAAAAATAGCTCCTGTCTTGTAAAAAAAAGAGTGATCTTTTTTTTTTATCAAAATGTGTGTTCTCTCACAGAGTGATTTTGCCGGCAAAAATACCCTTTTTCGAGTGTCAAATATCAAAAATGTAATGATGCAGTTTTGTAGAGAATTGTTTAATTAAGAGAAATAAATCATTAGTTTTTTTCAACAAATTTTGTTTTTGTACAACAAAACGCGGCAAAGTCAACAAAATGAAACTCTGCAGTAACCTGCCTCAGATTTTCATGCATTTCAATGGGCTGGAAACATAACTTCTTTTTGTCGTATCGATTTGGAATATGTATATTTGAAAAATATGGTATTTCTACATTAAGTTTTAAGAAAACATAATTGAATAACAATAACAGATTAAAATATATTCATGCTTTTATGATGACACTCAAAAAACTAAGTGTTTTTAGTTTTTCTTGGACTAAAAAAAAGGTGGTCGTTATCGATCGTTGTGGTCTGGTTGCTAAAATGTGTCAGGCGGGAGTGTATTCTTTTGATTTGATAAATAAAATTCCCATAATATTTCATACTGTTGAACAAAGTTATAAATTTTATAAAAAAAGTGCCACGAAATTTCATTACAAATATGGATGAAAACACCATATAAAATGGTGTATACTTTTAGGCATATGTGTTTTAATGCGTTAGTTAGTTACGTTAGTTAAAGTTTTTTTTACAGCTGTATATCATATCCCTAAAAGTATGCACTGAGAAATGCTGAAAAATTAATAAATTTCGATAATTTTATAGTACAAATTTGACTTTTATTTGGAATGATTGGTTAGTTAAAAACAAAACGGTATACTATGGCCCCCTAATTTTTTTGCAAGTATTCAGCTAACATATTAGGCTTTAGTTATTTATATAGATGTAAGTGCTGATTTACATGTATCACAAACTACAAAGAAAATTTTGTAAAATGAAAATTTGAAAAATGAAAATTTGTATATGGGCGTTGGGCGTGGCACTTAAATTTTTAATATAATTGAGGACTCAAATGCAAGCACTGGCAGTAATTTTTATTGACTTAAATATGAAAATGAGGAAAATACAACGATTTTTTATTTTACGTTATATGGGAGGTAGGCGTGGTTGTGGGCGGATTTGAACAAAAACTTGTTTTTTTTTTTCTAATTTAGCAATATGAGAGATGTGTGCGAAATTTCAAAGCCCTAGCTCGATTCCTTCTAATTTTTGCCGCGGCTTGTATGAAGAAATCCCACTGTGCGACGCTGCGCATGTTTCGTCCATTTTGCGACGAGGTCCATTTTTGGATGAACGGGTATAACAGCAAGCAAACTTGTCGGGGTTGTCCACTACAACCCCTATTGTGAGTAAGTGCACGCTGAAAAGAAAACGGCCTCTGTAACATATTCTCCCAAACATATTCTGCATGAACCATGTATACTAAGGTGTACTGAGAACTTTTTTGTTTGAGTGAGGAGGATTTCAAGCGACGTGTAATGAAGAGGTGATAACGGAAACGTCAAATTTTTTTTATACGAGGGTACTTTTAGTCCCCTACCGGCCGTTCAAATTTCATTTCCTAGTAAATTTTCGAAAAAAAAAATATTTTTTTTTGACAATATGGGGCTGAAACGACGTGTCATGACGAACATATATAGAATAAAATATTTTCAAAATTTTGAAAGAGCATTTTTTTTCACGACTTCATTTTGAATCTTTATCATGCACATTTTGTCTTCCCCAATTTGCTGTATTTTTCATATGTATATATTCCATGAAATAGCTAATTTCTCATAAAATTTTATTTGATTCGCTGGTTTGTCTTTCTGTTTCGCAAAATCACCTACAAATAAATATACATATATATTTTATATATGTAGTTGATGGAATATTTATTTAAAATACAGAAAAGTGAGGAAGACAAAATCTGCATGATTGTAATTTCAAAATGACGTCGTGAAAAAATATGCTTTGCCAACATTTTGAAAATATTTTGTTCTATATATGTTCATCATGACACGTCGTTTGAGCCCCATATTGTCCAGAAAAAAAAATTTATTTTTTTTCGAAAATGTACTAGGAATCAAAATCTCAACGGCCGGTAGGGGACTAAAAGTACACTCGTATAAAAAAAAAAGTTTTACGCTCTCGTAATCATCTCTTTAATACGCGTCGTTTGTGACCCCACACATTTGAAATTCCCAAGAAAGCGTTTTTCAGTACACCCTAATGTATATGTTTGGAACACACTTCAAACATTTATATGTTTGCAAGTCCCGAACTCAGGTGTATTTAAATACAAACATTAGTATGTTTACTGACAAATATGTATGCTTTTACATGGAAACATCCCAAACATCCATACACTTACGTGGAATCATTCGCGTGTTCTCCCAAACCTCCATTTACTTACGTGGAAGCATATGCGTATTTTTTCCCAAACATAGTAATATTTAGAAATGAATTATTTTTTCTTTCTTTATGTATTATAATTAATTTTATCAATATACACTTCGGTTCACTTTTTTACACCGTCGGTGGTACAATGGCTAGTGTGCGCGGTTCTTGTACATGAGAACGTGGGTTCGATCCCTGCTCAGATCACCTTGCATTTCTTTCTACGACGGTCACCTCGCTTAGTGATGGCGACACTATCGAGTACTTCGCCATGAAAATGCTTCTCAAAATACCGTTCGGAATCGGTGTAAAACTGTAGGTCCCAATCAGTGAGTGTAAAACTAGAAAGCGCACATCTCACTTATTGTGAGAAGCTCTCCCCAATCCCTTCATGGGATGTTAAGGGACGCCATTTTTTTTCACTTATTTAAAGGCACTAAAAATTCCATATTCAGCAGCCTGTATCTTTTGGAATTTATAACCGATTGCAGAATTTTAAAATGGAAATGCAAGGCTAGAAATCTTGAGATATAAAAAAAAAATTAATACAATAGTGGTTTATTAACTAAAGAACTTTTTTTGAGCAATTTACATATAAAAAAAAGTAAAAAAATGTGCTATTTTTATTGGTTTACTTGAATAAAGGCACTTTAACTAATTTGAATGAAAAACAGTTTTTCTTGTTTTTTAAAATTTATTTTACTTTATTTAAGGACTATTAGTAATGGGTACATCCACCTTTGTGTTTAATAACGGGGTTTCATTGAGAGATAAAGAGAATTTATGTAATCTAACGAAATTTGATTCCAAGCCTCTTTAATGGCCTGAATTAGTGACTGCTTGTCATCAAATTGTCTACGTCCTTCATAGACCTTACGAGATAACCAACCCCAGACATTTTCGATAATGTTTAGATCTGGCGAATAGAAGAATATTAACATTTTGGCTTGCAATGTAGTCCTTTAATACTCTGGCGTTGTGTATGGGGGCATTATCCTGTTGCAATATCCAAGATATGGGACCAAATAGTTCACTGAACTTCGGAAAAGCCGATTTGAAATTCAAGATCGATGGTGCCATAACGCCGCCCTCTCGACTGTGATGTCGGTTCAAAAAACGCTTTTTTTTTGCGCAGATCATGGAAATAATAGTTGTAGCCATCAGGACTATCCAAATTAAACTTCTTCTCATCCGTAAATACAACGGTTCTCCAGTCATTTACATGACCTCTTGGCTGCACATCCCATACCATGTAGTCTCTTGCGAATTGAAATCTCTTTTCCTTACGAGGAGCATTAAGTGGCGGCTTTTTTTGTAATTTCAGGTATTCAAGATATTCACAGCTCTTAATTACTCTGCGTACTGATGACTTGCTCGCTTCCACTCCAGCTTGAGCTCTTATTTTTGACAAGGATAAGGCAGAATTAGAAGCAATTCTGATGATTTTTCGTTTCTTATACGTAGATAAAGACAATGAATCCCTTGCTTTAAAATTTTTTCCATACCATAGTGTAGAGTGCCCCAAAAAACCCATGAAGCCGTTTTCCAAATTTCATTGCATTAAGATCTCGGAACCTATTGACAATGTAACAAACCTAACGACACAATACCGGAAATAATTAAGATTATTTTGACCCAACTGTGACGGCTCACAAGTTAAAGGGAATGTAGAAAAACGGTTTCCATATTAAAGAGAACCATCTAATATTTATAATTTATTAACCCTCCCCCATATCGCTGGCAACGAAAAGTATTTAGCGGAGCAGCCTTTCCACGCTATCTATGTCTATGACATTGCTGTCACTAGTCGTATCAAACAATTGACATCTACGAGGCACTATTGTATTCCTTAATCCGTTTCCATATATCTATTTTCTAAATTTTTTGTAATTTTATTAACACGGAGTCGGGCTGAAAAAACTGACTCCAACTCCAGCTCCGATTTCGGACAAATTTTCTGAACTCCGACTCCTAAAGTCCAACTCCGACTCTTAAACTCCAACTCCAACTGTAACTCTAAGTCTAACGTACATTCGGTTACTTTAACTGAATCAGAAATGGAAGGATTTTTCGCTAGTCACAGTTATAGAGTTATAGATACTTTTTTATTTTAGCGATTTTCTTTTTTTTTGGCGATTTTTCGAAAAAAATTCTTCCATACAAATTCGACCACTTTATGAAAATCCCTTAGAAACCAGGATATAGAGATTATTCCTAATTTTTTTGATATTTTCGATCAAAAATGGGGATGCGTTACCCTGGGTAACCAATTACCCATCGTCGTGGGTACCTACGCCTTATTTTCCCCGTTTCCCTTAGGGTAATGAATAATCGTGATGAGTAATTCCCCATTGTCGTGGGTAGCTACCCATTATTTTCCCCATAATGGGTAAACGTTTCTCACTTAATACTACGAAAAGTGGCAATATTTGCTGTAATGGGTTAAAGAAAAGCGATACGGCTACACGTTTGTAGCCAGTGCCAACAAATACATGGTAGCATCAGATGTTATAGTTGTTGTAAGCAGCAACAACATACATTTTATTTCCGTTCATTCGCTTCAGTTGTCAAACTCTACACTAATATACACCAACAATACAAGAATATAGAAACGTATAAAAACAAAATACACATGATTTTGACAAGTGAAACGAAAACTGACATGGGTAAAATATAATCACCTGTTTAAACGACTATACCTGATAAATAATTCTACCATGATCAATATGTATAACATTTACCCCTCTTTGTTGTGAACAATTTAATACCAATTTTGTTTTCAATCTGAAATACAACTCTATCCTTCAAATTTAGAGATATAAAAGTATACGTAGTCTTCCATTAAATAACATAATTTTAAGAAGCTTAAAATGTGCAAGCCATTTTGCAAATATCTGCTTTTGAGTGTCTCCTTGACAACATTTACATTCGCAAGAAATGATAACACAATTTATCTATGATAAATTTTTGTTGACATTTCTTTAAATTGAACATGTGGCAACATTGTCATTGCTCAAGTCGGCATTTAAGTGGGAAATTCGAATGCCACTTAATATAGCTTAGTTATCCCATGCAAATTAAGCTATGTAACGGGTCCGCCAAACAACTTTTTTTTTTTTAAAAATGCTATAAAAAAAACTACTGAATATTTTCTCAAATTTCTTTTTTTATTTGAAAGTACAATCCTTCCGGTTAATAATCATTCAAATGGCTGCTTTGGCTGGTCATGCAGTAGCCTACTCGATCGGTCCAATTTTTAAGCACATTATCGATTGCGTGCAGCTGTATTTCACCAATGGCTTCACGAATATTGTCCTTTAAAGCAAGGAAATTTGTGGCATTTAGGGAAGTGCCCGACTGGCCGAAGAATAACAGTCCAGCAGTCAGGGTAAATGATTTCTCTGACCGTCAGGCGATCATAAAGTGCCTGGAATAAGTATTTCTGAATTCAGCATCTTTGCAGGACTGCCACAGATCTCTTAACGAGGTGCCATTATATGGGTGCCACGGCACAAGGACATGCCGCAGAACTGAAGACCGGATGAGCTGGCCAGACTAGGGACTATCTTACAGGTTCCACAGGAAATGCAAAATGTTGGTATGCCCTAGCGAATTGCATGCATACCCTGCAAGAACGCTCCTCTACAATGATGCTGGAGAGGTGGACAAGTGTCAAAGATTGTGTACTTGCAAGACAGATCCGGCCAATAGTGGATAGCAGGAGATCCGTGAACCTTCTGTTTCTAGCCAGTCCCAAGGGATCAATGCTTGTTTCAGTTTCGACGAAACACTGTCTAATTAGTAGACATGCGGCGAGACTAAAAGTCGGAACAAATGACTTCTATAAAAATTGAAACGATGAGGAAGAATCCACTGAACCTCTTCTCTGCACCTGCCCAGCATTAGCCGGCAGGAGAATGTCTGCTATTGGATCCTACGTAGTTAGGGAATTGGGAAAACTGTCTCAGATAGGGGTAAACAAAATCTTATGCTTCGTCTTGGAGCAAACTAAATTGTTTTCCCATTGTGCCAGCTTTTTGGTTTCAGACGTATAGTTTTTGGCACACTTTATATAGTTTTTGGCACACTTTATATAGTTTTTGGTACACTTTGTGAACATTATACTTTTTTTTGGGAAATTTTGAGTTCATTTTGTGTTCATCTGTGTGAGTGTTCTGGTACACTTTCTGTAGTTTTTAGTATACTTTGTGTACTTTGTGGTACACTTGGTGTATTTTTTGATACACTGTAAGCTTTTTGCTACACTTCGTTAGACATTGCACCTTTTGTGTGCCTTTTTGGGAAATTTGTCTAGCTTATTGGTACCCTGCTCTGACCACCTTACATTTCTTTCGACGACGGTCACCGCGCTTAGTGACGGCGACACTATCGCGTACTTAGGCCCAATTTTTGACTGGTTATTTAAATTGGTAATCAGTTGATTTTGATTTATGTTTGATCTGACTTTAAATACGAAAAGAGTTTCAGGGTTTGTCAAATAATCTTACTACCATGTGGCAACGGTGGCAAATGCTACAAAATATAACCGGTATTCATACATTTATCGGCTAATCGTTACAATGCATCAAACTGACGCCATTTGTCAGTCAAAAGTGAAGTGATAAAATACAAAATATTTTATGAAATTGGAGAATATTTGAGCAGAAATAAAGTTCTAACTACACTACGAGTTAAATGATACGATTTTGTTGTTATTTCAAGTAGGATGGTGATTATAATAATTGATCACATTCGCTTTGTGTTTGTTCTTCTCGTTGTTTTCTGTCAAAATCATATGGTCACTTGATTATAGTTTAAATGCCCAACTTTGGCTGTTTAAACAGCAATCAACTATTACCATAAAAAATGAATTCAGAGTTTAAATTATGTTTGATCGTTGATCAAAGATGATTTTCCACTCAAAAATTAGGCCTTAGTCATGAAAAAGCTTCTCAAAATACCGTTCCGAACCGGTCTAAAACTGTTGGTTCCAATCAGTGAGTGTAAAACTATAAAGCGCACAGGTCACTGATGGTAAGAAGCTCTCCTCTATCCCTTCATGGGATGTAACGGGAAACTATTTATACACTTTGTGTATCTTTTTGGTACTCGTTGTGTATCTTTTTGGTACTCGTTGTGTACCTTTTTGGTACTCGTTGTGTACCTTTTTGGTACTCGTTGTGTACCTTTTTGGTACTCGTTGTGTACCTTTTTGGCACTCGTTGTGTACCTTTTTGGTACTCGTGTAAATTTTTGGTACTAGTTATGTACCTTTTTGGTACACAATGTACCTTTTTTGGTACTCGTTGCCTACCTTTTCGACGCTCATTGTGTACCTTTTTTTGGTACTCGTTGTGCACCTTTTTTGGTATTTGTTCTTTATCTTTTTTGGCACTCGTTGTGTACCTTTATTGGTACTCGTGTAGGTTTGTGGTACACATTATGTACCTCACTTTATGTACCGTTTTGGTACACTTTTTGTACCTTGTTGGTACACTTTATGTACCTTTTTGGTATACTTTATGTATCTTTTTGGTACACTTTATTTACCTTTTTTGATACACTTTAAGTACCTTTTTTGGTACACGTTGTGTACCTATTTCGGTACACGTAGTATAACATTTTTGGTACACGTTGTGTACCTTTTTTGGTACGCGTGTATCTTATTTGCCACACTTGAATACATTTTTGTACATACAATTTCGTAAATTTGTTTGTAGCTTTTGATTCGCTTAGTTTATTTATAGTTAATTTTCAAAGAGTATTCACACTTAAACACGTTGAAGTACCTTTTGTTGCACTTTTATAAATGAACTTTTAGGCCAACATTTAAAAACCTGTGAACTGGAACTACTTGATGAGGATATTTTTTGGGTTCTTTTTGGAACTATTTTTAAGGTTTTAATGGAAAATTTAATTTCAGTAGAATTTTTTAAAATCTCATTGTTTGATTTATTTTTAAATATTTCCTTTTATTTATAATACAATTGTACAAATTAATAATTTTGGTGCTTAACGTACTTTGATTGTATACTTTTGAAAATACTTTTTATACAGTTATTAAAAATTTTTCTATATGAAAATTTGTAATTATGTATATATTAAACATTTTAAATTTTATAAAGTATTCAGTACTATTGCGTAAATTCGTTTGCAGATTTAATACGCTTAGTTTATTAAAGTAAATTTTTCAAAAGTGTTCATACTAAATCACTCTGGAGTACTTTTGGTGCAGTTTTATAAAGAGAACTTTTAGGTCAACTTTTAAAAATGTGTGAATTATAACTACTTGATTGTATTACATTGTGGACATATTTTGGGTACTTTTTGAAACTACATATTTTAAAGTTCTTAGTGGAAACTTTAATTTCACTACAATTTTCTGAAATGTCATTATTTTCTATATTTTCACAAATGTTCTTTATTTTATAACACAATTCTGAGCATTAAGATTTTTAGTGTTTTTATAAGGGATACTTTTGAAAATTCTTTTTGTACAGTTATTAAAAATTGTACTACATATATGAACATTTACAATTATGTATTCAAAAGTATAAATTTTTTTAAATATTGAGCACTTTCGGGTAAATTTTTTTGTAGCTTTTAAATAAAAAAATAAATGGTTACCCGTTACATGCCATGAAGGGATTAGGGAGAGCTTCTCACAACCAGTGAGATGTGCGCGTTCCAGTTTAATACTCACTGATTGGGACCTACAGTTTTACACTGGTTCCGAACGGTATTTTGAGAAGCTTTTTCATGGCTAAATACTCGATAGGTGACCGCCGTCGAAAGAAATTTTAGGTGGTCAGAGTAGGGATCGAACCCAAGTCCTCATGCACAAGAGCCGCGCACACTACCATTGCACCACCGATGGTGCAGCTTTTATTGCGCTTTAAATAGGTTGACATTTGAAAGGTTTTCTGAACAGTGTACTTTTGGCATGTCTGGCATATTTTATCTAAAGTTCGCTTTGGAGTACCTTATGGTGCACTTTTATAAAATGAACTTTTAGTTTAACTTTTAAAAATGTGTTTTTGTATATAAAATTATAGAAATTTACTCCCAAGGAAATATGTTGCGATTTTTATTACCTAGCGTTAATTTTTGTACATTTATGAACTTTTTTGGTATACATTGTGTACTTTGCAAGGAATCATTTCATTTAATCGATTCAAATAGAATTTGGAAGATATAACTGGATGGCTAAGAAGCAGCTTGAGTTGAAATTTTTTCGAAATGTCGCAATACCAGGATTTTCTACCAAGCCAAGACATGTGGGTAAGATCAAACTTACACTTAGAAAAACCGTTTAAATCATTTTTGAAACGAAGCAAGTTTAGTAGCAATGTACGTAGTCATCGTACTAAACAATAGTCATATTAGTAGTCTATAGTAGTAGGGATCGTTTTTGAAGCAAAGTAATGTTAGTAGCAATTTACTAAGCCATAGTAGTCACATTAATCTCTCTACTTAATAAAGTATTCTTGCAAATGGACAACAACTGCCCAATCTGAAGGTGAAAAAAAAACAAGTCAAGTTTATGTTTAACGGAAAAGCCCTCGTATCGTACTTCCATTTCCAACTAATAATTTCTGAATCATCTAACTATTTAAAAAATTCACATTTGCCCAAGTTTCTTATCATCGAACTAAAACACATATTTCCAAGAAATGGCATCTCATTCACGTGACGTCTGATGCATACCAGACCCGTCCAGCTTCCAGCAGTTCATTCTCTGTCCTGCTTACATATTGAAATAATATTGTTGTGGAAAATACGTTACAGCAGAATTTTATGAATTCCACAAATTTTATTCTATTGTAGTCGTTATTGTTAATCTCACTTTCTCTCTCTCTCTGCCACTCTGTTCCGTTTGATTATAAAATGTTTAATTAATCATAGAATGTTGGACAACAACGAACCAGAAAATGGATAAATTAAACATTACAAATTATATTTTTATGGCTAAATGTTACAAAACATTCTCGTGGAATTTTTGAACAGAGCGGGTAGATTTTATTGATATTAATAGGAATTTTGTGATGGGTCATAAATTAGACACCAATTTGCTGAGCCTCTCTCCGTCTTTGTTAGGTAAGATAAGTATATTCACGGAGTCAGTTGGCATATCTGACATATCGTCATTAGCTGCAACAAACTCTTACTTAACTACGTCGAGACGTCTCTCAATTATTTACTACAGTGTTTACTTAGCTCATATACGCAATGAACAATTTCATTTCCTACAAACGAAATTTTAGATAACTCTACTTCTCAAAATACTGTTTGGAACCGGGGTAAAACTGTAGGTCCCAAGCGTTGAGTGTAAAAAAAAGAAAGCTCACTGGTTGGGAGAAGCTCTCCTCAATCCCTTAATGAGATATGATGGGAAACGATTTTTTTTTATACTTCGAGGAATTTATTTGCGGCAAACGACATTTCTAATTTTATGGCTGTGGCACATAGGACTAGAAAATTGACCGGTAAAATTTTAAACATTTTCCCCAATTGACCGATGTTTATGGTAAAAGTCGTTTCTATTGTTGTAAACGGACTTTCATTTTCGCCAAGATTTTTATAATTTGCTTAACTATGATTATAATTTTGGGCCAAATTTCGGACAAGGCTCAAAAAGTGAAAGAGAAAAAAAAATTAAATTAAAAAAATTTTAAAAAATTTTGTCGGCCGGGCACATGTAACCCACTGGGTCAAAAAAAGAGAAGAGATGGCAAGTGCGGGAAAAGGTATTCTTGTCACTAATTCAACTGTGGCTTTACTCGGTTCATGAGACGTCTGGGTGGCCAGATAACTCTATTTTAGCATATTGTATACTTGTATGAATTTATAGCTTTCCTCTTCCAGGAGAGGGCAAGCAAATCTATATGTGCGGTCTTAGGGATTTCCTTCTCTTCGGTGGTGCCAACACCATCGTCACTATTGCGGAATAGTTTTTTATGTAATAATGCCTTCCTTACGCGTGACCCGACTTTGGTCAGTCTTCGGGATTTTCTCCTCTGAGAAGGGTTCATCACCGCATTCACGGCTTCGGCAGTTTTTCTATGTTACAAAGTTTTCATTGGATTTTCTCCTCTAGGAAGGGTTCACCAACGTCTTCGTTCACCAACGTCTTCGTAGATTCGACAGTTTAATTTAGGAAATTTGGTTATCTTTCAGAAACAGAAGTAGTTTCTGAGATACACCATTTTTTGTTGGACGACCTTTACGCCTAAAATGGGAAAATGCAATGTTTACAACTGGGTCAGGCCACGAGAAGTGTGACATAGTGGGTCAGGGATTTTGACCTTTTGCCCATATATCGAAAGGTTATGTTTAATGCGTAACTAAAGAAGAACAATAAAGAAATTGAAACTGAAATTTTCCAGTTTAAAATTGGAACAACAACAACTTCAGGAATTTTACTTTTATTTTTTGTGGAGTTTTATATATTGACATAACCTTTGGATATTTGGACCAAACGTCAAAATCCCTGATCCACTATGCCACACTTCTGGTAGCCTGACCCATATTCTTGATAGGAAACCAACATGTTCATAGGAAACCAACATGTTTCTTAGCGAAGACAATTGTTTTTAGAGAATATTCCTTAACGAATCCACAAGATTCTTTGCGAAGCCACATGTTTCTTAGCGAGACCGAATGTTTATTAGCGAACGCACATGTTTCTTAACGAAGGCGTGCCTTTTTTTTAGCGAAGACACATATTTCGCGGTGACTCCACGTATTTTTTTTGCGCGTCTACATGTTTCTTAGCTAAACATATTTCTTATCAAAGACACACATTTACTAGAGAAGATACAAGCTTATTAACGCAGATACATGATTCTTAGCGCAGACATGCTATGTGTCTCAAATAAGACATGTTTTTCAGCGAAGACACATGTTCATTAGCGAAGACACATATTATATAGCGAAGACACATATTATATAGCGAAGACACATATTATATAGCGAATACACATGTTTTTAACAAAGGCATATGCTTCTTAGCGAAGGCACATGCTTCGTAGGCAATACGTGTTTCTTAGCGAAGGCATAGGTTTTTTTTTAGTGAATACACATGTTTCTTAGCAAAGACAAGTTCCTTAGCGAAGATACATGTTTCTTAGCGAAGACATATGTTTCTTAGCGAAGATAAGTTTTTCTTAGCGAATATACATGTTTCTTTACGGAGACATATGTTTCTTAGCGAAAACACATGTTTCCCAACGATGCTTTTTTTGGACACAGATTTCTTAGCGGATGCACATGCTACTTAACGAAGACATATAGGGTTTAAGGTGCGTTGAAAAATACGTTTCAACTATTTGCGCCTAAACTTAAACCTTCTTTTGTTTCTTGAATATTCTCAAAATATTTCGGTTGTATTCATTGGTAATCCTAAGCTTGAGTGACTCAACATAACTTTATAGTTTTTGATCAAACAAATAACTGGTGTAATACAGTATGAACGATTCCGCATTCTACATTGTTAAAATATTGCATCTAAGTCTAAGCAAAATGTAATTATTTCTAGATTTTTAATTTTTGAAAATTAATTTTTAAAATTAAAATTTTTGAAATGATTTTAATTTTCGAAAATTAATTTTTGTTGAACTGAATGCAATATTTCGAAACGCAACATTTATTAAACTAAATGCAATATTTGAAAACCTGTGACACATCCTCCTTTATTGAAAAAGAAACGTGACCTTCGAACCTATGTTGTATGCTATGATTGTATTAACAGATACAATATTTTGGAGATATTTAGAAAATATATCAAGGTTTACTTTTAGTTGCGGCCATTTCCCACGTTTGTCTGGTTTGCGAATCAACCCGCTTTAATAATTCTTAGCTAAGACATATATTTCTAAGCGAAGGCACACATTTCTTAGCGAAGACATATATATGTATTTCTTAGCGAAGGCACTGCTCTTTAGTAAACATACACCTTCTTCTTAGTGATGACAAACCCTTAGTACAGGCACCTTTTTCTTAGTGAAGACAAATCCCAACTATCAGTTAAGACAATAGTAGAGACACATCTCAATACATCTAGTTAGCTAAGATCATAATGTACCAAGAGTGTGCAACAGCTGTTTTTCTTGGACCTGAAAACTTTAAAAGTCACTGGAATAGTTGGACTTCGCATAGTGTTCGACATTTAGATGGCAAAACAAGCATCATACTTATACATAATTAAAAAGACATTATCATTAATCAACCGTAATTTAAAATGCATTGACGTCAATCAAATGCACATAAATATCATTCAAATGTATTTAAAACATGGTTTGGTTCCAGTCACTTATGGCTTATTCTTTCATTACACTCTATTCTCTACTAGTACTCCAAGTACCAAGACAAGACAAAATCATAGAATAGTATACTACGAGTGTGCAACAGCTGTTTGTCTTGGAGCTAAAACCTTGGAAAGTTAGGGGAATTGTTAGAATTTTAAAAGAGAATGAGTAAAATTTTTTACCTTTTACAATTTGTACTTTGCTTGGAATCTACATAAATAATTTTACTCTAACACTTCAATACCTTTTGATTTTTTTGATTTGGTATTCCATTTTTTCTTGATTTAATTACGACAAAACTACTCTTAGTTGATGTGTTTTGTACTTTTTATTCGTTGCATGGTTGCAAATATGTGTGAAACGCACTAAGCAACCATAATTACTTCCAGTCACCTATCGCTCGTTCTCCTATTGCCACCATTATCTGCGAAGACTTCAACTACCAAGACGAACTGCTGTGATATCGAGGCACATGTTTGTTTTAGCGAAGACACATGTTTCTCATCGAAGATGCATGTTTCCTACTGCTTCTTAGCAAGTCGACGTGTTTCTTAGCAAGTAACATGTTTCTTCTTAAAGACATGTTTTTAGCGAAAACGCTTGTATTTTTGCGAAGATAGATGCATGTTAGCGTAGGCACCTGTTTATTAGCGAAGACATGTGTTTCTTAGCAAAGACACACGTTTGTTAGCGAAGATACATATTTGATGATTTTTAGGGCATGTAGCAGTCATTTAGCGAAGGTATATTTCTTAGAGAAGACATATTTTCTTAGCGATGACACATGTTTCTTAGCGAAGACACATGTTTCTTAACGAATACATATTTTTTTAGAGATGACACATGTTTCTTAGCGAAGACACATGTTTCTTAGCGAAGACACATGTTTCTTAGCGAAGACACATGTTTCTTAGCGAAGTCACATGTTTCTTAGCGAAGACACATGTTTCTTAGCCAAGACACAGCTTTACTAGCGAATACATATGTTTTTAGGGAATATATATATTTCTTAGCAAAGGCATATGCTTCTTAGCGAAAAAAATTTTTCTTAGCCAAGACACAATACGTCTATAAGTTAAGACAATAGTTGAGACACACCTCAACAGTGCTAGATAGACAAGACTATAGAGTAATATACACAGATTGTGTAACAGCTGTCTTTCTTGGCCCGGAAAGATTGGATATCGAGTGACATAGTATCAGTTCTCATAGTGAATTAAATAGACGTTAGTCTCAACAACTTGAATTAAAATCTGAAGCTATGCAAATAATTTTCATTATTACCTTTCAATACCTTGTAATCATTTGTTTCCTCGATTTAGTTGCTACAAAAATACTAAAAATTTATGGGGTTTAAATTTTATTTCGTTACACGGTTGCAAATCTATGAAAAGCGCACAAAATTTCTTCCAGCCCCCTATCCCTCATTCTCTCATTACCACCTAGACGAACAGCTGTTTTATAAATTTTTACATTAAAACATTCTCTAAGTTTACTTTATAATATTAAGGAATAGATTCAGGTATACTCATAAACTTTGAAGTCTGGCAACTCTACGCAAAGTTGGTCAAAAATTATAAAAGTTCGTTTTCGGGTCACTGACATTAATGTCTACAAATCTACAACATTTTATCAAAATCGATCATCTTTTATTTTTGGCGTGGACAGTTCTTGTGTTTTGCCACATATGTATGTTTCTTAGCAAAGGCTTATGCTTCTTAGCGAAGACACATTTTTCTTAGCGAAGACACATTTTATTTAGCGAAGACTCATGTTTCTTATCGCATACATATGTTTCTTAGCAAAGGCATATGTGACCGCACATAGAGAAAGGGACCTAAGGGTAAAAAAACAATTTTCACTTTTTTTTTTTGATGTGGACAACAACTGAGCATCGAATGAGACCGATCCCATGCCCCAAAAGTGTTCCCTCCCAGAGATATGCGCGTTTTATGAAAGTGAAGTACACCAGAGATACACGTACTATTTAAATCTTTAAAATGGCGCTCCTGAACAAAACCGGTTTTTACCCTTAGGTCCCTTTCTATTTTGCGCGTCACATACGCTTCCTAGCGAAGACACATTTTTGTTATCGCAGACACACCCCATCTATAAGTTAAGACAATAGTAGAGACACATCTAGAGAGATAAGATACGTGCTATTTAACGAATTCCAGTTGAAAAATCTGTTTCCCAACCACATTGCCATTTTTCTTAGTGAAGCCACTTCACTGACACATGGTTATTAGCAAAGACACATATTTCTTTGAGAAACATGTGTTTATTAGAGAATACATACATTTGCACAAATTTCTTAAGAAGAGATATGTTTCATAGGGCAAATACATGTTTCTTAGCAAATACACATATTTCCTAGCGAGCACATACGTTTCTTAGCGAATGTGCCGGCTTTCTAGTTAAGACCAGTAGTTTGACTTGTTGGTTGGAGTTCTAGTAGAGTATACAGCGTAATGAATGAATAATCCATAAGTGGCTGGAAGTAAATTATGTTTTAAATATATTTAAATGATGCATTTGGACGTTTGATTAATGATCATGTCTTGTAGATTATGTTTGATGCTTGGCATGCAATTTAAAAATCGAACTCCAACTATTCCAATGACTTTCAAAGGTTTCTGGTCCAAGAGCTGTTGCACAACTCTTTGCATATTACTCCTTGCTGAAGACGTATATTGTTTCATAGCTAAGACGCATGTTTCTTAGCGAAGACACATGTTTCTTAGCGAAGACGCATGTTTCTTAGCAAAGACACATGTTTATTAGCAAAGACATATGTTTCTTAGTGAAGGCACTTGCTTCTTAGCGAAGACACGTTTTTCTTAGCGAAGACAAATGTGTCTTATAGAATACATATGTTTCTTAGCAAAGGCATATGCTTTTTAGCGAAGACACATTTTTCTTGGCGAAGACACACCCTATCTGTAAGATACTATTGTCTTATCTTAGACACATCTAGAGAGATAAGATACGTGCTATTTAACGAATACCAGTTGATAAATCTGTTTCCCAAACACATTACCATGTTTGGTAGATTTTAAATCCTAACAGTAAGTTTTCTATTAATTCTTGTTACAAAACAGTTTAGTTTCGTAACACTGTTCTATTGTGATTTAAATGAATTAACTATTAAAATATATACAATTCTGTCATAAATCAAACCGTGTTTGTTCGTTGTATTTTTAAAAAAGGTTTGTATTATTAATGTAATTTGTTATTACAAAATCTTATCTCTAGACTATATTTACATTTGTGTTGAAATATAAAATTATAAACGAAAAACTCATTCTAAAAGAAATTGAAACGTAGTTAAACGACTGTAGTAATAACAATGAGAAAGCGAAACAAATTAAGTAAAAAGGCAAAGAAACAAAACAGTTTAATAAAATCAACAATTGTTTTTTTGTTTAATTTTAAATAGTGAAAAACTATTAACACGAACACGTTCTTGAATCGTTAAATTCTTTATAATGAAATGAAAAATTTAAATAAATTAAACATTAAAGTCAATAACAATATTTCGCCTTTTGTCATGTCACTTTTCAAAATTGGCCAAGTTTCTTATTATATTTTTCAGTCCTTAATTTTAAATTCAAAGGCACATAGAGGACATATCTTGTGAGATAACACAGGGGCATATACGATTATAGTCATGTTGTTTTTCTGTTGTTGTTCTTTTGAAGTGTTGATAGATGACTAAACATTAACACGATACTATACCCGTACCCTGGGCTTCATTAGCATCAGCATCAGCATCGGTATCATCTTCATATTCACCTCTCCTCATATCCAAATTGTACAACTTTGTTTGGTTTGGGGCCGCACTTGAGTGTCAGAGCTTTTCTACATATCTTGTCTGTAATTGTTGACAATTTTTTTGCTGAAATTAAGAAGATTTTTAATAAGAAAAAGTTTCATCTTTAATGAGACAAACAAAGAATTCTGTTTTTGTGTTCTTTTATATCTGCTCGAGATGAAATTGTAATCTTGATTATATATTGTTTTCTCATTAGTTGTAAAATGATGATGAGTTTTTGTTTATGTGTTTTTTTTTTCATAAATATAGAGTAAATATTAAATAGGACGACAACTAATTTAAATCCCTGAATGGCTTATTCATAAGAAGCCATTAGAGATTTGAGGGAGAGAGAGATTCTTGAATGATAAATTGAATACACATGTTCCTTAGCGAATCCAAATGCCTCCGATGCCTCATGTTCCTAAGCGAAGCCACATGTATCTTAGCGAAGACACTTGTTTCTTTTAGAAACATATGTGTGTGCCCGAATATACTTGTTCTTAAGCCGCGACACAAATTTCGTATAAAAATTTGTGTTTCTTACCGTAGCGAAATTCCTCACATAATTTTTAATACTAAGATCGTATGAACTTTAGATTCCGTGTTGGCATCACTTTGATTTGTTTGCTGCTTTTGGAACAAATTTCCTTATCGCACGTTGTGGAATGGG
Source organism: Phaonia tiefii (assembly GCA_963931995.1). Lineage (NCBI taxonomy): Eukaryota > Metazoa > Arthropoda > Insecta > Diptera > Muscidae > Phaonia > Phaonia tiefii. The sequence continues at coordinate 246,488,047 of OZ008368.1, forward strand.
GGCTAAATGAAAAAAAAATTAACAACTTTTGATGTGTTATTTTTAACACTATTATGCTACAGCCCAGTATTATCAACTATATCTGGCACTTTTGGTTTGGATTGTGTCTAGACTAATATATGTTGGAGAATTTCTTGTTCAATGGAAAGTTTTCTAGGTAACCAATAACCAATATTTAGCATATATTGTAGTTTTGAACCCAATGAAAAGTAAATTCCGAAAAACCAAAGTGAAAGAAGTTTAAAGAAAGAACACTTTCTTAAATAAGTGAAGTTTCTTAAAAAAAATTTTCTCAAAAAAAAAAAATACCTATTCATATTCTTAAACAAAGTACCTTTTCTTAAAAAAATACGTTATCTAAAGTACATTTGCTTAAATAAATTAAATTTTCTTACAAAAAGTACCTTTTCTTAAAAAGTAAATTTTCTTACAAATTGTGTTTTATTAAAAAACTAACTTTACTTTAAAGAGTACCTTTTTTTGTGAAACAAAATAACTTTTCTTGAGATAAGTACCTACTCTTACAAATGTACCTATTCTTGAAAAAAGGAACTATTCTAAACAAAAACTCCAATTTCGAGCCATACAACTACGGAGGGCCAATACGCTGAGCTCTTCGCCGCTCATAATAACTTAACGCAATTGGTGAATGAACCGACGCACATTCCGTGTGTTCAAGGGAACAACCAAAATTTACTTGACCTCTTCTTAACTTCGCACCCTGAAAAGTACGAAGTTAACACGCTTGCACCTCTGGGTAATTCGGATCACTGTATCATTTCAGCGTCCTTTTCGTATTCAGCTCTTCGTCTCGCTTCAAACACAGTCCCGAAGCGAACAATTTTTATCTACGAAGAGGCACGTTGGGCTGAGCTCAACAATTTTTATCAGCATTTTAACTGGAAGCTTTGTTTTCTGGACAATGACATAGATGCTGCTGCTGAAATGATCGAGAAGATAATTTTGATTGGTATGAATTCATTCATTCCGACGAAAATTATTTCGGTTAAACCATCGGAAAAAAGTTGGTGTAACCAGACATGCAAGAATGCTGTCAGATCCAAAGAGGACGCGTTCAGAGACTGGCGTTCTAATAAAAACGTTGATACTGAACTGCTACGCAAACAGGCAAGATCCAAGTGTGCCAAAGTACTTCGACGCGAAAAGTTTCTTCACGAACAGCGTATTCGTACTAAAGTTCTTTCTTTCCCTAGTGGAAGTAAGAACTTTTGGTCATTTGCAAGAAGAATAAAGGATAGTTCTTCCTCTATCCCAACACTTCTTAAAGATGACACTCACTGACCCGGTTTATAAAGCTTACCTCCTGGCTGAAATGTTTGCAAGGAACTCTTCCTTGCCGTATAGGAACTTCCCGTGATCAATTACGTATCTTGTTCCATGCCCAAGATATTTTATCGAACGCGAGGAGTTAGAAAGGTTCTTGCGAATCTCGTAGTAAATAAATCCCCGGGCCCGGATGGCATATCTGCACTGGTCTTGAGTAGGTGCTCTTCGACACTGGCGTGTCCACTGCGCATACCGTGCCGGAGTCTTCCCGGCGCGTTGGAAGATTGCTAATGTCCAGCCAATCCTTAAAAAAGGTGATGCAAGTAACCCTGCAAATTACCGCCCAATTGCAATTTGTTCTGCGCTCTCGAAGGTTATGGAGAGTATGGTTAACCACCATCTAGTGAAGTATCTTGAGTCCAATGACCTTCTTAATGATCGACAGTATGGCTTCCGTAGAATGAGATCTACTGGAGACCTGATGGCGTTCCTTTCGGAACAGTGGAGTCGATCCATCCACCGGCTTGGTGAGAGTAAGGTAGTGGCTCTTGATATTTCCAAGGCCTTTGACAGAGTATGGCACGATGCACTCTTGTCAAAGCTCGCTGCTTTTGGTGTCGGTGATAACTTCACTCGATTTATATCGAGTTTTCTCAGAGATCGCACTATACGAGTTGTTATAGATGGGGTTTCATCCAACGAGCATAAATTGACTGCAGGTGTACCACAGGGCTCTGTTCTTTCTCCTTCTCTTTTTCTTATTTTCATTGACGATCTGCTGGGTCAGACTTTGAATCCAATCTACTCTTTTGCCGATGACAGTAATCTCTGCCATTCTTATTCATTCGATCGTAGGCCAAGTCTTCAAGAGATTGAAGTCAAACGCCGGACAATGAATGAAACACTCGACCGCGATCTGGTGTCCATTGTTGAATGGGGTCGAAAGAATAGAGTAGATTTTCATGCGAGTAAGACCCAGTGTTGTTTGTTGTCGCATAAACGTATTGCTGACCCAGGTGTGTCGTCATTGTCTATGGACGGTGTGGATATTGATGAATCAGACGCTCTTGATGTTCTGGGCATGAAAATACAATGTGATGTCCGTTGGGCAAAACATGTATTTGAAGTGTCGAAAGATGCATTCAAGTGTCTAGGCTTTTTGAAGCGGTGCAAGAAATACTTCACTCCATCTGATCTTCTCAATATCTACACCACCTACATCAGGCCAAAGATGGAGTATAACTCCCATATATGGGCAGGTGCTCCTAGGACTTCTTTGGAGCTTCTCGACCGTGTCCAGAGGAGAGCGACGGTGTTAATAGGGGACAGTAGGATATCCAACTCTATTGCCTCCCTTGAGCATCGTCGAAATGTGGGTTGCGTGTCACTGTTCTATCGATATTTCCACGGTATGTGTTCTTCGGACATCCGTCAACTTATGCCGGACGTGAGGATATTTAGCCGAAGTACGCGGCTTTCCAGGAGCTCTCATCCGTTTTTTATCGAGTGGCCGATTGACCGCACTACACACTATAGAGAAAATTCGTTCTTCAGCCGTACAGTCCGTATGTGGAATAAACTTCCGGCTAGTGTATTTCCCACCAATTGTGACATACAAACATTCAAGGCAAATATCAACAGACACTACTCCCTCTTTCCACCCTCTACTACCTCAATTTTCCTTCGCCAACACAATGCACTGCATTTATAGGGGGCATCCCCTAAGTGTTGGTTTGATAAAAAAAAAAAAAAAAAAAACACATATCTTCTCCAAAAAATACCTTCTCTTAAAAAAATGCCTTTTGTTACAAAAATTCCTTTTCTTAAAAATAAAATAATACCTTTTCTTTTTTTCAGTCAGATAAGGAGCCTTTATCAAAATACCTTTTCCTATAAAGAGTACCACTTCTTTAAAAAGTACCTGTTCTTAAAATAGTTATTCATACTCTTATGGCTTTTTCTTACAGAAAGTACTTCTTCTTAAAAATAGTACCTTTTCTTAAAAAAACATTGACTTTTAATAACAGAAGTACGTCTCTTTAAAAAACGACGTTTTCGCGAAAACTTAATAGATATTCTTACAAAAAGGACCTAAAAACATACTTAAAAAAAAATAAAAATTCAGTCTTTCAAAAAAAATTTTTCTTAAAAAAAGTTTATCATTTTACCAACAGTATCTTTCGTTGGCCGTCGGTGGTGCAACGGTTAGTGTGCGCGGCTGTTGTGCGAGAGAACGTGGGTTCGATCCCTGCTCTGACCACCTTAAATTTCTTTCGAAAAAAACTCAAAAAACTGTTCGGAAGCGGTGTAAAACTGTAGGTCCCAATCAGTGAGTGAAAACTGGAAAGCGCACAGCTGTGGTTGTGAGAAGAAGCTTCTCCTTCATGGGATGTAATGGGAAAATATTTATTTATGTTTTTTTCATATTTTGTTAAAGATCCATTTAAGTTAACGTATTTTGCAACGGGCGCCGTAGGCGTGTTGGAACTAACTAGTACATAATATATAGCGAAAGGAACTTGTTTCCAACCGGGTGTTCCCCGACGCCTCATATAATTATTTATTTTGGAGTAAAGTGGTCATAAACGCCAGTACTAAAAAAGTGTTAATATAATTGTTATTCCATTGCTGAGTAATACTTCCCATCCCTGTCGCTACAGTTAGACATATTGGTTTTTGCTCAGACACTACAATTAGCGGATAAAACCTTTAATTAGCTGGAACAACTTCCAATTAGCGGAGACAAACACCATTTATTTAAGACTCTCCCAACGTAGGTACCACTTCAGACGAATGTATTAGTGTAGATGGAGTCTAAGTAATTCTAGACTAGTCCTCACTAAATACCTTTAGCATGTATCAATTATAAGTATCTACAACATTTTACTTATGCAGTTAGAAGATACTCGTCCTGGGCAACCACAACTTTGTCCGTGTTAAAATATAAAATGTCTGGGGTGCTAAACAACCTGTCAGTAATTTCATATACATATATGTTGGTAGAAATGAGTTTTAGTTAACTAAGACACAAATCTTTTAGTTGTGACTTATATCTGTAAGAAAAGCCTATTCCATTGCCCGATATACATTTAACCCTTAAATGCATGATTTTTTATTTTTAATTGTATTTATTTTGAAAAAATTTTGAAAAATTGTGAAAAAAATCTAGGTAAAAAATTGTATGTGAACTGGAATGTAGACAATTGGCAAAAATATGCATTTAAGGGTTAAGTAAGTTTTGACATCGATTTTTTAGTTGAGACAAATACCAACCTTTATTGAAGACACATATTCTTCTTACTGTAGACAGAAACATTTTTTTATAGGAAACCAACATGTTACTTAGGGCGAGTTTCACAGCTCATTTAAAAGCTCAATTTGAAAGCTCACAAACAATTTTCATATTAAATGACAAGCATCGGGCATTTAAAGTATATTTAAATGGAGAATTTTCAACTGTGAAACTGGCCATTAGTGAATACACTAGTTTTTAGAGAATACATGTGTTCCTTAGCGAATCCAAATGATTCTTTCCGATGCCACTTGTTCCTTAGCGAAGTTACATGTATCTTACCGAATACACTTGTTTCTTTTAGAAACATATGTTTGTTACGAATAAACTTGTTGTTAAGCTGCGGCATATATTTCGTAGTAAAATTCATGTTTGTTTAATTTTTCTTAGTGAATCCACGTCATTGAGACATGTTTATTAGTAAATACACATGTTTCTTTGAGGAATCGATTGAGTATTCGATTGATTTGATTAATGATAATGCCCTGTAGATTATGTTTGATACTTGGCTTGCCATTTAAAAATCAGACTGATAACTCCAAGTGTGCTAATGACTTTCAAAGGTTTCCAGTCCACGAGAACAGCTGTTGCACACTCTTGGTATATTACTCTCTGCTGAAGACATACATTGTTTCGTAACGAAGACGCCTGTTTTTTAGCAAAGACACATGTTTCTTAGCGAAGACACATGTTTCTTAGCGAAGACGCATGTTTCTTAGCGAAGACACATGTTTCTTAGTGAAGACACATGTTTCGTAGCGAAGATGCATGTTTCTTAGCTAAGACACATGTTTATTAGCGAATATGCATGTTTCTTAGCGAAGACACATATTTCTTAGCGAAGGCGAATGTTTATTAGCGAAGACACGTGTTTGTTAGTGAAAACACTTGTTCCATTTCGTAACAAAATTAGAGAGTTTCGATGAAACACTTGTTCGACTTGGTAGTTAGTGACTGGAAGTAGACCATATCTTAAATACTTTTAAATTATATTTGTGAACGCTTGATTGATAATAATGCACTTTAAATTATGTTTGATTAATGATAATGCCATTTAATAATGGAACTATATGAGAACTCCCAACTATTCCTGTGACTTTGAAAGGTTTCCGGTCCAAGAAGAACATCTGTTGCACACTCTTGGTATGTTACTCTATGTACTTGGTCTTGAGCCGAGACACCTATTTTGAAACAAAATGATATATTTCTTATCGAAGATACATGTTTCTTAGCGAAGATATATGTATGTATGTGTTTTGGCGAAAATAAATGCTTCTTAGCGAATACACATTTTTCTTAGCGAAGACACTTGTGTCTTAGCGAAGACACTGGATTGACGCATGTTTATTAGCTTAGGTACTTGTTTCCTTGAGAGCGTCTTAGTTTAGAAAAGGGGGTTCGATGAAACAGCTGTTCGAGTTTGTAGTTGGTGTATTACTCCATCCTGACGACATATGTTGTTTCATAGCGAAGACGCATGTTTCTTAGCGAAGATACATGTTTAATAGCTGAGACGCATGTTTATTAGCGAATTCACATGTTTCTTAGCGAAGACACATGTTTATTAGCGAAGACGCATATGTATTAGCGAAAACTCATGTTTATTAGCGAAAACGCAATACCAAATATTCCAGTGACTCAAAGGTTTCCGGTCCGAGAAGAACATCTGTTGCACACTCTTGGTATATTACTCTATATACTTGTTCTTTAGCTGAGACACATATTTGGTAACAAAATGAGATTTTTATTAGCGAAGATACAAGTTTCTTAGCGAATATACATGTTTCTTAGCGAAGATACACATTTCTTAGCGAAGATACATGTTTGTTAGGGAAGGTACATGTTTCTTAAGGAAGATACATTTGTTTTTAGGGAAGTCACTTGTTTCTTATCGAAGATACATGTTTTTAGCAATGGCACGTATTTCTTAGCAAAGACACAAGCTTCTTAGCGAAGACACATTTTTCTTAGCGAAGGCACTTGTGTCTGAGCATAGACACTTGTGTCTTAGCGAAGACACTGGAGTGACGCATGGTTATTAGCATAGACACTTGTTTCTTTGAGACACTTGTCTAGAGAAGGGGGTTCGATGAAACAGCTGCGCGAGTTGGTAGTTAGATACTAGTAGAAAATAGAGTGTACTGAAACAATTAGTGATAAGAGACTGGAAGTAAACCATGTTTTGAATACATTTAAATGATATTATGGTTGATGATAATGCATTTTAAATTACGATTGATTGATTATAGTGTATTTTCAATTAGTTTGATGATTGGTTTGGCATTTAAAAATCGAACGCTATGAGAACTCCAACTATTACAGTGACTTTCAAAGGTTTCCGGTCCAAGAAGAACAGATGTTGCACACTTTCAGAAAAGGCCCAAAGTTTCTGGTTCGCAATACTGTTCTCATATGATTTAAATGACTTGACAATTAAAATATACAACGTTTTGTCATAAATCAAACACCTGTGTTTTATGTAACTTGTTTTTTAATGTAATTTATTATACATTTAGATGACACTTTACTATACGAGTATCAGTTGGACACCTTTCAATAAGCACATACATCTTAATACCGGATTACACTTCTATTTAGATAGGACACCTTCCGATTAGCGTAGACAAATTTCAGATATTTAAGAAACACCAAATTTTGGGAAAATTCTTATTCATATTAATTGAATTTTTTTAATGTGCAATAAATTAGACAACTGCTAAGCCTTGTTGTCTTTTAGGTATGGTTATGTTGACTAAGTTAGTGAAGACACATCTCAATCCGACATGTTCTATATCTCAATTTGCTAAGACATTTACCATGAAGATGATATATCTCTCAATGTGCTGGGAAACATGAACAATTACCTTATGATGATTTCGATTGTTATACAAAAGTTTTAAATTTGTTGTTTCTTTGTCATAAACTTGTGTGTGATTGTTGGCGAAATTTTTACAGTCAAAAAGTGTAAATATATTCCACTCTCATTTCTCACAGAGAATATGCCGGAGAAAACAGCTGATTTTTTGGGATTACTGATACTCAAGGAAACCCCAAAGAAACAGCCTAATTGGTTAAAATCTCACTTTCTCGATAGCCACTTCATTTTAAATTTTAGCCAAATGAAATTGGATTCGTATTAATGAATGAGAAGTTCATACTAAAAGCTTTACAAGGTCGAAAACATTTTTCTAAGTGCAAAATATTTGGTTCTGCTGCGATAACACACTGTTTTGGAAAGCACACTCATTGGCAAGACTAGTTTCGAACTCTGTAACAAGTTCATCGTCAGATGCCCAAATACTGTGTCTGAATTGATACCACCGGTAGATAATCGATCGTATATGTACAAACTTACATATATGTATGCAATTTTAAATTTGCGAATTAGTATCGATCGAAAGCACTGTCCGTTGACTCTGATAGCTATGAGTTCATAGTTTTCGACCGATGACGTTGGCGGACTACAATCCACACATAACTTACTTGTTGCGGATGCATTGCCACTAGTTGGTGGACTTCGTGTGGATTGGTATAGTCCCTAATAGGGCAAATTGGCTAGTTGACTTACACTTTCATTCAAAAATTGGCCTAGTCGCAAAATGGGCGCAACGTGCGCATCTTTGCCCTTAAGATGGGTCTCACATTAAGTAGCTGCGACATATCACTGTTGATTGAGTCTAGCCAGTGAGCTGAGTCTCATCTACGTTATCTGAGTCTCATCCTAGTTATCTCAGTTAGCTGAGTCTCATCTCAGTTAGCCGAGTCTCATCTCAGTTAGTTGAGTTTCATCTGAGTTATTGGAGTTTCATCTCAGTTAGCTGAATCTCATCGCAGTTAGCTGAGTCTCATCTCAGTTACATGTGACAGTGACTTACTTAGCCAAGACTCACTACAATACAATCAAGATACATTTACTGATGATGGTTTCGATGAAACTGCTGTTCGACTTGGTACGTGGAGTACTCGTACAAAATAGAGTGTAACGAAGGAATAAGCGATAAGTGACTTGAATTAAACCATGTTTTAAATTTATGTGAATGATTTTCATGGACGTTTGGTTGATGATATTGCATTTTAAAATAGGTTTGACTAATACAATTTGTTTTTCAATATATGTTTGGATGCTTGTTTTTCTATGTAAAAATCGAACTCTATGAGAACCCCCACTTAGTTTGCATATACGAGTACAATAATATGCTAAGAGTGTGCAACAGCTGGTTTTTCTTGGACTGGAGACCTTGGAAGGTCACTGGAATAGTTGGAGTTCTCATAGACTACGATTTTTACATGGTAAATCAAACCCTAACCATACTTTAAAACACGTATTTTTAAATGCATTAGTGTCTATAAAACGCCCATAGGTCTCACTCAATTCATTCATTACACTCTATTTTCGACGACTACTCCAACTACCGAGTTGATCAACTGTGGCATCGAGATCCCCTGACTGAGACGCATCTCAGTTAGCTGAGACACAACTCAGATAGCTGCGACATATTTTAATTAGCTCAGACACAACTCAGTTTGAGGAGACTCGTCTAAGATATATAATACACGTCTCAGTTAGCTGAGACACATATCAGTTGGCTGAGACACCTCTCAGTTAGCTGATACACCTCTCAGTTAGCTGAGACAGATCTCAGTTAGCTGAGACAGATCTCAGTTAGCTGAGACAGATCTCAGTTAGCTGAGACACATCTCAGTTAGCTGAGCCCCATCTCAGTTAGCTGAGACACATCTCAGTTAGCTCAGCCCCATCTCAGTTAGCTGAGACACATCTCAGTTAGCTCAGCCCCATCTCAGTTAGCTGAGACACATCTCAGTTAGCTGAGACATATTTTAATTAGCTTAGACACATCTCAGTTAGCTGAGACACTTCTCAGATAGCTGAGACACTTCTCAGTTAGCTGAGACACACCTAAGCTAGCTGAGACACATCTAAGTTAGCTGAGACACCTCTCAGTTAGCTGAGACACATCTGTGTTAGTTCATACACGTCTCGGATACCTTAGATACCTATCAGTTAGCTGAAACACCTCTCAGTTAGCTGAGACACATCTCTCTATGCCACAGCTGATAGACTTGGTAGTTGGAGTACTCGCAGATAAAGAGTGTAATGAAACAATACGCAATAAGTGGCTGGAAGTAAACTATGTTATAAATTCATTATGGACGTTTGATTGACGCTAATGCATTAAAAATTACTTTTGATTAGTGCTAGTGTCTTGTTTTGCCATCTAAAACTGAAATTGAAATTTTATGACAACTCCAACTATTCAACTTTCACATGTTACTCTATAGCTGACACACATCTCAGTTAGCCGATACACATCTCCGTTAGCTGAGACACCCCTACGTTAGCTGAGATACATCTCATTTAGCTGAGACACATGTCATTTAGCTGAGACACATCTCATTTAGCTGAGACACATCTCAGTTAGCTGAGACACATGCCAGTAAGCTGCAACATATCATTGTTATCCAAGACAAATTTCGGTTATCTGAAACGCTACTTATCTAGGACCCCTTTTAGTCATCATGTCTATTAGGTTATGACGTAACGTTAGCTGAGAAAGATGACATTAGTGATTTTCAAACGTTTCCGGTCCCTAATTGTGTATGACGATAATCGTCCAAACGATACTGATATATCGATAATGACAGTTCACCTAACATTTGAAAAACATGGGTTCATAAAACTTCATTACCATCAAAACCATACTGAAATCGATATCGTTTCTTACATAGTTAGTCCCCAGCTGTTGCATACTCTTGGTATATTACTCTATGAGTAAACAAACATACATTTCAGTAAGCAAGGACAAACTTCAATACGTTAAAAACATCTCACTTAGGTATGGCTAATTTTGATTATGTGACACACATGGTGGAAAGGCACTGAGGTTAGTTAAGACACATCTCAATTAGCTGAGATGCATCTCAGTTATCCTAGACACATTACGTATGGCTGAGGTGCAACTTTGTTAGCTAGGATGCAGTTAATTTAACAGAGGCACCTATTATGTCGCGGAAAAACACATTCCAGTAGACATATTCCAACATGAGACAAGTATCACTCAGGCTTGATACATCTCGGTTATCTGAGTCTTATATCAATATGTCAGTTTTCACAGGTACTTCTCAGTTAGTTGATAGTAGACATCTGCACAAAACGTCTTGAATGACCATTCAAAACATTTGCTTTATCCAAGACACGTGCTGTAGCGTAGTTGCGACAACCAAGCAGTTCGGGGTACTGTCGACAAAGTATTCGTGTGTGTATGTGTGAATTAGTAATATTGTATTTTTGTGCTCTACAGCTTGACAAACATACACGAATTCCTTTTTTCGGAACACTGAAGTATTTGGTTGCCGCAACTTCGTACATGTTTTAAAAAAATGCACATGTCTTGAATGCAGATGTATAGTTGACACACATTTCTTTTAGCTGAAACACAATACACATGTTAGCAAAGACACATTTCAGTTAGCTAAGACACATCCCGGTTAGCTAAGACACATTTCACTTCGCCGCAACGACTGGTGCAGGAATTATTCCACTGTTACCTTACATTCTGTCGTGTAGTAGAAGGCTATAGAAACCTTTTCAAGTATTTTTAATTTAAAGCGAGGATTTAAAAAACCTTTGGCCAACTTTTATAATTAGTTTTTGTCTCTCTATTCCCATTGTTTACTTTCAATGCCAAAATGACAGCCATATAACGTCCATCAACATTCAAATTAGAAAATTAGAATATTTTCATTTAGTAAATATTTATGCATGAGCATTTCTTTTGAACAATAGGACAATAATAATTGTATTTATTTGAATGAAAAACAAACTATTGTTTAAATACACAATTAAAGAAACAAACAATCAGCCACGTGTTAATACAAACGATTGCTGACAATTCAACTGACACCGGGTGCAATTTACAGTTGTCACAAAGAAAAACAAACAAAAATATCCGCGGCACGAGTTGTAATTTTCAGCCAATCTACTGGATTGTTTATGGCCCTTGTGGATAGAATCGATATGTTGGACACATAAACAACAATTAAGATTATTTAAATGAATGGACAGATAGATGAGAATGGCGCATTTTATCGCCTGTGTCTGTCTGTCTCTATTGTCATTTGCATCGCTAGGTTCTCTAATCCCCCAAAGCTGCAGTTTTGTCACAATTGTGTCGCACTGTTATTATAGTAATTATCCATTGTTGTACAAGTTGCAAATGCACAAAAAAGGCATCGGATATTGAAAATTGCCTTAGTACGACAACATGAAACTGTTTCTGATTTATGTGTAAGCGGGTTTCCTATTTTGTTTTTGTTTCCAGCTGTATTGTGTCGTAACTGCATAATTGTAATTTATAGACTCCTAGACCAAATATGTCAAGGTGCATATTCCGCCTTTAATTTTCATTACAAGGAGGTTTCTAGAGCTAAAATTGTGTAGATTTGGTTGATAACATGTTCAAACTTGAAAGCGTGATTCGTGAATATAATTCGTGAGTGTGAATTTCAGTCACACACGATCACGCACGCGATTGCAGTTTTAAACAACATGCACTCACGAATACGTGATTGAATGTAATGTTAGTAATTCACGCGTGAGTCACGCATGAGTCACGCATGGCACAACAATTTCGTGTCACACGCACGTCTCTAGTCTCAACTGTACCCACTCATCATATTTACATGAATATTTGGACTTGAAAACGCTATCCAAGCAATGGGTGCCGCGATTACTCACACTCGAACATAAGCGCAATCAGGAAACCACTTCAAAAGTGTGTTTGGCGATGTTCAACTGCAATCCGAAGGAGTTTTTCGGCGTTTCTTAACCATGGAACCTTGGATCTATCACAACACATCAGAGTGGAAGGAACAGTCAAAGCAGTGGACTTCACTGGGTAAACGTGTCCCAAAGAAGACGAAGTTGAGTCCGACGTCAACGAGGTCATGGCGTCAGTTTTTTGGGACGTATGCGGATGTCATTCACAACTATTACCTTGAAACGTGTTAAACAATCACCGGCTAATATTATGCACAGCTCTTAGATAGACTCGACACTGATTCCAAGCAAAAGCGACCGTTTTTCCGCCGAAAAATGTGAGTCAACTAGACGTCTGCCCAAGACGCTTTGAATTACCATTCAAGATATTTGCTTTTTTGCAAGACATGTACTGTAGCGAAGTTGCGGCAAAAAACACTTCAGTGTTCATGTCGTCAGTTTTTTGGGACGCATGCGGTTGTCATTCACAAAGATTACCTTGAAACGTGTAAAACGATCGCCGACTAATATTATACACAGCTGTTAGACAGATTCGACACTAATTTGAAGCAAAAAAGACCGCATTTAGCGAAGACAAATGTGTCAACTACACATCTGCACAAGACGTCTTGAATGATTTGATTTTTGCAAGACATGTACTGTAGCGAAGTTGCGTCAAAAAATACTTCAGTGTTCTGGAAAAAAAAACATTCGTGTATGTGTGTGAAGCTGTAGAGCACAAAACAATTCTACTAATTCTACTTCACTTCACCGCAAAGTACCTGATTGTCGCAACTTCGATACAGTACATGTCTCGGAAAAATAGCAAATGTCTTGAATGGTCATTCAAGACGTCTTGTACAGATGTATGGTGTGAACGCAGCAGGGCACAGTGGTACAAATTAACTGCGATTAGTATAAAAAATACCAAAATGGTAAATTGAATTTTATCACTTCTCTAGCTGTGTTCTTACTGTTTTTAAAGTTGGTGAGAAAAAAAAATTGTTATTCACGTTTTAGGACAAAAAAAATGTGGAATTTCTCGTTAAATTGACGCTATCTTCTGAGGGTTCAATTTATTGCAGGCAAAAGTTACCCCAAGAATTTGGGGAACACAGCAACCCTTCCGATTGTGTATTAAATTCCTTAAGGGCTTCTGATCCACAATGTTATATTGATCCAAAATCAATTTTTTTTTCAAAAACGATTTTTTTTTTAAAATATTTAGTACAAGCGATTTATAGTAGCTACTGGCAAAACTTAGCCGTCGCGTTACGGCCAGGAAACTACTCTTTTTAGTCAGGGAAATTTGAGTGCAATATCTCCAAAACTGTATGAGATACAGTTCAATAAATTCGAAGAAACAAATACATTTTTTCGATTTTCAATATCCGGAAATTGCGAACATTCGTAATACGAAAAAAATTTAAAATTTGTACCATTATGAAATACAAATGGCATTCAAATACCATTATGAACAATTTCGTCAAAATCCGTTTAAAAAACAGAAAGAAATACAAAACAGACTTTCTATTTTATTCGAAACAAAACAGCTTTTCTATTTTCTTTAACATCGAAAAATAAAAATATCGAGTAGTGAACTTTGGAATAATTTCTAAACTATATCCAATTATCCGATTTTTAGTCTTGGTATATCCAAATAACCCTTGACTTCTTATCAACAATCGGTTTTTTACAGAACTTTAAAATGTTTTCTAGATCAAAAGATATTGCATTTTGACCGATGGAAATCGATTCTGATCTACTGGACGACGGACGACGAATTTGCTACTTCATACGCCATATTCTCCGGATTTAGACCCCAGTTACTACATTCACTTAGAAATCAAAAGCAGAATTGGGCTTGCAAACTGGTTTTATTTCGGACTAACCAAGCACTTCAGCGATAAGACCATCTCTCGAGAAATGAAGATGCAACTATGTATATCAGACTCCCATACAACCTGGTTTGCTTTATGCCTGAACCCTGGGTCATATCGCATGCTAATGTAACATCACTGGGAGTCTTCGAGAGAAAAATGATCCGAAAAATATATGATCATATAATAGAAAACGGCGAGTAGCGACGACGAATGATTATAGGAAAAGAGCCGGTTGGATAAACCTATTATCCTAATTTTGTAAGGCCCTTGACCACGACGGATGATTATACAAAAAATATAATGTCCAAGACTTCGCTGGAAAGACGCAGGTGGAATATTGCCTGCGAGAGCTTCGTGTTACCTAGAAACCTATTATCCTAATTTTGTAAGGCCCTTGACCCCATTGGGTTGTTTGAAGCCAGGTTATTAAGTAAGCAAGTCTACATTCTGTTTCCAAATATGTAGGAATGACTCGGCGGTAAGAGATTCAGGTCGTATCCAAGGTTGATCACTGAAACCAGCGCCCATTTTGAGAATCTAGGTAAAACCTAGTATAAGAGTTAAAAAATTTTTTAAAAATTATGGACCAAATGTATCGAGACCTAAAAGGAGACTATTTGGAGAAATAAAATGGTGTTTGCCGAAAAAAATCAATGAGTGTTCGAATTCACGGGCGATGTGTTACACAGTACATGTTGTTACACGGTACCTGTTCGATTTCTATGAACACATTAGTAAATGTTACATTGGAAAATAAAAAAAGATTACTTTTAGTTCTGAAGGCTCTTTTCCTATTGCACTTTCTTTCTTCTTAAATCTGCTAATTGGTTTTGTTTTGTCATATACAGAGCGACGACAAAAAGTATTGAATAGTATAGAGAACTTATTGCACTCTTTTTTCGCTCTCATGTAGAGAGTGAGTAAAATAGCTTATAGAATAGTTCAATATAAATGCACCATTTCGACAATGTTATTACATAAAACATTACAAAAAGCATAAATGTTTCAAAAGGCATCAATGTTTCACAGCAAAATTATGAATGGACCAAGTTATGACAAAAAGAGAGTAATACGCTTTGAATCATTCGCCAGATGTCGCTAGTGCTTTTAAGTCATACAAATCGTTCTATGAGTTCTCTATACTATTCAATACTCTTTGGCGACGAGTACCTGCTTGATTGTTCGCTGCCACTACATCAATACCATCATACTTACTTTCAGGCAGCGACTATTGTTGTACAACAGCCACGTATGTGATGCTAACGCTGTGTGTTGTTTGCATGTGTTCACTTTGATAGATTGGTCGACCCGTGCTTATAGATATTAACACATCAAAAATATATTCGATTCAAAAAGTCACGTCGTTGTTAAACTGCCCTCTAAATGGGTATTTTCATTTTAAAAAGCAAACTTAATATGTTTGTTTTAGCTGTGGAGTTGGGAGTCGGATTTAGAGTCGGAGTCGGAGTTAGAGCCGGGGGTGATTTCTAAGTTAGAGTCGTTGTTGAACTCTTAGTTGAAGTCGGAGTAGAGCTTTGAGTTGGAGTCGGAGTTGAAGTCGGAGTTAGAGTGGGATTTGAACTCGGTATTGGAGTAGGAGTTCAGTAGTTTAAAATTGTGGAGTTGGGGGCTGAAGTTTTTATTAATTTGGAAAAACTCTATACCCCCGCTAAAATATCAAGCTGTTTTCAAAATATTGAATTTAAATTAAAACTGGTGGTAGCCCATATTCAGAGGAGGGATGTATTTAGGACTGTATAGACATTTGAGGCCGAATTTTTTTCTGTAGGGTGTTTTGTTTGGTTGATATCCTGAAAATTTTTCTGTAAATTACTTCATAGTGCAATCTTCAAAACATTAATCTGTTTTCTGCTTTTAACAAACTCTTGAGTTGGCCTCGAAGTTGAGAGTCGGATTTGAACTTGGAATTGGAGTCGGAGTTGAGCTCGGAGTTGGAGTGTCGGAGTTGGGTTCTGAGTTGGACTCGGAGTTAAAGTCGGATTTGAACTCGAAGTTGGAATCAGAGTTCTAATCGGAGTTCAATAATTTAAAATTGTGGAGTTGGAGTGAGAGATTTATTAATTTTCAAAAACTCTATATCCCTGGTAAAATATCAAACTGTGTACAAAATATTTGATCTGAAATTAAAACTGGGAATTCATATTCGGAGCTGGGATGTATTTGGGGCTGTAAAAAATAGTAGAGTTGATTTTTTACTATTACTTGCAGGCACTTCTGTAGGGTATTTGTTTGACTGATATCCTAAACATTTTTCCGTAAATTACTTCATAGTGCAATTCTTCAAAACATTAATTTGCTTTTTACTAGTTGGAGTCGGAATTAGAGTCGGATTTGAACTCGGAATTGGAGTCGGAGTTGAACTCGGAGTTGGAATCGGAGTTCAGTATTTTAAAATTGTGGGGTTGTAGCGGGGGTTTTGTTAATTTCGAGAAACTCTATACCCCGGCTAAAATATCCAGCTGTTTATAAAATATTGATGCGAAATTGAAACTGGTAACCACATTCAGAGGTGGGATGTATTTGGGGTTGTAGAAAACATTTGAGACCGATTTTTTTAGTATTACTTGCTTCTGTAGCGAATTTGATTGACTAATATCCTAAACATTTTTCCGTAAATTGCTTCATAGTGCAATTGTTCAAAATGTAAAAATTTTGTTGATATTTATAAAAAATCGATTAGTAGTTTCTTTCGTGCACTGTCCGCTTTACAATTTGAGTTACGCCAACATTTTTCAATCTTCGTCTCAGCCGCACCATGCGTGTTTTGTCAAACACAAATGATAGAATATTGTCCTGTATTATTGAAACAAATGGTCAGTTAAACAACAGTGTTGTATAAACAATGTCGTTGCTCTCAATGCCAATGTTGCTGTTTGTATATTAAACACATTTGATTAGAATCGCTGCGAGTAATTTTAGTCACCTGTACAGAATTAGTAGATAACAACCAACCTTTCGATGATTATAGTAATTGAATGAAACGCATAGTTGGCTCAGTGGTTCTATCGGCGTGATGACACCTTCAGGTGCTCCATCAACCAGTTGGGACAGAACAATTGATGGACTGACTTGACATCTGTTAAACAGACAAATGGCTTCTATTGGGTTTTATCAAATCGATCATTAAATGACACTCATAATAGTACAAGCAGCATTTCCGAGGATAAATTTAAATGTAACGTAAAATAATCAAAATTTCTCAATCCCACTTGAGTCTCGATTGAGGTGAAAAACTTTTCCAATTTCGCAAAATTCTAATGAAAATTATGTTCAAAATGGTTGTCGTCATTCGAACTTTTTCAATATGTGGAGAAAGTTACTCTATTTTTCTAAAGTAAAACATGAGCCAAGCACTTCTCTTGAGAAAAGTTTTTAAATGTCAAGCAGGATGCGTTGCATGCGAAACCATGAACAAATGCGAACTAAAAATGTCATTTGCTTCTAAACTCAATAAAAACATGACATTTTATGTAAAATATTATGATGGTACTCTTGTGGAGAATTCAAAGGGTTTCAAGTGTTACGAATGCAAATCATAGAAGACAAAAATACAATTTTGTTTAATAGAATCTTAAATTTTATAAATAATCCGGTATGTGATGAAAATCTATCGAGTCAAAATCGGATACGATTTGACTATTTGACGAGTTTTATTGGCATAATTCCCAATATTGGGGAACAAATATAATTTTCATTGAATTGATATGGATTGGATTGGATTGAATTGAATTAAACTGAACTGAATTGAATTGAATTGAATAGAATTTAAATGAATTGAATTAAATTGAATTAAATAAAATTGTCTTGAATTGAATTGAATTGATTTGAATTGAATTGAATTGAATTGAATTGAATTGAATTGAATTGAATTGTATAGTATTGAATTGAATTGAATTGAATGGAATTGGATTGAATTTAATTGAATTGAATTTAAATGAATTGGATTGAATGAAATTGACTTGAATTGATTATAATTGAATTGAATTAAATTAAATTGACTTGAATTAAATTGAATTGAAATGATTTGAATTGAATGAAACTAATTTGTTTTTAATTGAATTGAATAGAATTGGATTGGATTGAATTGCATTGAATTGAATTGAATTGCATTGAATTGAAATGAATTGAGTTGAATGGAATTGGATTGAAGTGAATTGAAGTGAATGGAATTGAATTTAATTGAATGGAATTGGATTGAATTGAATTGAATTGAATTGAATTGAATTGAATTTAATTGAATTGAATTGAATTGAATGGAATGGAATGGATTGGAATTGGAATTGGAATTGGATTGAATTGAATTGAGTTGAATTGAATTGAATTGAACTGAATTGAATTGAATTTAATTACATTGAACTGAATTGAATTAAACTGAATTGAATTGAATAGAATTTAAATAACTTGAATTAAATTGAATTAAATAAAATTGACTTGAATTGATTATAATTGAATTGAATTAAATGAAATTGACTTGAATTAAATTGAATTGAAATGATTTGAATTGAATTGAATGAAACAAATTAGTTTTTAATTGAATTGAATAGGATCGGATTGGATTGGATTGGATTGGATTGAATTGCATTGAATTGAATTGCATTGAATTTAATTGAATTGAATTTAAATGAATTGAATTGAATTAAATAAAATTGACTTGAATTGATTATAATTGAATTGAATTAAATGAAATTGACTTGAATTAAATTGAATTGAAATGATTTGAATTGAATTGAATGAAACAAATTAGTTTTTAATTGAATTGAATAGGATCGGATTGGATTGGATTGGATTGGATTGAATTGCATTGAATTGAATTGCATTGAATTGAAACGAATTGAGTTGAATGGAATTGGATTGAAATGAATTGAAGTGCATGGAATTGAATTGAATTGAATGCAATTGGATTGAATTGAATTGAATTGAATTGAATTGAATGGAGTGGATTGGAATTGGATTGAATTAAATTGAATTGAATTGAATTGAATTGAATTGAATTGAATTGAATTGAATTGAATTGTATTGAATTGAATTGAATGGAATTGGATTGAATTTAATTGAATTAAATTTAAATGAATTGAATTGAATTAAATAAAATTGACTTGAATTGATTATAATTGAATTGAATTAAATAAAATTGACTTGAATTAAATTGAATTGAAATGATTTGAATTGAATGAAACAAATTTGTTTTTAATTGAATTGAATAGGATTGGATTGGATTGGATTGGATTGGATTGGATTGGATTGAATTGCATTGAATTGAATTGCATTGAATTGAAACGAATTGAGTTGAATGGAATTGGAGAGAAATGAATTGAAGTGCATGGAATTGAATTGAATTGAATGCAATTGGATTGAATTGAATTGAATGGATTGGAATTGGATTGAATTAAATTGAATTGAATTGAATTGAATTGTATTGAATTGAATTGAATGGAATGGAATTGGATTGAATTTAATTGAATTGAATTTAAATGAATTGAATTGAATTGAGTTGAATTGAATTGAACGGAACTGAACTGAATTGAATGGAATTGAACTGATTTGAATTGTATTGAATTGAACCAAATTGAATTGAATTAAACTAAATGCAATTGAACTGAATTGAGTTGAATTGAATTGAATTGAATTGAATTGAATTGAATTGAACTGAACTGAATTGAATTGAATTGAATTGAATGGAATTGGATTGAATTTAATTGAATTGAATTTAAATGAATTGAATTGAATTGAGTTGAATTGAATTGAACGGAACTGAACTGAATTGAATGGAATTGAACTGATTTGAATTGTATTGAATTGAACCAAATTGAATTGAATTAAACTAAATGCAATTGAACTGAATTGAGTTGAATTGAATTGAATTGAATTGAATGAATTGAATTGAATTGAATTTAATTTAATTTAATTTAATTTAATTTAATTTAATTTAATTTAATTTAATTTAATTTAATTTAATTTAATTTAATTTAATTTAATTTAATTTAATTTAATTTAATTTAATTTAATTTAATTTAATTTAATTTAATTTAATTTAATTTAATTTAATTTAATTTAATTTAATTTAATTTAATTTAATTTAATTTAATTTAATTTAATTTAATTTAATTTAATTTAATTTAATTTAATTTAATTTAATATAATTAGTTTAATTTAATTTAATTTAATTTAATTTAATTTAATTTAATTTAATTTAATTTAATTTAATTTAATTTAATTTAATTTAATTTAATTTAATTTAATTTAATTTAATTTAATTTAATTTAATTTAATTTAATTTAATTTAATTTAATTTAATTTAATTTAATTTAATTTAATTTAATTTAATTTAATTTAATTTAATTTAATTTAATTTAATTTAATTTAATTTAATTTAATTTAATTTAATTTAATTTAATTTAATTTAATTTAATTTAATTTAATTTAATTTAATTTAATTTAATTTAATTTAATTTAATTTAATTTAATTTAATTTAATTTAATTTAATTTAATTTAATTTAATTTAATTTAATTTAATTTAATTTAATTTAATTTAATTTAATTTAATTTAATTTAATTTAATTTAATTTAATTTAATTTAATTTAATTTAATTTAATTTAATTTAATTTAATTTAATTTAATTTAATTTAATTTAATTTAATTTAATTTAATTTAATTTAATTTAATTTAATTTAATTTAATTTAATTTAATTTAATTTAATTTAATTTAATTTAATTTAATTTAATTTAATTTAATTTAATTTAATTTAATTTAATTTAATTTAATTTAATTTAATTTAATTTAATTTAATTTAATTTAATTTAATTTAATTTAATTTAATTTAATTTAATTTAATTTAATTTAATTTAATTTAATTTAATTTAATTTAATTTAATTTAATTTAATTTAATTTAATTTAATTTAATTTAATTTAATTTAATTTAATTTAATTTAATTTAATTTAATTTAATTTAATTTAATTTAATTTAATTTAATTTAATTTAATTTAATTTAATTTAATTTAATTTAATTTAATTTAATTTAATTTAATTTAATTTAATTTAATTTAATTTAATTTAATTTAATTTAATTTAATTTAATTTAATTTAATTTAATTTAATTTAATTTAATTTAATTTAATTTAATTTAATTTAATTTAATTTAATTTAATTTAATTTAATTTAATTTAATTTAATTTAATTTAATTTAATTTAATTTAATTTAATTTAATTTAATTTAATTTAATTTAATTTAATTTAATTTAATTTAATTTAATTTAATTTAATTTAATTTAATTTAATTTAATTTAATTTAATTTAATTTAATTTAATTTAATTTAATTTAATTTAATTTAATTTAATTTAATTTAATTTAATTTAATTTAATTTAATTTAATTTAATTTAATTTAATTTAATTTAATTTAATTTAATTTAATTTAATTTAATTTAATTTAATTTAATTTAATTTAATTTAATTTAATTTAATTTAATTTAATTTAATTTAATTTAATTTAATTTAATTTAATTTAATTTAATTTAATTTAATTTAATTTAATTTAATTTAATTTAATTTAATTTAATTTAATTTAATTTAATTTAATTTAATTTAATTTAATTTAATTTAATTTAATTTAATTTAATTTAATTTAATTTAATTTAATTTAATTTAATTTAATTTAATTTAATTTAATTTAATTTAATTTAATTTAATTTAATTTAATTTAATTTAATTTAATTTAATTTAATTTAATTTAATTTAATTGATCTGAATTTAATAGCAGTATTTAAATTTTACTTTTGCGTTTAATTTGTTAACTAAAATGTAAATCATCTCAATTTAGACGGCACGTTTAACATTAATTGATATGTGTTAATTTAAATTCACATTAACTCATTTAAATTTAAAAAATTATATTCGAGTTTCTCGTTTTGTTTAATTTTTAAATTTTTGTGACAATGCAAATAGAGTGAAGACCGGTTAAGAAAAAACGTTTCCCATTACATCCCAGGAAGGAATTGGGGAGAACTTCTCACAACCAGTGAGCTGTTTGCTTTAAAATTTTCGCATTTACTGATTGGTACCTACAGTTTTACACCGGTTCCGTACGGTCTTTTGAGAAGTTATTTCATGGCTTGAATTAAATAAAATTGACTCGATAGTGTCGCCAACACTAACCAAGGTGGCCGCCGTCGAAGGGAATGTAATGTTGCCAGAGCTCGAACACAAGTTCTCATGAACACTCTAGCCATTGCTCTACCGACGGTCACAAAAAAACTGTTTAACCGACGTCAAACAACTATCGGTTTATTCCAAAATTATTTTTTTTTTTAAACACCGGCACAGTATTTACTATTTTGTCATATGTATATCATTTCCCCTTTGAATGCCCCTTATCTCACCACGGTTCTATTTCCCATTCATTGGTTATCCGGTTATTTACTTTGTTATGCACTCACATAGTTTTTTTTTTGTTGGATATGAGTGCAGACAACGCGTCGGCTTGTTTGCCTTTAATTTGGTTACCATTGGATAGATGTTTGTTTGTTTAATGTACAAACCAGACATACAATGAATGGTACATAATATGGTACCTAACACGAGTATGTACACAAATTCACGGCGACTATTTCTATTCGCACTTGCAATATGCAACTGCCACACGATAGATAGCTCTATATTTGGTCTGGAGACATTCCTTGATGATGTTTGTTTGGATTTGTTACAATTTCATGTTATTTGTTGTAAAACTTTTTATCATTTGTTAGTTTTTTTTTTTTGATTGAAAATTATTAAGACAGGGTCACGTCAAATATGTTCAACTGAATATACAAGGTGGCGCAAAAGTAATCCTCCTATCAGAAAATGCTATAAATTTTGCGATTGGCCCCTACTGTCAGTTCTGTTTTGACATTTGTGTAGTAAACACATGCGAAATACACGTTAATAAACAATGTTACGCTACACTGCTCCAGAACGCGGAATATTAAAAAAAAAAAAAAAAAATGGTTTCCCATTACATCCCATGAAGGAATTGGGGAGAGCTTCTCACAACCAGTGAGCTGTGCGCTTTATAGTTTTATACACACTGATTGGGACCTACAGTTTTACACCGGTTCCGAACGGTATTTTGAGAGGCGTTTTCATGGCTAAGTACTCGATAGTGTCGCCGTCACTAAGCGAGGTGACCGTCGTCGAAAGAAATTTTAAGGTGGTCGGAGCAGGGATCGAACCCAGGATCTCCAGTACAAGAGGCGCGCACACTAACCATTGCACCACCGACGGCGGAACGCGGAATAATGCTGACTATTTATTTGACCAATAATCGGTCGGTGACTTTGGCACAACGTGAATTTCGTCGCAGATTTCCTGGCCGTCCAACGCCTACTGGTGAAACACTGCGACGTTTAGCCGCTCGCCTCGAAGAGACTGGCGCAACACGAGATGCTGCCAGGCGTGGCAGACCCCGGAGTAGCCGTTCTGCAGAGAATATTGCTGCTCTAGCCGAGGATGTCATGGATGCGCCGTCGACATCGACCAGACGACGTGCCTCGCAAATGGGTATCAGTCGACGGTCTTTACAGCGAATTTTGGTACAAGATTTGAAGATGTTTCCGTACAAAGTCCAGACGGTGCATCAGCTGTTAGCTGCTGACCGCCAATCGCGTCTAACATACGCTCAAGCCATCCTTAATCACCACCAAGAGGAAGATGATTTTTCATCAAAAATAATCATGAGTGATGAGGCCCATTTACATCTCATCAAAACTTACGCTTCTGGGGCACTGAAAATCCGCGTGTAACCCACGAAGAGCCATTACACCCGCTCAAAGTCACTGTATGGTGTGCTGTTTTCGCTGGAGGAGTCATCGGACCTTTTTTCTTCGAAGACGTCGCGGGCCAAACGGTTACTGTGAATGGTGAGCGCTACAGGGCAATGATCAACGAGTTCTTTTTGCCGCAACTTGATGAATTGGGATTAGAAACATGTGGTTCCAACAGGACGGTGCAACGGCACACACTGTACGTGCCACAACCGATATGCTGAAGGATGCATTTCCCGGGCGCCTAATCTCCAGTTTTGGCGATTTGCACTGGCCAGCAAGATCGCCTGATTTGACCGCTCCAGACTTCTTTTTGTGGGGCTTTTTGAAGTCGCGGGTTTATGTCAACAAGCCTCAGACTCTTGCAGCTCTTAAAGACAATATCCGTCAAGAATGTGAGGACGTATCGCCGGAAGTTTTGGCCAAAGTGATGGAAAATGCCATAAAAAGGGCTCAAATGACAATCAACTGTGGCGGCGGCCATTTACATGACATCATATTCTCGACTTGATGTAAAAAAAATTAAAAGACCAAATAAAAATAATCCACAAGAAGAATCAAAGTTTTTCATTTTTTTTTTTAAATTACAGCCAAGAAACATCGAAAGTTTACTTTTGCGCCACCTTGTAAAAGGGGGTTATACCATTTGGGTGCGATATTCTACTACTGCCTCATTTATTACCCAACAACTAAGTTAGATATTTAGGGTAATTTTATTTCCCTATATGCTAAGAAACAACGTTTGGGGATCGTTTGCCACAAACATATTTCGTTTGCTAATTTTCGTAATGTTCCTTTTAAGATTATATATTCTATTTCCTGTAAAATTAAGAGACTTTTTCAAACTTAATTTGAATATTCGGAAGAAAATATTGACTCTTGCCTTACTAGCATTATAGTACAAGATTTGATTGGGCTTACGGAGTCGCCAAAAAAAAAAACCGTCAATCAAACCAAGGAGAAGCTTGATAAATACTATGGGGACTCTGCACCATCGATTTCAATGGTAAAAAAGTGGTTTACCCGAAAATGTCGAAAAAATCCACGATATAGTGTTGGCCGATCGAAGAGTAAAAGTGCGTGAGATTGTTGATGCCATAGGCATTTCATATGGCAGTGTTGTTTCGCTTTTAAATGATAAGTTGGTTTTACGAAAGCTGTCTGCAATATGGGTGCTGCGTTTGCTCTCAATTGACCATAAATTGTTTAATTGGGCTACGAATTGGTACCTCATCCGCCATATTCTCCGGATTTAGCCTCCAGTGACTATTTCCTATTTCCAAACCTAAATAAATGGATGTGCGTGAAGATAAATTCGGATTTAACTAGCAAAGACACAAACCACTTTCGTTAGCAGAGCGCTGTTATTACGATAACAGGTATATGTTAAAGTACCAGAAATATACAAGATTTTGGCGAATAAATTTAATAAAAAAATACAAAACTGACAAATGGTATAAAAAACATTACGAGCTTTCAGTATGAGTGGCACAAAACTGGAACAGCTTACAAGCGAGCATTACATTTTAGTTCAATGTATATAATTTTAGAAAGAACTTTGAGCCCAAATCAAGGATTCTTCGCCAATTAAATGAATATCTAGCTATAAGTAGGAGCATGTTCTTTTGGATTATATTACTCCGAGGTTTCAGACGAATTTCAGAATACAATAATTTTAAGCGCTTTCCTTTAAGCACTTTGCTCTACTTTTGAACACATCACTATGTCCAAACCAAAGACTCTTGGCGGACGAGACTTACACCAGATTAAAGCTCCTTGTTAGTGCTTTCCAAATTTACAACCCTTATATTTCAGAGGAATTTGAGAACAGCGATATTTGGAATTTAGTATTGTCCCATGTTTTAACATTTTGACCCACTGTGCCCAAACTAAGAATTCTCCGGCGATCAAACTTATACCAGATTAAAGTCTTTCATTAGTACTTTCAAAATTTACCATCCTAATATTACAGAGGAATTTCCGAACAACGATATAAGGAATTTAGTATTTTACCATGTCTTAACAATTTGACCCACTGTGCCCAAATTAAGAATTCTCCGTGGATCAAACTTATACCAGATTAAAGTCTTTCATTAGTACTTTCAAAAGTTAACATCCTAATATTACAGAGGAATTTCAGAACAACGATATATGGAATTTAGTATTTTACCATGTCTTAACAATTTGACCCACTGTGCCCAAATTAAGAATTCTCCGCGGATCAAACTTATACCAGATTAAAGTCCTTCATTAGTACTTTCAAAAGTTAACATCATAATATTACAGAAAATTTCAGAACAACGATATATGGAATTTAGTATTTTACCATGTCTTAACAATTTGACCCACTGTGCCCAAACTAAGAATTCTTCGCGGATCAAACTTATACCAGATTAAAGTCTTTCATTAGTACTTTTAAAATTTACCATCCAAATATTACAGAGGAATTTCAGAACAACGATATATGGAATTTAGTATTTTAGCATGTCGTAACAATTTGACCCACTGTGCTCAAATTAAGAATTCTCCGCGGATCAAACTTATACCAGACTAAAGTCTTTATTTGGTACTTTCAAAATTTACCATCCTAATATTACAGAGGAATTTCAGAACAACGATATATGGAATTTAGTATTTTACCATGTCATAACATTTTGACCCACTGTGCCTAAACTAAGAATTCTCCGCGGATCAAACTTATACCAGACTAAAGTCTTTCAAAATTTACCATCCTAATGTTACAGAGGAATTTCAGAACAACGAATATGGAATTTCTGGTACGTTCTGGTATTAATTTCTGGTACTTATCGTAATAACAGCGCTCTGCTAACGAAAGTGGTTTGTGTCTTTGCTAGTTAAATTCGAATTTATCTTCACGCACATAATAAATTATTGATCAAACAAATGTCTATTTTATGGACCTCGAAAAATTCTATTTTTTGCAAGGGATACACAAATTGGAAAAACGTTGGACTAAGTGTATTGAGCTAAAAGGAGATTATGTTGGAAAATAATTTTTTTTTTTGCAAAAAAAATGTGTTTCATTCAAAAAGTCACGGGCTTTTATTGATCCCCCCTCGTAAGATATGATGTTGTGACCCGAATATGGCTTTGTTTGTTGAAAACTGGTGAAAACATAAACGAGACAGACACCAAAGAAACTAAAAACCATCAGATCTTCAATTCATGAAAGCAAAGCTTGCACGTAACTATATGGATGTTCCAAACATATACATGTTTTCTGATTAATGTTACAGGGGCTGCTTTCTCAGCGTGTATAATAATGGCGAAAGTGTAAAGCTGGAACTACAACACAGTAGCTGCTGTTGGCACGTCCAATCACAGATCAACCTAGGCATACAAATTATACCTAACGGGGTTTCTGAGGCCCAGTCGATTAACGTACTGTGGTTGTAATAAAATAAAGTACAAAAAAATTCAAACAGTTGGGTCGTGAAATTCAGGGGACTCTCAGGGAAACAATGCGAACAGATTTTTAAAACTCCCTTCCATTTATTGCCACACGGCTTCTGGCACCTCCCATACACCCTGAAAAGAAACGGCCCCAGCAGCATATTGCAGGAATCATGTATATGTTTGGAACATTGTTTTCATCAATTGAAGAACTGGCGCTTGTCTGTTTCTTTGTTGTCTGCCACGTATCTGTTTTCAGCAGTTTTCAATAAACAAATCCATATTTGGGACACAAAAATATGTAGTATAACCTATTAATCAATCAATAGCAAACACAATGTGTTTTGACACAAATATACTATGTTTCCGACAAGCTACAAACACGTTATATTTCCATCCAAACACCAACAAAAAAATACATATTTTTCAGTGTGTGGTCATGACCTTGCGTTCCAACATTTTTTTTTGTATTTTTTCTTGTTACATTAATAATTCAAACTCCATCGTCTTATTATCCTTTGTTTGATGTATCAGTAGAGAATATTTATGAAGCTCTCACAAAGAGTTTTTCCAGGCAGCAAGATGATGATTTCGTCTTAAGGTTTTAAGCATCATCAAATAAAACAACCTAAAATGGTGGAAAGGACTTGGAGGGGAAAAGGGATCCTAATATATAATTTGTGTCGGTGTTGTATTTTCTTTTATTCCTTTTAACAAAATGTTAATTTGCCAAAGTGGTGACAAATGGCGAACTTATCCATATTAAGAGAAAAAAAACGTAATTTTCTTAATGTCAATTTTGAATATTTTGTGGCTGGAGGGGCGAAAAAGGATAGAGCTTTAAGGATGTCATCTAACAATTGGAAATTTTTAAACGAAAAACCTTTCAAATCATTTAGGTGGAAATAACAATTCTGTATGTAAGTGAGGGAGGGAATGTTGTGTTTCCTCTTAAGATGATGAAAACGCAAATGATGGCACAGGGTATGAGGTGTTGACAGTAATTGAACATAACGCAGTTTCCAAAACATCCCATGGAGGGTTAGGTGAGAGCATATCACATTCAATGAGCTTGTTTGTTATATTGTTTTGGACACACTAATTGGGACCTGCACTTTAACTGCGATTGCGAACTGAGTAGTTCATATGTCCCATAGATTAATTTATAAAAATGTGATATCCGTCTCAGATGACGTTTCTCTTTAATGAGGAAACGAACTTCTGTCAGCAACACCGAACAAAATCGTAAATTTTTAGTTTTGTGCATTCACGATGTTCATATATTTACATATTTTGAACATTCCCAGTAACAATTTCAGTTGTGTTTGTCAAACCTCAGCGACAGAATTTTCCTCTTGATGTTCAAACACAAGTTCGCTTCCCTTCTATCATTAAACCGATGAACGATTTGACAAATCTATGTAGAAATTAATGTATGATATGTCCATCCATTCTAAATGTCCTGTCACTTTTGAAATTTCTCTATATACATTATTTATCTAATAAAAACCAGTGAAAAATTTTCGTCTAATATATATAGTAACCTAATTTTTCTCCTCGTCCTTTTTTTTATCATTTCAGCATTTACCATTTGACGGCGCGATATCGCCGGATAATGCAGCAGCGGCACAACAACAAAACTACATTGCTGCTGGAGATCAGGCAATGCCAGCAACTGCGTCCCATGGCGATAAAGGCGATCCATTTCATGCTGGACATGCGGCGGCCAAGGATACGCACGATGATGAGGACGGTGATAGTGATCACCCTAAACGATATCCATTGGCTCAAGTGGAATTTGCTAGAGTGAAAACGCCATTCATTATTGGCGTTTGGATATTATCCGCCAGTATAGCAAAAATTGGTGAGTTGCAAAATGTTAAAATTTCTTAAACCAGGAAACAAAGTACAAGGAAAAGTAACAACTAGATACAAACAAGGAGAAACTACTTCTTTTAACGCAAAAATATTTCCTTTGTTACGTATATTCAACGTCTCCTCCAAATAAAAAAAAAACGTTTATAGCTAATGCCGTTTATATTGTTGTCAACGAACTTTCGTTTGCCGCAAATAAATACCTCAATCGAAGTTTAGTTGGTTAAAATTTCGTTCGTGTGGAACACAATTTTTCTTTGCGTGTAGATTGTAGGTAAATGTTAGGTATTTGTGCAGACTAAACAATCACCGATACTAAATCGTGTTACCCTTCGGTTGGGTTTGATTATCTCTTGCGAGGATATAGAATATAATTGCATGCAATTAGAGCAAAAGCGTTTATAGGTCATTTGCCCCAAAAATATTTAAGGCAGCTTGACAAATCCATGACTTTTTGAATAAAAAATATCCGACTAACTCGAACTAAAACTCGGGATTCAACTCCGAGTCCAATTCCGTGTTCAACTCCGACTACAGTTCTGAGTTCAAATCCGACTCTAACTCCGACTTCAATTCAGAGTTCAACTCCGACTCCAACTCCGCGCTCGAACTCAGAGTTCAACAACGACTCCGACTTAGAATTCAACTCCGCCACCAGCACCGACTGTAACTCCGACTTCAACTCCGACTTCAACTCTGAGCTCAACTCCGACTGAAACTCAGAGTTCAACAACGACTTCGACACAGTTCCGGCACTCTAACTCCGACTCCGGCTCCGATTCTAAATCCGACTCCCTACTCCCCAATTAAAACAAACATACTTAAGTGGTTTAATTTTTAAATGAAATACCCATGTAGAAGGCATTTTGGCAACGGCGTGACTTTTTGAATAAAATAATATTTTGCGGTAAAAAAAACGCTTCGTTTTTCCAATGTTTTTTCCTTCCAAATAATCCGGGTTTCTGAAGGTCCTCAAAATAGGCGTTTGTTTCCATGATGATCTCTTCATTCGACCCAAAACCTCTCACTGCCGATCCAATTCTTCAGGTTTGGAAATAGAAAGTAGTCACTAGCCCAATTTATGCATTTTCGACGTAGCATCTACACACCTGTGTGCCGTCGCCAAATGCGTTCGTGTTTGCTTCAAATGAATGTCCATCCTGCCTAACAGCTATGGAAAATATTCCGCGGTGATCGTTTTACCTTTTTCAGGGTATTCGATATAAACGATACCGCATGCAGCCCAAAAACTTGTCCACATGGCGTCGGTAACCAACAGACACACCTTGTGCTTCTTTGGTACATATTCAGCCGCTGAAGTTCACTGTTTTGATTTATCCTGGGTCTCTGAAGCAGTGTGTTGGATCCATGTTTTGTCCGCGGTTAAGAAACGGCACAGAAACTTCTTTAAATTGCAGTTAAACATCGCAAAACACTCCTTTGAAGTGGTCACACAGTTGCGTTTATTGTCGAGTGTGAGCAATCGCGGCACCCATCACGCTGATAGCTTTTTCATGCCCAAATATTCATATAACTTGTGATGTACCCGCTGAGTTGAGATGCCTACAGCCTCAGCCACCTTATGCACATTCATACTCCGTTCTTTCAATATCATTCTATGGATTCTATCCACGATTTCTGGCGTGACGACCTCTTTTGAGCGACCTGAAAGTTCGGTGTCACTTGAGCACAACGGAATTCAGTAAACCAATTTTTAAAACAATTAAAACACCCAACATCGTTTTTTTAACGTAGTTTTTTTGTTTGTGGCTCGATTGTAACATGCAAGACATAGTTGTATAGTTCTCGCCGAGTACTACATTTCTCCTATAGATGTCGCTGACGTGCGACATAATTTTCTAATGAAGTCCTCATTTTACGCAGGTTCTACCCCTAAAATTTAAAAATATTTTTCCTCCTTAAAAACCAGGAACATTGTGCTTTACAAGTATACAGCCTTGTTAAAAAACAAAAATGTTATGTATGACAAGATGTATTGGCAGCTTTAATACAAATATTTTTTCATGATGTTTGCATTTTTACCGCAAAATATTGCATACTTTTTGGCGCTGTCGAAACATTTTTTAAATATAAATTATTCCATACTTTTTACCGCCAATTATAGCATACTTTTTAGCGCTATCGATAAACTTTTTAAATATTTGTCTGGGATAATTAATTTTTAATCTAGTTACTATTGTAAAAGATGCACTGTCGGATGAGATCGCCATATAAAATTGTGTAGTAACAATTATATTAAAGCATCAAATAAGTAATTCTTGTTTTTTTTTTCTGGTGTAGATTCCCCGCATTGTATTTATCAAGCCTTTTCTTGATTTCGGTGTTGGGGATTTTTGCGCAAAAAATAATGCTTGAAATAGTCCTCGACATTCACTTTTCTCCATTTTCTTTGAAATTCACGAAGTTGTCTGCTTTCAATGACTGTCAATCACTAAATAAATGACGCAGGTTGCTGAACAGTTTTCAGTCTATTAACACTTGGTAGTTGACAGGAGCAATGTAGGTTTTTAATTGAATACGAGGCAAGTTCAAAAAGTCACGGTGCTTTCAAATCGTCCTCGTCATCGTTGACCGCAACAGTTGAAATGTTTCGCTCAAACAAAAACCTTTTATCCTGTTGTTGATAACAATATTTTGTTTAGTTTCGTTTAGTTATTTATTTAAACATTTTCATGTAATTCAATGTCTTGTGGTCAATTTAAAATAAAATACAATATTTATAAATTAAGATATGACAGCTTTTACGCCAAACATACGAAACGTTTGTGAACATGTGTCATAGGGTGTACTGAAAACTGAGTTTTTGGAATTTCAATTGTGGGGGTCTCAAAATATTTTACTAGAATTGACGATCGGCTGCTTTTTTGTTCCTTTGTTGGCTGTCACATTTTTGTTTGCAGCAGTTTTTAACAAACAAAGCCACATTTGGGTCAGAAACTCATATATTATAACGTACTAATCATTGTGCCTCTAACATTTAATATTGAATAGCAAACACAATGTGTTTGAACACAAGTATACTATATTTGCGACAAGATACAAATGTTATATATCTGCATTAAAATAACAAACACCGACAGATTTTTCAGCGTGTGGCAGATACAGAGGCAATATTCTCCTCTGTACGCTTTTTGTGGATACGGGTTGGTAGATTGATGTCCAATTAAGAGAAGCCTGCTGGATGGTTCAAACACAATGTGTTTGAACACAAGTATACTATATTTGCGACAAGATTCAAATGTTATATATCTGCATTAAAAAAACCAACTCCTCTGTACGCTCTTTATTATAAACCAACATCGAAAATATTTTTTCAGCTTTTTTTTTTACTTGTAATGCAAATTAAATTTCAGTATCAGTATGGTTAATAATAAATTTCGTATTAATTTTTGGTAAAGTGCTTAAAACCCCCCTAAATAAATTCCTACGCACGGCCCTGGTAATAGTAATGGGTAATTCCCCATTGTCGTAGTCACTACCCATTATTTTCCGATCTCTACACGCTGAAAAAATGGCCTCTGTAGTATATTCTCTCAAGCACATTCTGCAGGAACCATGTCTATGTTTGAAACACACTCCAAATATCCATATATTTGTACGTATTAAACGTACTTATATTTAAATGCAAACATTAGCATGTTTACTTGCAAATATGTATACTTTCCGTGGAACCATATGTGTGTTTCATCCCAAACATCCATACACTTATGTCGAAGCATTCGTGTTTCCTTCCAATACTATTTGTAATCTACTATTTGTAAATCACTGACTGAAAGATTAATGCAAATATACAGTTATACACTTGCAATAACATTAACTTAGGCTGAGTACAATCTCAATTTGCCCTTCTTTTCTTCTTTTGTTAACGACGGAGCATATTGGCCAAAAAATGAAGTAAACAGTATACCAATCACAGCTCTATTTGTATCACAAGCAAAGCTGTATTTGGACCACAAACACATGTAGTATAACATATTAATCATTGTGTCTCAAACATGTAATATTGAATAGCAAACACAAGGTGTTTGGACGCAAGCATACTATATTTGGGACAAGCTGCAAACACACGTTGTATTTGCATCCAAACAGGTAAAACACACCAATTTTTCAGCGTGTACCCATTCCCCACGGCAATAATAATCCAGGGTAACCTATTACCCATGAAATACGAACCCTGCTCGAAACTGAGACTAGTATTGACTGTAGTTTTCAAGCCGTCACGCTCAGGGAAATTAATTTGAATTAACTCTGGTACACTTTAGTGATATTCAATGCGTCATTAATGATAGTGATATTCAATGCGTCATTAATTTTGGTATATTGTTAATATGTTCCAAGATAAGTCAGTGAAATTTGGAAAACGTTATTTTTGGCCACCCTAAGTTTAAATATAAGTCTTTATCGGTGTTGTATCATAAGGGGGGATCAATAAGCCCGTGACGTTTTGAATGCAACAGTTTTTTACCAAAAAAAATTTGTTTTTCAACATCATCTCCTTTTATTTCAATACACTTAGTCCAACGTTTCTCCAATTTTTGTATCCCTTCCGAAAAAATAGAATTTTTCGAGGTCCATAAAATAGGCATTTGTTTGATCAATATTTTCATCGTTGGAGATAAATCTCGTTCCACCGAGCCATTTCTGTAGGTTTGCAAATAGGAAATAGTCACTGGGGGCTAAATTCGGAGAATATGGCGGATGAGATACCAATTCGTAGCCCAATTCATGGAATTTTGCCATTGACACTATACACTAGCGTGTCCCATCAATAAAATTATTTGTCTTTTTGTTCAAGCTTTATTTCAAAGCTTATAGGGTAAAGTATTTTTGAGGGTTTTTTCAGATTTTCCGGGCGTTTAATGAATTTTACTTAAAACTCGGACAATAACCACGATTTTCTTAGTTTGTAAGTCAACATTTTTGAAGCTAAAGGTCCAAACTTTTATTGTATATGCACAAAACACCAGTTTTGGCAATGATTTTCCTCAATAAGGTACCACGTATTAAATTTTTTCGTAAATTTTGGGTAAATTTTGTAAATAACGCTTTATATCTTTTAAAATTCCTATGAAAGTTTAAAAAACTAATGATTCACTTTAAAAGACGTACAAATACCAAGCAATTTTGTAAACAAAAATTTAGAATTTGCAGTTACTGTTCCAAAGTTATACAATTTTAAAGTCTTTTACCCATTGTATGAACCGAAAAATATTATAAACTGTTTGCCATTTTTGCATCGGATTTGCTGTAAATTTCTATGAAAATTTAAAATACTAATGATGCACTTTAATAGATGGGTAAATTCCAAGCAATTTTGTAAAACAGAGTTTTGAATTTGCAGGTACTGTTCCAGAGTTATGCCCCTTTAAAACTCTTTACCCATTGTATGAACCTAATAATATTATAAACTGTTCGTCTTTTTTCATCGGATTTGCTTTGAACATATCATTGTTGAAAAAATCTACATGCGCTAAGTAACGACAAAGAATTACACGTAGCAAAAAATGGCCCCAGCAACATATTGCAGGAACCATATATATGATTGCTTGCAAACATATATATGTTGCGTGCTATATGTTGCTGGGGCCGTTTTTTTTTGCGCGTAACTCTTTGCCGTTACTTAGCGCACGTAGATTTTTTCATGAATACAGTGTTTAAAGCAAATCCGATAAAATATTGGCAAATAGTTTATAGTAATATTAGTTTCATACATTGGGTAAAGAGTTTTAAAATGCCATAACTCTGTAACAGTAACTGCAAATTCAAAATTTTTTCTACACAATTGCTTGGCATTTATCCGTCTTGTAAAATACATCTTTAGTGTTTTATATTTTCATAGAAATTTAAAGCAAATCCGATGCAAAAACAGCAAATAGTTTATAGTACTTTTAGGTTCATACAATGGGTAAAGAGTTTTAAAATGCCATAACTCTGTAACAGTACCAGCAAATTAAAAATTTTTTTCTATAAAATTGCTTGGAATTTATACATCTTTTAAAGTGCATCATTGGTTTTTTAAATTTGCATAGGAATTTTAAAGGTTATACAGCGTTACTAACAAAATTTATCCAAAATTTACGAAAAAAATTTAATACGAGGTACCTTATTGAGCAAAATCAATGCCAAAACTGGTGGTTTATGCATGTACAATAAAAGTTTGAACGTTTTGCTTTAACAATTTTGACTTACAAACTAAGAAAATCGTGGTTATTGGCCGAGTTGTAAATAAAATTCAAAAAAACCTCCTGAATATCCGATTTTTGTGGGAAATTCGACTTGTGCGACCTCTAAACCTCTTCTGAAAAATCTGAAAAAAATCTGAAAAATACTTTACCGTATAAGCTTTCCATCAACCTTGAGCAACCATGAAAATCGAAATAGAAAAATTTTTTGGGACGCACTACTATACACGTGTGCACTTGTACGTTTATGGTCAATTGAGAGCAAACGCGGCACCCATCTTGCAGACAGCTTTCTTAAACCCAACTGATCATTTAAAATCGAAACCACACTGCCATATGAAATGCCTATGGGATCAACAATCTCGAGCACTTTTACTCTTCGATCGGCCAATACTATATCGTTGATTTTTTCGACATTTTCGGGTGTTTTGAGCGCAATTGGCCTTCCAGAACGTTCAGCGCCATTTGTACTTGTGTGACCACAACGAAAGTCAGTAAACCACTTTTTTACCATTGAAATCGATGGTGCAGAGTCCCCATAGTATTTGTCAAGCTTTTCCTTGGTTTGATTGACGGTTTTTTTTTCAAACAACGAAGAAGTGACAATTTAATTTTAATACTCCTTTGTCTTTTGGGAATTCAAAAACGGTGTCCTGTTCTATTACAAAAGTTGTAATTAAAAACAAAACAATACAAAAACTTTCTAAGTTGTTTAAGTATTGACCCTGAGAAGGTATTACAGCAATTGCTATACAATAGACATTGAACTGACACCAATACCATAGTGACCGAAACAATCCCAGCGGCGGAAGTCATGACCTGCAAGGCCTGAAATCATGACCACACAGGCCTTCTTTAAAATACGGAAGGCCTTCCCTGCACATTACCGCCTCCTTTCTTTTGAACATTGCGTGAGATTGGGAGGCATGACCTTCCTTGCCCATTGCCTAAAGAAGGCCTTAGAAGGCATGCAAAGAGGAAGGCCTTAGAAGGCATTTACTTTAATTTATTATTGTTAAACAAAAATATAATTACAATAATTTATTTTATCACAAAATCCATATGGGCATTTCCACAGAAAGGTCCACCTTTTGTCACATCACGTCACCCTCGATAATTACTTATATTTTGGGACCAGTTAGTTTGATTGTCTTCTTTTCTTTTACTAAATATATAGTTAGTTACATTCTGTATTTAGGAAAAGAATGTAAAACAATCGTACCACATGGTCTTAAAATATAAGCAATTAACGAGGGTGACGTGATGTGACATAGGGTGGCACTTTCTCTGGAAATGCCCATATCCACTTCTACATATTTATTTATAAGTATGTATGTATCTATGTTAGAAAGTTTTACCACGCCCAACTTCAAACTCAAAATTTTAAAAATACCCTGGAAAATATTAATAAACCATATAATTTTAAAATTTGTATGAAATTTTCCAATCGGAAAAGAAATTTCTCAGAATTGTAAAAAATGTTCTTCTTGGTTATATCTGAAAAAAAATTCATATCTGAGACATTACAAAAGAACCATTCGCATGCCTTATTTGTGGAAGACCTTGCGACAGACGCGCTTAATTTTCTTAGATTGCTTTCATGTATAAGTAGTTCCTTATTGTGTCATTCAGCGAATGTAATACACGGTGGGTCATGTAAAATTTAGAATTTGAACTCCACTCCCCTAACACATCCTTTATTCGGGGATATTCCGCAAAAAAATTTAATTTTTAAAATTTTGGTACGAACATTTTTCTTATTTCAATGGCAGATTGACATATTTTAATCTTTAGTCGACTTCAGTAAATACGTGTTTCCGCTGTTTTTTTTATTAAATTCGCATTAATTCGAGTTTTACCAATAATCCAATACGGTGGGAACAAACATTACGTTCTAAACAGGGCAAAATGGGTATAAAATCGTGTCTTCTGAAAGAACATCATTGTTGTATAGACATCCCTTTTTAATTTTGTAATACATTTTCCGAGGTGCTCTGGATGGATCAAATTTTTAATATTTAGAATTACTGCAATCTGACTTTTACATCACAAAAGACTCCGTACCAAAAACTTAAAAATGTTTTTTTTTAAGGAATATCCCTGAAAATAGGCTGTGTCAGGACAATGTCTTGACAAGTTTTATATACCGTTGGACGCGCCATTAAAATTCCTTTCATATGATACTAATACTGTATTTATTGTCTTTAGCTAAAGTACAAATGTTTTGGAAAAACAAAAAAAAAACCTTTTCAAAACCGGTCCAGCTCACAGGATCTTAATGCTGGTAATCATCAGAAAACTAACCAAGGTACATTTTGAGGGGTGAACAAAAAACACTTCTTTCCCACCATACAATGTGAGTTGGTATAATGTACATGCTTCCAAGCGTGGTTTTCACGAATTGAAGAACTGCTAATTTTTTGTTTCTTTATTGTCTGTCACGTTTTTTCCTAGCAGTTTCCAACAAACAAAGCCTTATAAGCTACAACAACATATACTACATTACAACACCAACATATATTGTATCGTATATTGCAACAACATATATAATAACCTATTTAATCACTGTGTCTCGAACATGTAATATTGAATAGCAAACACAATTTGTTTGGAGACAAATATACTATATTTGCAACGAGCTACAAATACTTTATATTTACATCCAAACAACAACAAAATGCAGATCTTTCAGCTCGTAGATTATTAGTTAAAGGTTAGAAATTTACAAAATGAGTCGCTTTACGCTTGAAGAAAATTGGGAAATATTAAAAACTTTCTACCAAAGTTCTGAGTCCTTAACTCAAACTGAAACAAATCTACGAAATAAATTCGATGCAAAATCTGTATTTTTTCTGGTTTGGATGTTTATGAATCACTGACTGAAAGAATAATGCAAAAATACAGTTAAATAAATAAAATAAATGGCTTCTCACAATCAGTGAGCTGTGTGCGTTCTAGTTTTACACTCACTGATTGGGACCTATAGTTTTACACCGGCTCCGAAGAAACTTTTTTATGGCAAAATACTCGATAGTGTCACCGTCACTAAGCGAGGTGACCGCCGTCGAAAGAAATTTAAGGTCGTCAGAGGAGGTATCGAACCCACACACTGTAAGTTAGTTAGAAGTCATTTGCTTCATTAAAATATGTTACTAAACACAGCACGAAAAACTGATGAAAATGTGGAAAGCAAACATGTTTGGTATTTCTGCAAAAATATGTATATTATTTCTGCAAACATATGTTTGTTGTTTCTGAAAACATGTGTTTGTTGTTCCTGCAAAATTATGTTTGTGTTTTCTGTAACTATACGTTTGTTATATTGCTGCAAAAAGGTGTTTATTATTTCTGCAATCATGTGTTTGTTATTTCTGCAAACAAATGTTTGTTGCTTCTGCGAACATGTGTTTGTAATTTCTACAAATATATGTTTGTTGTATCCGAAAATATATGTTTGTTATTTCTCTAAACATGTGGTTGTTGTTTCTGCAAACAAAGGTTTGTTATTTCTGCAAACATATGCTTGTTATTCCCGCAAAACAAATGGTTGTTATTTCTGCACACATATGTGTTTGTTATTTCTGCAAACATTTGTTAGTTATTTCATCAAACAAATGTTTATTATTTCTGCAAACATGTGTTTGTTGTTCCTGCAAAAATATGTTTGTGTTTTCTGTAAATATACGTTTGATATTTCTACAAAAATATATTTATAATTTCTGCAAACATATGTTTGATATTTCTGCAAACATATGTTTGTTGTTTCTGCAATCATGAGTTTGTTATTTCTGCAACTAAATGTTTGTTGCTTCTGCAAACATGTGTTTGTCATTTCTACAAATATATGTTTGTTATATCCGCAAATATGTATGTTATTTCTGTAAACATGTGGTTGTTTTTCTGCAAACATATGTATGTT
Source organism: Phaonia tiefii (assembly GCA_963931995.1). Classification (NCBI taxonomy): domain Eukaryota; kingdom Metazoa; phylum Arthropoda; class Insecta; order Diptera; family Muscidae; genus Phaonia; species Phaonia tiefii. The sequence goes on from OZ008368.1 coordinate 246,527,519, forward strand.
GTTTCTGCAAACATTTTTGTTATTTCTGCAAACTTGTGTTTGTTATTTCCGCAAACAAATGTTTTTTATTTATGCAAACATATGCTTGTTATTTCCGCAAAACAAATGTTTGTTTATTTCTGCACACATATGTGTTTGTTATTTCTGCAAAGATATGTTTGTTATTTCCTCAGACATATGTTTGATATTTCTGCAGACATATGTTTGTTATATCTGCAATCGTATGTTTTGTTATTTCGGCAAATATGTGGTTGGCAAACATATGTTTGTTATTTCTGCAGACATATGTTTGTTATTTCTGCAGACATATGTTTGTTACTTTTGCAAATGTCTGTTTGTCATTTGTGCAATCAACTGTTAGTTATTTCTGCAAACAAATGTTTCTTATTTCTGCGAATATACACGCTGAACAATCTGTCTTTTTTGTTGTTTGGATGCAAATATAAAGTGTGTTTTGAGCTTGTCACAAATATCATATACTTGTGTCCAAACATGTTGTGTTTGCTATTCAATATTACATGTTTGAGACACAATGATTAATATGTTGGAATATATGTGTTTGCGACCCAAATATATCTGAGTGTGTTTCTTGTACTGTTTGTGGTCTCTGGAGAGCAAGAGAATAAAAGAGGGACACCGAGATAGTCTACCTTGTAAGTGTGTATCTGTAGTTTCGCATTATTCTCTCAGCCAGAGAGTGATAAATATTCCTGAATGTGTGTGCAAATTGCAGAAGTCAGTGTTTCTTATTTTGGCTGATGTATTGCGTTTTAGTTTCATGTAATCAGTCGTCATTGCTGCATCGGACAGAGGATAGCAAAGGCGCTTGATCAGTGAAAATAGAATAAACGAAGGCTCGGACGCTTAAATGGTTGTTGATGTTACTTTGGTTTTTGTGTATGTGTTTCGTATATATGTATGTGTGCTACCAAAGTGAGAAACAATTTTAAGGAAAGAAACTGGTAAAGGCAAAAACGTGAAGCCCTTTGTCTGTCCGAGCCTTTACTGAGAAAATCGGAACGGCGAAAATAAACGCTTGGCTTGCATGAACTAGATTTGTATATAAATATATTCTTTGTGTACCAACGCATAGCTGGAACCTTCCGAAAACAAAAACGCGAGAGACAACAAAGAAAGGAGAAGCAAAAGAGCAGCAGATTCTCATTTCATGAAAAAAAAAACAAATAATGCATTCAATGCACCTAAATGTAAAAAAGGCCGTTTTAAATTTTGAATTTTTTGTATTAATTATTAATCAATGTGGATTTGTATTGATAAAATTAATTATAGTAAATAATACATACATATATATTGAAATCAAAGAATAATTCGTTTTTAAATAATATTATGTTTGAGGGGAAATATGCATATGTTTCCACGTAAACATGATGCTGTCGACATTTAACACAAGTGAGTTTGGGATTTGCAAACATATGAATGTTTGAAGTGTGTTCCAAACATATACATGGTTCCTGCAGAATATGGTTGGGAGAATATGTTAGAGAGGCCGTTATTTCTCAGCGTGTATGTTTGTTATGTCTGCCATCAGATGTTTTTTTATTTCTCCATACGTACCATATGTTTGTTATTTTTGCTATTTTACTTTGTTATTTCTGCAAACATGTTTCTGCAAACATATGTTTGTTTTTACTACTAAAATGTATATATTTGCAAACATGTTTGTTATTTCTGCATTCAAAGCTTGGTGCTTTATCAAACATGTTGTCTGTTATTTTATCAACGCTGCAAACAGTTTGTTGTTACATCAGGACATTTGCTATAATGGCATACAAATTGTCTATCACTACACGGCATCAAACATTGTTTGCTGTTAATATCAAACTTTATGTGTTTGAGTGTTCTTACTGCTACCTTCCTAGTTTGTAAAAATTTTGCATGGACATTTTTGAATATTGTCTCGATTTTTTGTTGTTGTCCAATTTAATATGTATTAGGCGACAGGAATTGCGGCTATCAAACGAATTTTCTACGTGATGTCATTAAGAGGCTTTAATTTTTGCAAAAGAAAATAACTGGATGTTTAGTTTTAATACTCATTTGATTGGGGAATTTAAATGAGATGTCATTATACGATTCTAGGAAAAATTTGAAATTTGAATACAAAAAATCAAAGAAAATTTAAACAAAAACTTTAAAATTAATTTAACATTGATCGCCTTTGACCAGTAACAGCAATCCCTTCTCCAATATTTGACTAAAAATGAGAAATCAGTGGTCTAAAGTGCTTCATTCAAAGAACACGATTGTGACAGAATCGAAGGCCATTAATATGTAAATCAGTTTCTTCCAGAACTTTTTTCCCCGACAGTAAACAACTATTAGTTTAAAATAATTTGGCTAACAGGCACACAAATGCTACCATACCCCGAATATAAAATACTTGTAACACATTTTTATTTATAAAGAAGGTTATGGGTTTTTATAGGTCTTAAAGTTTAAAATTTAAAAAAAAACACAGATAAATTGAATTTATTTGATAGATACTATTTTGCGATATTATCCGAATTTGGGGTAGTGTAGTCTCACTGGTTGTGAGAAGCGCTCACCACTCCCTTCATGGGATTTAATGGAAAACAGGGGGTTATTTTAGTGTCAACGGAACTCTACAGATTTGACAGCAAAGGAACCCCACATGCCGGTATTTTGTCGTCTTTGTTATGCACGCTGAAAAATAACGGCTTCTCTAATATATTCTCCCAAACATATTGTGCAGGGACCATGTATATGATTGGAGCACACTTCAAACATTAATATGTTTGCAAGTCCCAAACTCACCTGTGTTTAAATGTAAACAGCATCATGTTTCCTGGCAAACATGGGATGTAACGGAAACCATTTTTTTAATGAGAAAATGAAAAACCTTAACAGGCAATATATCGTCCCGAAAAATTAAAGTATGGATTAGTAAGCAGACACTTTAACCGTACATTAGTAAATTGACCCTGAAAGTAGAATACCCACAGCTGTCTGAGTGTGTTGGATTTCTTTGTAATCCCTTCATGAAATGCATTGGGAGTTTATTTTCTTCAATGTTAAACAATTAAATGATTCAAAATTCATCGGATGATAAACTTAAACTATGAAAACTTTATAATCCATAATCCACCATCTATATTATTCTATAACATGGCGTAGAGTGCGCCGACAATTGTGAGGAATATTTAGTGTATCTTAATGTACTTACTAGTTTCGAGTTTCAAAACTGTTTAAAACACGAACTTATTGCAGTTCTCTGGTTAAAGTCAGAACTTTACTTTTTTACGAATCATTTTTGTCGAAATGTCACTTTATCATTGAATTCATCTTAATATTAGAGGAATTAATGACGAGTTATTGTTGCTCGTTTGCGAAAATTAGCATATAAGTGATAAGATTTAATGAATGACTTGAGAATTTCAAATCTTTTATTTGAAAATCGTAAACAAAAGTTTGAGGGTGAAATAAGAGAAAAGTAAATTTGCTGAAAATTGTATTTGCTGATTTTGAAATGAATTAATTCAATGGAAAGTTTTATTTAAATTATACAAATCGGACTGATCATTGCGGGCGAAAGATTCTACAAGTCTTTAATCCGTGAAGAAGCTTCTCAAAATACTATTCGGAACCGGTGGAAAACTGTAGGTCTCAATCAGTGAGTATACAACTAGAAGGCGTACAGCTCACTGATTGTAAGAAGCTGTCCTCAATCCCTTCATGGGATATAATTGGAAACCATTATTATTATTGAATCCGTAAATGATTTAAATGAATTTCATTCGCACTTCATTAGACTCAAAAATTGAAAACATTTTACCCCTTTTTCCAAATTTCAACTGGATTTCAATCGTGTACGCCATTTTAATGAATTGAAAAAACGTGTATAAAAAATGTTGTTCATCGGAGTGCTCGAGCAGCAAATGCTGCACACGCTTTATGTGATGGAGTGTGCTCGCATGAGGACTCTTTGTGTAGTGTGTTCGAAAACGGAGTTGCACCGTTTCCTAACTCTCCAGTGTTTACACTTAACACGATCATAGGTTTTTTCTTGTTCTATGAGATCAAAATTATGATAGAATCGTGTCTAAATGATGCCGACATTATTCAATGTATTGACATTTTGTCGATTTCTTAGCATAATTTTATAAATATTTGCGCTTTAATTACATTACACTGTGGAATAAAATTAAACTTGTTCGAAAATAACAAGGTTCTGACAAAGGATTCTGGTAGAGGGGGTAAACAAAAATATAAAAAATAAAATAAATGGTTTCCCGTTACATCCAACGAGGGGATTAGGGAGAGCTTCTCACAACCAATGAGCTGTGCGCGTTCTATTTTTACACTCACTGATTGGGACCTACAGTTTTACACCGGTTCCGAACGGTATGTTGAGATGCTTTTTCATGGCTAAATACTCGATTGTGTCGCCGTCACTAAGCGAGGTGACCGCTGTCGAAAGAAATTTAAGGTGGTCAGAGTAGGGATCGAGACCACGTCCTCATGCACAAGAGCCGCGCACACTACCTTTGCACCACCGACGGCCACAAAAATATACGTGTTTGAAAGTTTACGTCTGCATTTTTTGAATTTTTGGGGTTCAATTTTTTCCTTTTTGCACATTCTTATGATGACTCGGCATAGGAAACATGTTATCCTTACATTTTAGATATAGGATGCGTTCAATAATTTTATTTAAAAATTTACGAGAAACATTTTTGTGGAATACTTCAACTCTCTACCGTCTCAATATATGGCTCTTTTTTTGTTCTTTTTGTGGAAAAGGGTAAAAAACACCCCTAAAACATGGGTGTACCGGGTTAAAATGTACTACAAAAATATTCCTCTTAAATTATACTATAAATTTCTTAACACTAAAGGTCAAAACTAAACTTGAATGCCTACAATAAGTCGAAACTGAAAATCCATTTAAGGGTTAATTTCGTACCGATTCCGAGTTGGCGCTAAAATGTCCCACAAAACTGCACCTTAAGGGGTTGGTGTGTATTGAAAAAATATTCTACGTAAAATTTCACTATAACTATAAGTCAGAAGAACAAAAAAGGATGTGCGTGAAGATAAATTCGTATTTAAAATAGCAAAGACTCAAACCAATTTACTTAGCAGAACGCACTTTATTTTAAAGTTAAAACGGCAATTTATTGATTTTTTCAATTAAATAATCGATTCAGAAATTGAAAATACAGTAATTAATAAAAATACACTCCAAGCTAAATATATTTGCTGCACAAACTAATATATATGCAACCAAATCCCTAATATTTCTGAAGGTCCTTGGGAAATTCTAGATATTATATTTCGAAGACACTTCTTAAGGACTATCGACTGGCATATGTTTGGTTCGTGGAGAATTCTTCGTTTGGGCACATTGGGCGAAAAACTGTTTTCGTATATGAAATTCAAAATGAAACATTTTCGATTCTGAAGGTCTTCTGAAATATGTGGTTGGCATATTCTGGAAGGATGTGTCAAGCACTACCCAACTGCACATATTTGGTTCTTGGAGAATTCTTCGTTTGACCACAGTGGGCCAAAATCTTGCACAGGGACCTCAGACAGAAAATTTAAAATTCTGAATTTCTGAAGGTCCTTGGGAAATTCTAACTTTTATATTTCGAAGACACTCCTTAAGGACTGACTATCGACTGGCATGTGTTTGGTTCGTGGAGAATTCTTCGTTTGGGCACAGTGGGCGAAAAACTGTTTTCGTATATGAAATTCAAAATGAAACATTTTCGATTCTGAAGGTCTTCTGAAATATGTGGTTGGCATATTCTGGAAGGATGTGTCAAGCACTACCCAACTGCACATATTTGGTTACTGGAGAATTCTTCGTTTGACCACAGTGGGCCAAAATCTTGCACAGGGACCTCAGACAGAAAATTGCAAATTCTGAATTTCTGAAGATCCTTGGGAAATTCTAGATTTTATATTTCGAAGACACTCTTTAAGGACTATCGACTGGCATGTGTTTGGTTCGTGGAGAATTCTTCATATGACCATATTTTGCCCTAATAGTCCCACTATATGTGACATATTTAAATCCCAATATTAGGGATTTGGTTGCATATATATTAGTTTGTGCAGCAAATATATTTAGCTTGGAGTGTATTTTTATTAATTACTGTATTTTCAATTTCTGAATCGATTATTTAATTGAAAAAATCAATAAATTGCCGTTTTAACTTTAAAATAAAATGCGTAACAGAGCTCTGTTAGTTGCATAACAGAGCTCTGCTAAGTAAATTGGATTTGTGTCTTTGCTATTTTAAATACGAATTTATCTTCACGCACATCAAAAAAGGGCCATATATTGAGGCGGCACAGGGTTAAAGTAGTCCACAAAAATTTTTCTCGTAAATTTTCACATGAAATTGCTGAATACATCCTATCCAAAATATAAGGAAAACATGGTTTCCTATGCCGATTCGTCATAAGAATGCGCAAATGGGGGCAAATTTCATCAGCCTTAAAAAAATTCAGACGTAAACTTTCAAAACGCAGATACACGTATATTTTTTTACCCCCTCTAACAGAATCCGCTGTTAGAACCTTGTATTTTTTTTGTGTTCCACAGTGTTATTATTAATAGGCAATACAAGTATTGTGTTTTGGTTGCGAGTGTGCTCGACGAATAAATCGATTAAGACCTGTGTTTAAATGTAAACGGCATCATGTTTCCTGACAAACATGTATGCTTTTACGTGGAAACATTTGCGTATTGCACCCCCTTTCTTTGTTGTCTTTCACGTTTTTGTTTTCGGAAGGTTTCAGCTATGCGTTGGAATATATATATATACAAATGTAGTTCATGGAAGCCAAGCGTTTATTTCACAATTTTATTTTCTCAGTAAAGTCTCGGACAGACAAAGGGCTTCACGTTGTTGCACTTTCCAGTTTCTTTCCTCAAAATCGTTTCTCACTTTGGTAGCTCACAAACATATGTATGAAACACATACACAAAAACCAAAGTAACATCACAAACCATTTAAGCGTCCGAGGCTTCGTTTATTCTTTTTTCACTGATCAAGCGCTCTTGATATCCTCTGTCCGATGAAGCATTGACGGCTGAATACATGAAACTAAAATGCAATGTATCAGCCAAAACAAGAAACACTGACTTCATCTGCAATTTGCACGCACTTTCAGGAATATTTATGACTCACTGACTGAGAGAATAATGCAAAAATACAGAAACACACTTACAAGATAGACTCTCTCGTTGTCCCTCTTTTATTTTCTTGCTATCGAGAGAGTATAAACAGTACAACAAACACAAATGTATTTGTATCACAAACACATATATATTTGTGTCACAAACACATATATTATATCATATTAATCATTGTGTCTCAAACATGTAATATTGAATACCAAACACAATATGTTTGTACACAAGTATATTATATTTGCGTCAAGCTACAAACACACTTTATAGTTGCATCCAAACAACAACAAAATACAGATTTTTGAGCGTGTGGAATTTCTTTTTATCTACGCTGCTCTTCTTTATCTAAAGATGATGGGTGTTAAGACTATTGCCGTGGCAATGGCGGTTCGAGGGAAATTTCCAAGTACTCTTAGGGACATCCGTCCACCGGCCCTTCATATCACAGTAAGATGAGCTTCGGATAATGGTCTTGGGGTGAAAACAAACAAGACGAAACTGGCTCTCTGCAGCAGGCATGGCAACTGTTGTACTTATGTATTGAATTTCCTTTCTCTAAATGTCATTCTACATTTATTAACACTAGACACTGTAGCTACACGCTCATAAATATCGGCCCCAGCAACATATTGCAGGAAACCTGTACATGTTTGCAAGCACTGTTTTCATGAATTGAAGATTTGCTGCTTTTTTGTTTTTTCGTTGGCTGTCTCGTATTTGTTTTTAGCGGGTTTCAACAAAAAAGCCACATTTAGTTCTCAGAAAAATATATTACAACCTATTAATCATTGTGTTTCAAACATGTTATATTGAATAGCCAACCCAATGTGTTTGGGCACAAGTATAGTATATTTGCGACAAGCTACAAACACGTTATATTTGCATCCAAACAACAAAAATAATCTGATTTTCAGCGTGTAGGCAGCATGCGACGGCTACTGCTGTTAGACTTACGGAACTGGTACTTTGTTCAGAAAATGGCTTCGGACTCAGTGTCATTCTCAACACAGTGCCTGACCTTTCACGTACTGTCGATTACACTTTGGCCGACCCATTCCTTGACAAGAACTCTTATACCTCACAATCAGATCAGAATGGAATGGTCGCATCCCTGGACACAGGAGATTCACGAAATTTTATATAGATGGTTCAAAACTTGACGATAAAGAACGATTTGATTGGTGTCTTTTCTAATGACCGAGGTACGTACATCGCGAAAAGACTGCCTGACCTCTGTAGAGTCTACCAGGCAGAACATTTTTAAAATTAGAGAATTTGTGGAATCCCTGAGAAGTAATATTCTGACTAAGGGCGGAATCAATAATAGGGAATTAAGTACATTCCCAGCTGATGTGGTCCGCCACAACTTGAAACGCACTAACACCCTACTGTTGTTATCGCGACTGGACGTCTCCCTTATCGTGCCTGTCATGACGGGTCCCTGTATTCATTGGGACGACACGCAGAGAGACTGAAAGTCTTGAATTATCAAAATTTTTGTAGCGTATTTTTTTTTCACGGCAGCATTTTGAAATTCCGATAATTTCTACGTTTTCTTCCCACTTTTTCAATTTACATGGAAATACTATCAAATATATATAAAGGGTGTCTCAATAAGAATGCACCTTTTAATTTTAAAATAAAAACACGTATTTTTTTGAGATGGTTGTGATTTTTTTATTGGATTGTAAAGAAGACATGTTCCGATTAAGTATGGAATAAAATATCCGTCAAATGGCCCACACGTCTCTGATGACAGGCCATTACTCTTTTCATGAAATTTTCCATGACTTATTCACAGAGATGTGGCTGTATCTCTCCGATGATGCACTGGATCTCGGATTTGAACACAGGGATTGTTTCTGATTTATTCGCATATACCCGAGATTTCACTAAATCCCAAAGAAAGAATCGCACAGTAGTTGTTGCTGCAATAAATCAATTGTTTCCTGCGCGATGTGGCCGGTGGCGCCGTCCTGCTGAAACCACATGTCGTCCAGACCCATGCCCATTCAGTTGAGGCCACAAAAACTCCGTTATCATGTTCCTATAACGAATGCCGTTCATAGTCACTGCAATTTCGGTCTCACCTTCAAAAAAGTAAAGCCCAATCACGCATTTGCACGAGGGTTTTCTGAGCCCCAAATTCGAAAATTTTGTGTATTCACGAAGCCTTTCACATGGAAATGCGCTTCATTGGAGAAGATGACTTTTTGATGTGTTAACATCTATAGGCACGGGTAGACCAATCTATCAAAGTGAAGACATGCAAACAACACACAGATTTAGCATCACATACGTGGTTGTTGTACAATTATTGTCTTTGCCGGAAAATAAGTATGACGGTATTGTTGTAGCGGCAGCGAACAAACAAGCAGGTCGTCGTCGCCAAAGAGTTTTGAATAGTATAGAGAACTCATGGATCGAATTGTATGCCTCAAAAGCACTGGCGACAACTGGCGAATGATTCAAAACGTATTACTCTCTTTTTGTCATAACATGGCCCATTCATAATATTGATGTGAAACATTGATGTCTTTTAAAACATTTATACTTTTTGTATTGTTTTATGTAATAACATTGGCGAAATGGTGCATTTGTATTGAAATATTCTATAAAGAGAATAAGACTCGTTTATGCTCTTTTACTCAGACTCTCTACATGAGAGCGGAAAAGCGTGCAATAAGTTCACTATACTATTCAATACTTTTTGTCGTCGCTCTGTTTAAGGCAAAACAAAAACAATAATTTCAGTGAGCTAGATATTGCCTTATTTATTTTAATAATATTACATTTAACGTTAAAGCAGATGTAAGAATAAAGAAAGTGCAATAGCAAAAGAGCCTTTAGCACAAAACCTATCCTTTTTTTATTTTCTAATGTAACATTTACTAATGTTTTCATTGAAATTGAACAGGTACCGTATAATAAAAAGGTGTTAACACATCGCCCTTGAGTCCGAACACTCATTGGTTTTTTTTTGAAAAATTGGCATTGACTTCACTTTGCTCCAATACCCATTGAACGAATTGCCGGCGCTTTCTATGGCCTGCTGGTTTGAGGTCTTGAGTAATCTGAATTTTGTATGCATGCATTGTATGCTTCGTGAAATTGGAAGTTGTTGAGAACGATGCCGAATTGATGTTTTCGGGGGTTCGACTCACTCTTGTTTACAGCAGCATATGTTTTAAAGCAACCGATCGATACGTTGACGCACAGGAGTCTTACTGTCCATAACCGATCCAGTTTCTTTAAATTTGTTGACCACTCTTTGAATGGTTGACTGAAATTTCTTCGAAGTTTGCGAGCGGTCTTAACATAACTTTCCAAATTTTTGTAATAAGTTTTCACACTTATAACGCGTTGTTCTTTCGTAAAGCGCTCCATTTTTAATAATTAGAATAAACATATGTGACAGCTGTCAAATTTCAGAGTTGCCACTTGTACAAAAAGAACATGGCACTACATTAAAAAAGTGCATTCTTACTGAGACACCCTTTACAATAAATATAATTAAAAGTTAATTCGCGAACTACAATGACAATTTCCCGAAAAATCGCAAAAAATATGCTTGATCAAAATTCAAAATGCTGCCATTAAAAAAAGTGTTCTTTCAAAATTTTGGAAATATATTTTTCGGATTGTGCTCATCGTGACACATCATTTTAGTCCCATATTGGCAAAAAAAATTTTTTGTTTTTCCCCAAACACACTAGGAATCGAAACTTCAACGACCGGTAGGTAGGAAACCCTCGAATACAAAAAATTGACGTTCCCGTAATCAGCTCATCAATACGCATCTTTTAAGGCCCTTCCTCCAAAAAAATTGTCCAGTACACCCTAATGTTCATATCTATATTGATTTAGAGAATATCAACACCATCATCTTTTTAATGTTATCCTAAATGTTGTGATTGTTCCACCCAAAAAGCTATTCAAGTAACGAAATACCGAGGTTCTAGTATTGATATCTAAGTTTTCTCTAAGTGCTAAAGTTATATAAATATTTAAATAAAAATCAAATATTTATAAACTGTAAACTTATGTATAGTTATTTCATCAAAAACATTATGTGTTTCCTTCCAATAATATAGTTGTTTGATCACGAACATATTGTGTTTTTGACGAGAATTATCCACTGGCAAATTCACTATGTTTGCTGGCAATAATATAATTTGTGTGTCGTAAACATATTCTATTTGACGTGAATTATAATAAATTTTCTAAATTTATAATTATTTTATTTTATTTTTAGCTATAGATAATCGCATGAGCTTACACAATTATGGAAACAGTGAGCTATCAGAAAAATTATAATTTTAAAATATATATTCAACTAAATCACATAATTTTATTTTTTTTTTACTTTATAATGTTGCTTTTCATTTCATTCTTTAAACTGTCACGACGCACCAATGATACAATTGTATAAGTAACTACTGCATTAGTTGAATAGACACGGAACTGACGAATGCCTGAATTTGTACTACGTAATGTCTGAATTACTACTACGGAATTGGAAAGACCGTGTTCAAAACACCCTTCTAAGAGGGTTGTGCCGCATTGTGTAGACTTGCCTGGCTGTACTCTCAAAGGCCTACTTCTTTTGCGGATATGGGCATTTCCACAGGAAATCCAACTTTTTGTCACGTAACGTCAGCCCCGTTAATATCTTATATATTAGGACCAGGCAGTTCGATTGTTTTCTCTTCTTTTACTAAAAATAGAGCTGCTTACATTATGTATTTAGTAAAAGAGGAAACAATCGAACTACCTGCACGCTGAAAAATAATGGTCCCAGCCACATATTGCAGGAACCAGGTATATGTTTGCAAACATTGTTTTCGTGAATAGAAGATCTGCTGCTTTTTGTTTCTTTATTGTCTGCCACTTTTTTGTTATCAGCAGTTTTCAACAAGCAAAGCCACATTTGGGTCACAAATGCAAATATTATTATTAATCATTGTGTCGCAAACATGTTATATTGAAGCTACAAACACGTTACATTTGCAGCCAAACAAAAAAAGTCAAATTTTTCAGTGTGTGGTCCTAAAATATTAACAATTATCGAGGCGGTAGATGTAACGTGACTAAAAGTTGGCCTTTCTGTGGAAACGTCACTATTCGTTCCCTTTTAGGAGTAACCTGGAATATCTTCCATTCTTAGCGAGACAGAATGTGTAACATACACCCTGAAAAATCGGGGTTTTTTGTTAATGTTTGGATACAAATATAACGTGTTTATAGGTTGACGCAAATATAATAGGCTTGTGTCCAAACACAGTGTGTTTGGTACTCAATATAAGATGTTGGAAACAACAATGGAACATAAAACAGTAGATCTTCAATATATGAAAAGAATGCTTGAAAACATATAAATTTTGCCTGCAATATGATGCTAAGGCTACTTTTCCAGCGTGCATTCGTTTTCTGTGCATTTAGGATTCATTCTAGAAGGCCTTCAAAACAAGGTACTTTAGCATATGGTACACATTATCTTTCACATCTATCCTAGGTTTAAATCTCACCTGGGTACAAATTGTTTTAATTATTTAAAAATCAGATGTATGAAAGTATGCCTTCTCTTGGAAGCTAAACGGAAGGTGTTTACACAAAGGGTTTGATGAGATGTAACATCAAGTTTAGTCTTTGTATAGGTTTAGTGTATAGTAAACTAGACAGTAGTATACTTAGTATACCAGTATTGGAATTGTCAAGGCCTAATTACAAAAAACGTCCTTCTAAATGTTCTAGACACCAGCCAAAACGCCTTCTATATGAAGGCATTCGAAAGGCCTACTTCTTATATATGTTCTCTTTCTTCCAGATAACCTTGTTTTAGAACTAAACTAGAAGATCTTTCTATGGTAGTATGAGAGCATGTAGTACACAGTCTCAAACTCTGCATTTAGAAGACATGCTATAAGTCCTTCCAAAAGTAGACAGATTAGAATTTGTTGCTCATTACACTTGCGGAACAAAATGAAACTTTTTCGAAAATAACAAGGTTCTGACAACGGATTCTGGTAGAGGGAGTAAACACAAATATACGAGTATCGGCGTTTTGTAAGTTTACGTCTCGGCATAGGAAACCATGTTATTCTTACATTTTAGGTATAGCATGTGTTCAACAATTTTATGTAAAAATTTACGAGAAACATGTTTGTGGAATACTTTAACCCTCTAGTGCCTGAATATGTGGGTAGTGTTTGTTCTTTTTTGGAAAAGGGTAAAAACACCTCTAAAACGAGTGTAACGGGTAAAATTTTACCCCCTCTACCAGAATCCGTTGTTAGAACCTTGTTATTTTTTGTGTTCCACAGTGTTATTTCTCAAATATATTTACGAGAAACATTTTTGTAGAATATTTTAACCCTCTATTGCCTGAATATGTGGGTATTTTTGTTCGTTTTGTGGAAAAGGGTAAGAAACACCCCTAAAACAGAGGTGTAACGGGTTAAATTTTACCCCCCTACCAGAATCCGTTGTCACAACCTTGTTATTGTTTTTTGTTCCACAGTGTTATCTCTCATATATATATTTTCAGACCTAGGTTTAATTCACAGCTGGAGGAAATATTTTTAATTTATTTAAAAGCCGATGATTGGTAACGCCTGAAAGCATACCATCTCTTGGGAACGAAACAAGCTTTGTTCACTAGATGTAATATCAGGTTTTGCCATTATTTAGATATAGTGTGTTGTAGACTTGACAGTAACATCCCAGCAACGAAATTGTAAAGGCCTTATTCCGAAACGCCCTTCTATCACATTATACAAAAATGGTTTCCCATGACATCCCATGAAGGGATTGGGGAGAGCTTCTCACTATGAGTGAGCTGTGCGCTTTCTAGTTTTTAACCCACTGATTGGGACCTACAGTTTAACACCGGTTCCGAATGCTATAGCCTTTTCATGGCTAAGTTCTCGATAACGTCGCCATCACTAAGCGAGGTAACCGTCTGCGAAAGAAATTTAAGGTGGTGAGAGCACGGATCGTACCCACGTTCTCATGTGCAAGAACCGCGCATACTAACCATTGCACCACCGGTGACCTGTCGGATTATATGGTCCTCCAATATGGGTAGTATATGGAAGCGTTGTAGAAGGTCTACTTACATTGATATACGTTCTTATTCCCTTCTTTTAGGTGTAATGTGGAAGGTCTGCCAATTGTAACACGTGTTACACATTGTTATTCCCTGATATTATTAGACAAGCTAGAACTCCTTCCAAAAGTAGACAGATTAGTATATCTTACTCATTATTTTTCATATAATTTAACGGTTCCACGATTAAATTCCAGCTGGAGAATGTCTTATTTATTTAAAAATCCGAGGCCCATTCCATTCACCTCTTTTAGGAAGGCCTTATACCATGTATTCTTTTGGAAGTCAACCAGAAGGTGTTTACACATTTTATGGACTGGACGTTATATTAGGGGGTTTCATTGCTTAGTTTTAGTCTGTAATAGACTAGATAGCAGCAATTCAGACTACCACTCCAATGGTGGAGGTTTCGAACTTCAGCAGTCTTTCGCTGCTTTGCATTAACCCTATAACGTTGCATTAGGAATTCAACATAGAGGGCGGATCTATAAGCCCGGTACTTTTTGAATGAAACACAGTTTTTTTTTTTGCAAAAAAAATATATTTTTTTTTTCAACATAATCTCCTTTTAGCTCAATACACTTAGTCCATCGTTTCTCCAACTTTTGTATCCCTTCCAAAAATTAGGATTTTTCGAGGTCCATAAAATAGGTATTTTTTGATCAATATTTTCATCGTTGGAGCTAAATCTCTTTCCACCGAGCCATTTCTTTAGGTTTGGTAATAGGAAATAGTCACTGGGGGCTGAATCCGGAGAATATGGCGGATGAGGTACCAATTCGTAGCCCAATTCATGGAATTTTCCCATTGAGACTACACACGTGTTCACCCGTGCATTATCTTGATGAAAAAGAAATTTTTTCTTAGCCATATGGGGTCGTTTTTTTTTTTAAATCCTCGATAAATCGGTCCAATAAGTTGGCATAACATTCGCCGTTTATTGTTTTTCCCTTTTGAAGGTAATCGATGTAGATTATCTCGCGTGTATCCCAAAAAACTGTTGCTATCACCTTATTGGCCGACAAACTTACTTGTTACTTACTTATTGTTTAGACTGCTGCTTGGTCTCCGGAGTGTTGTAATGGATCCATGGTTCATCCACAGTTACAAAATGCCGCAAAAACTCCTACGAATTCCGGTTAAACAACTCCAAACAATCCTTTGAAGTTATCACACGATTACGTTTATGGTCAATTGAGAGCAAACGCGGCACTTGCACACAGCTTTCTTAACCCCAACTGATAATTTAAAATCGAAACCACACTGCCATATGAAATGGTTATGGCATCAACAATCTCACGCACTTTTACTCTTCGATCGGCCAACACCATATCATGGATTTTTTCGACATTTTCGGGTGTATTGACCTCAATTGGCCGTCCAGAACGTTCAGCGTCATTTGTACTTGTGCGGCCACTAGCAAAGTCAGTAAACCACTTTTTTTACCATTGAAATCGATGGTGCAGAGTCCCCATAGTATTTATCAAGCTTTTCCTTGGTTTGATTGACGGTATTTTTTTCGCAAAAAATAATGTTTAATGAGAACTCGAAATTCGCTTTTTTCCATTTTTAAAAAATGCACGAGGTTGTATGTTTTGAACAGCTGTTAAACGCGAAGTAAATGACGGAACTTTGACAGTAGTCTATTAACAGGTGTTACTTGATGGGAGCAGTGTTGCATTTCATATCACTACGAGGGAAGTTTGAAAAGTCACGGAGTTATTGATCCGCCCTTAACATCAAAATCTATTCGGTGATTCGAATACTATAAGTTGATAGACTCAATTTTCTTTGTTTTGTCCTACCATGCAGTATATTTAGCAGACATGAAGAAGATATTGATGCACAGAATCGAGGACCACAAAATTTTACAGGAACCGACCGGACCGGAGCCTACAAGAACCGAAAGACGTGTTCAAATGAACAGAGAACGGCTCTTTAAGGAAGCTCATCAGAAGAACCGAAAACGGTTTCAAAAATACCGAAAAACTATTCTGCAGGAACTGAAGACGGGTTGAGAAGAACCGTAAAACGGTTCCTGAATAAGAGGACTCATTACCAACGCAACAAAAAGTGTTAACATTTGGGTGAAGGTACAAAATTGTGTATTGATATCAAATTTTATATTCTTATAATAAGATATTTCACTTAAGCGTCTTTGGGACAGCAATTTGGTGAGAACCGGAACCGGGTCAATTACTCGGTTCTTCTCAGAACCGGACTCGACAGAAAATGTATATTTATATCAAATTTTTTATTCTTATAATAATATATTTCACTTAAGACTCTCTGGGATCCGGTCCAAATTCCCGGTTCTTCTCGGAAACGGGCTCGACAGAACCGGTTCATAAAATACACGCAACCGCACATCAGTAGTAGAAGACCTTCCCAAGAAATTCTATAATGCGTTCTAATAGAGGTCAATTGCTCGATGGAATACTCCAACTTAGAGGTGTGCGCGTGAGCGAGTTTTCCCTCACGATCACGAGATCAAATAAATTGTCACGCACAAAAAATTTTCAACCTTTCACGATTACGCACACTCACGAAACAAGAAAATGGAATCGCGCACGATCACTCATAACCACTTTTGACATTTTAATACCAAACATTATTTACCCATTCATTTCCATTTTTCCACATTGTTCATATTTATTGCTAAACATTAATTCGTTTGTTACAATAGTACTACTTCCGTTTATATGAGTATTCGGAAAAAACACATTTTTTTCAAACGCTGGAAGAATTTTTGGAAACGGGAAGCAAAAATTGTGTAAATTTTTTTAATAACATGTTCATACCTGAAAGCATGACTCGTACACGCTGAAAAATAATGGCCCCCGCAACATATTGCAGGAAACATGTACACGTTTGCCAGCATTGTTTTCATGAATTGAGGATTTGCTGCCTTCTTGTTTCATTGTTGTCTGCCTCGGTTTTGTTTTTACAGGTTTGCTATAAAAAAAAAACACATGTGGGTCTCAAAAACATATATTACAGGCTATTCAACTGTGTCTCAAACACGTTATATTGAATAGCAAACACAATGTGTTTGGACACAAGTATGCTATATATATATTAACACGTTATATTTGCATCCAACCAATAAAAAAAAAAGAGAATTTTCAACGTGTATCCTCAATGGAGTATAGATTGATACTGGTTCGTGAATGGAGGAGTCTTCACGACAAGACTTTCCGTAGTGTGTGTTCCGGGTCGTAAAATAGTCGGGAACGAAGTCCCTGATAAAGTGAGTCAAGAAAGGTTCTAGTGGAATTTCGGAGGGACGAAATGTGAGTCCACCCTCTAAGAGTGGTGAGTAACGTGATTGATCGTCACGATCGATTGATCGGAAACTGGAGAAAATTTACTATCTGTCGCATATCACGCAGTATTTGGCCTAGATATGACGGTAGGATATCTGAGTTCCTTATGACTCTAAACAGGAATACAATAGCCAAAATGACTTTTGTCATAACCGGTCACTGGACGATTGGTTCACATGCTGCTAACATTGCAATACAATACAGTCGTTGCTGTGGTAGATGCGACGGCGAGCTTATGGCGGAAACTCCTGATCTATCTTGTACAGTGTCCATCTTTGAAAAATATAAGGAGGACAAAATTTTTTTGACGGATTACTGGAACTGGGGAGCATTATTCGCAGTCTACTTGTAAAATACATTAACAGAACTAATTTGGTATAAGTGGGTAACTTCAATTTATTACTGGCACATTCTTTTCTTTTCAATATAACGTGGCTATCCAAAACGGCATCACTGCTACTTGGGCGAGCTTCTTTGGGAGGAACCTACAGTCACGCTTACATAGCCTAACATCTGTCCACTGCACATTCTAATTAGCATTATCTCTGCTAATCTTTATTCAAATTGCGTTTCAAAACCACAAACAAAAATTTGGTCCTTCGAGCCGAACCGACGTAAGTAGAGGCTTTGGTAACTGCTTCAATTAGCAGTTTCTCTGCTAATCTTTATTCAAATTGCGTTTCAAAGCCACAAACCTAAATTTGGTCCTTCAAGCCGAACCGACTTAAGTACAGGCTTTGTTGGTAACTGCTTCAATTGCAATTGAAATTATAATTTCCATTTCCATTCACTTTAGCGTCAAGGTGTTGCTAGTGCCATTAAACACTGTCACACATTAGTTCTTTACTTCAATATTTTCTTTAAAGGTTCTTTCTTGTCCTTCACACTTAGATGTTGACTACCACTGCCACATTCACTTCCTTGAAGTTAACTTTTCAAGGATGAGAAAGATTTCAATACAAAAACATGTGTTAGATGGGTATGGGGTTATGAGGGTCTGGAATTTGTTTGTTTTTTTTCTACTGCGTTCAGTGGCGGCTTCATTGCCATCACTAATGTTCGAAAGTTTTTTTTTTGTTTTTCTGCTTTTGTATATTTGAGTTTGAATGTGTGTGTGTTTTTGATATTTTCGTTTTTCATTTCTCAAGAGTGGGGGGCAATAAATTTAGCTCGATTTTCTTTTCATTTTCAAATGTTTGCAAATGACTGTTTTCAACTTGACATTCAGTTTTGAGTTGGTATTGGTCCTTGGCGGTGGTAAACAACAGGATATTGCCAATATTACATATACATGCGGATTTACCCTTTTATCATGTATGTCCGTCCCACTACATAGACGTCAAGCTGGTGGAACTTTTTGGAAGTTCTTCAAAAGGAGCACACAGTTCAAATGCCATTTGATATTTATACAATTGAGCAGTCCGGAAATAGCTGATGGATTTCCCAAAGACTGGCAAAGATTTGAAATCAATTGTTTTTCTTTGAGAAGGGAAATTGATAAGTTTTGATTGATAATGACTGTAATGGGTTAATATGTTTCGGGTAAAATTTCACTCGTTCTAACGCCAAGATGTATTTTCATTGAAACTGCAACTCAATAGCTGCGCAACTTAGTCACTTCACGTATTTGATAATTTTTCAAATTCAACTTTAAAACAAATCGCTATTTTTTTTCTGGAAATTTTCTAAATTCCACATACATTTTCGATTATAAAATTTATTGGAAAATGTTAATAATTTAATACATACAACCTAAGCTGGTCTCCACTTGTCTCTGCTGCCTCTGGTCATAATCCCATCTTTTTACATTTATCATTGACTCGGCAAAATGTATTCCCAGCTCAAGGTTATACAGAATACCAAAATTCTATTTGCCAAACATTCCAATCATTGTATTTGCCACAACAAGTGCCGCTGGCCCTAATAAACCCAACTACCACCACCTTCTTTCATCAGGCTTTATTCTACACCATAAACTGGTATCATCCACCCACTCCTTTACTGTAAACATTTGAAGGACTTTAAGGGTTTACATTAATTTTAGATTTGTATTGTGCTGATATGTACATATATAAATTAGGGTGTCCTTTCTGATGAGCAGCAATATTATGGTTTTAAAAACACAGACCACCGATTGTTTTCAGATATTCGCCCAATCCCTTCATGCCAAATAATGGGAAGATAGGGGCTTTGATCAATCAAAATTCAATCAAATTGTGACTTATTACAGCCACTCTCTTTCCACTCTGTTGGAGACGACCATTACAGGCGCCATCAATATGTCATGTCCAGTTAGTAGAAAGAAGAATAAACCCCCATGTTGGAGCAAAGAATTAAATGAGTTAAAGAAAAGGGCAGGAAGTGATTTTAATCAGTGTTACATCAGCAAGGACTGACCGCCCTTCAAGAACGCACAGCGGGAATATAAGAGGGCCATAAGAAAGGCCAAGAGGACGGCATGAACATCCTATTATGAGTCGATAGACAGCCTCAAGGAATCCTTCAGATTGAGTAAGATTCTATCCAAGGATCACTCAAATCCATTTCTCATACGGTGGCTGGATGGGTCATGTAAAGGGTTTTTCAACAGAGACGCAACAAAAGCAAATCGATAGGGACAGCAAACGACGCCATATTTTTCCCGCTCTATTGACATTTCTCTTCAGTAAGGTTTGCCATTTCATCATGGAAAGAGCCAACAACGAGTCGAAATTATTAAAATTTACTACCGAAATTTGGAGTCAGTGGCCTCAACTTTAAGAGCGCTACGACCAATTTCTGAATTCTGAATTTCATTTCTGGCTGAATGGCTTCGTCAATAAGCAAAAAAGCGTTATTGGTCAGACAGCAATCCACACGTAATCCATGAGTCATCATTGCATTCCGAAAAAATTACGGTTTGGTGCGGTTTATGGGCCGGCGGCGTCATTGGGCCTACTTCTTCCAAGACCGGCACATTACTGTGAATGCGAATCGCTACCGTTCTATGATAACCGAATATTTTTGGCCCCAATTGGATAATATGGACTTGGAGGACATGTGGTTCCAACAGGACGGCGCCACAAGCCACACAGCGAATGCCACAATCAATTTATTGGAAACCAAGTTTGGTGAACGTGTTAGCTCACGAAATGGCTCAGTCGATTGGTCGCCTCGGTCGTGCGATTTGACGCCGTTAGATTATTTCCTGTGGGGCTACGTCAAGTCTATGGTCTATGCCAACAAGCCAGCGACTATTGATGAACTTCGTACGAATATCGAACGTGAAATTGCAGCAGTATCGGCCGATTTATGCTTGAAAACCGTCGAACATTGGGTTCAGCGTCTGGACTTCTGCAAGCGTGCCCGTGGTGGCCATGCAAAAGAAATCGAGTTCCATACATAATGGCATCGAACGTACTTTCACAGGAATAAAGAATTTCATTGGTATCTAAAACCGGTTTTGTTTTATTTAAAAAAACTTTTGTAGCGCTCTTATTGAAAAACCGGTTATATACACGATAAACGTATCATGCGGCAGCACAGCCGAATAAAAAACGGGAGCAGACTAGTATTCCAGGTTCAAATCCCCTTAGAATCTATATTTATTGAGCGGATGCGTTTTGTTTATAAACACTTGTTCGTTTTTCGCATGTTAACGATTTCTATGTTTGCCATAAAAGTAAATTAAGAATTCACAACAATACAAACGATTTCTATGTTTGCCATAAAAGTAAATTAAGAATTTCCAACAATACAAACGATTTCTATGTTTGCCATAAAAGTAAATTAAGAATTTACAACAATACAAACGATTTCTATGTTTGCCATAAAAGTAAATTAAGAATTCACAACAATACAAACGATTTCTATGTTTGCCATAAAAGTAAATTAAGAATACAGACAATACAAATGACATTTACGATAAATGCTTTTATTTGAGAGAAATATTTCAACCGTTGCGTTCAAATTTTAGAATTCGTTGCAAAATAAATACTTCTGTGGCAAATGATCTCCAAACGTTGTTTTTCGTTGTATGTAGTACTTGAATTCATATTGTTGAACGTTCATTTCGAAGTTTCTTTCACTTTGAAATGCCCTAACTTGGTAACGAATTGTAATCTAATCATCTGGGCGTTATCGAGGCACATCTTAAGATCCCAATTTTTGGTATCACCGGTTGTAGTCACAAATTCTTAAATAGTGGCGGTTGACATTTATATTTACTTTTATTCAGGTATTGTTGCGAAAAGTCTGTAAAAGTGATTCTACATAACTCAGACAAAAATAGGTAAAGGAACAAAATCAAAGAAAAATTTCGTTCTCCACAAACGAGATTTTAGATAATTAAACTTTGTTTGACGAATGTATTTGCCACAAAGAAGTACGTATGTTTACTAGAAACGAAAAACCTCGCATACCGTAGCACACCCGACTAGAATACGGGGGCAGCCGAGTGGCCCAGGTTCAAATCTCCTTATAATCGATATTTGTTGAGACTATGCTTTTGTTTGTAAACACTTGTTTTGATTTCCACATGTTCACAAACAATTTCTATGTTTGCCGTAAAAGTAAATTATAACAATTTGGAAATGTATGAGAGTTAAGTTCCAACAATACAAACGACATTTACGATAAATGCTTTTTATTTGAGAGAAATGTTTCAACCGTTGCGGTCAAGCTGTCAACTATTGCGTTGAACTTCAACAATTCGTAGCGAAATAAATATTTTTGCGGCAAACGACCCCCAAATGTTTTTTTCGTTGTGTGTAGTATTTCAATACATATTGCTGGAAAATCGTTTCCAAGTTTCTTTCACTTTGAAATTTCCTAACCGGGTAAAGTATTTGTATCTACTTAATCACCTCGGCGGTATGGATGCACATCTTAAAATCAAAAGGTGTGCTATCACTGGTTGTGGTCACAAGTTCTTAAATAGTAACAGCTGAAGTTTATATTTCCTTTAATTCAGCTATTGTGGTGAAATGTCTGTAAAAATGATTATACATAACTCGGTCGAATGTCTTTGCAAAAAATGTTAAAGGAACAAAAAAAAAAACAAAATAAAAATTCTTTCCCCACAACCTTACACAACTAAACTTTGTTTGACGAATATATTTTTGCTACAAAGAAGTATGTATGTTTACTACAAACGAAAAACGTGTCAAACGTGTCATGTGGTAGCACACCCGACAAGTAAACGGGGGCAGCCCTGCTCTGACCACCTTAAATTTCTTTTGGCGGCGGTCACCCCGCATATTGACGGCGACAGTATCGAGTATTTGGAAAAGCTTGGAAAAGCTTTTCAAAATACCGTTCGGAATCGGTGTAAAACCTGTAAGTTCCAACCAGTGAGTATAAAACTAGAAGGCGCACAGCTCACTGATTGTGAGCAACTCTCCCCAATTCATTCATGGATGTACTGGGAAACCATTTATTTTTATTTCCTTTATGCGTTTGTTTATAAACACTTCTTTTGATTTTCACATGTTCACAAACGTATTCTATATTTGAAGTAAAAGTAAATTGTAACAATTTGAAAATATATGTATGAGAGTTATGTTACAACAATAAGAATGACATTTGCGGTAATTGCTTTTTATTTGAGAAAAATGGTGCAACCGTTGCGGTCAAGCTTTCCACTGTTGCGTTGAACATTCAGTATTTGTAGCAAAATAAAGATTTTTGCGGCAAACGACCTGCAAACGTTTCTTTCGTTGTGTGTAGTACCTGAAGTCATACTGCGAGACGATCGTTTTGAAGTTTCTTTCACTTTGAAATTTCCTAACTTGGTGAAGAATTTGTAACTGATCATCTGGGCGTTATGGATGCACATCTTAAGATCACCATTTTCTTTTTAAGAAAGTAAAAATCACAGATCACGGGCTGTGGCCACAAGTTCTCAAATAGTAAAGGCTGACGTTTTTATTTATTCCTATTTTGATAAAATGTAGCAACAAATTTGTAAAAATTATATACTTTATAATTTTGTCGAAACTCTTTCAAAAATAATTTAATGGAACAAAATAAGAAAAATCGTTAATTTCCTACAAACGAAATTTTAGACGGCTTAATTTCGTATGATGGACTGATTTGAGGCAACGAAATACATATGTATGTCTACTACAAACGAAAAATGTGTTATGTGTTCGGTTTCTAGTAGGTTGTGCTACTACTAGACAACGGAAGCAGGCGAGTGATCGAGGTTCAAATCTCCAAATAACCATAACGAGACATTAGGTGATTTGAAAGTGCATCCTTCAAAATGTCCACATTCGTGAGTGCGATGTGTGCAGTTGCACCGTCCTGTTTGAAACACATGCCCTCCAATCCGCTACCATTTTGTTGCGGCAACAAAAATTGTTTGATCATGGTTCTATATGGCTCACCAGTCCCTGTAAACATTTTACCCACGGTGTCCTAGAAAAAATAAGGCCCGTTGAGAACTCCTACAAAAATATCGTCCCATGCAGTGATATTGAGTAAAGACACTTCGTAAATGATACGTGGATTGACCCAAAAGGGCAAATTTTGTTTGTTTACGTGGGTGTGTTTTGAAGAGTCGCCGCTTGTGATAAAAATCGTCCACTGCGTCGTTGAGCTTCAGGAAAGCGTGATCATAGTCTATACACGGTTGATGGTCTGCACGCAGCAGCTGTTAGACTGCCTGCTCTTTGTAAAAGCACATCTTGAAGTCTTTCACTATAATACGCTACAGAAACTAATATGCAATGACCAATTACGTGGATTCTCGTCTGGTCGACGCTGACGGCTCATCCCTGGCATTTTCAATCACAGCGGTGACATTCTCGTCGAAACGAACACTACACTCACAGAAAAATTCGGCTGAGACAGCCGAATTAGCCCTAACCGAATTTAGAGGTTGTCTTAATCGAGTTAGAGGTTGTCTCAACCGAGTTAGAGGTTGTTACAGCCGAATTATTGGTTGTCACAACCTCATTAGAGGTTGTTACAGCTCAATTAGAGGTTGTCACAATCGAATTTAGATAGGGTCACAAATTAATTTTTAAAGTTATTTTTTATTATTAAGTGATGATTTATTTTCCTGTATTCTTATAAAAAAATTAAAAAGCGATATAAAGTCATATATATGGAATAATATTTAGGGTAACAAATTTGATTTACATGCCTCATTCTACCTTTTTTGAAGTCACGGCCATCAAGGGTTATAGTACAAATTTTGACGTGTTGTATCGGTCCTAAACCGTTTTATATAAAGACGGTTGCAGCATCTCTTAAGTGACCGACCCTGAAAAACTTCAAAACTGTCGATATCTGCTTGAACAATTTCTGCTAAATAAGACTTTCTAATTCAAAACCCATAATTTCAATATTTTACTTATCTTTCTTAGTAACCATAACAAAATCTTGACATTCTTTAAGTCTTTTTAAAATAATATTTGATTTTTGAATTTTAAACGTCAGATTTGAAATATGTACATAGAATTGAAAATTAATTCGGTTCTACCCACAGAATTTATGAGAAATTCGGTTACAGCAACCGAATATGTACATAGAATTGAAAATTAATTCGGTTCTACCCGCAGAATTTATGACAAATTCGGTTACAGCAACCGAATTGACACATATTCGGTCGCTGCAACCGAATTAAGGCTTAATTCGGTTATTGCGATCGAATTGATACCAAATTCGATAGTTCCAACCGAAATTCGGGTACTCCAACAGAATTGATGCCACATTCGACATTGGTACCAAATTCGGTTGTTGCATCGCAATTAATTTCACATTCGGTTGCTCGAACGAAATTATAGAAAATTTAGTTGACTGAACGAATATAATTAAAGATTCAGTTGTCACAACCGAATCAATTATCAAACGAGGTTGCTTCAACCAAATTTCACTTGTGGGGACTAAATTCGGTCGTGAAACCTTAATTCGGTTGTGGTAACCTCAATTCGGAGGTAACCACCGAATTTACGGTTGCTACAATCTCGTGCCAAACAATTAGTTATCTGGGTGTACGAGGCTTTCCGGCGTCTCTTCTGTCACGTGTGGTTAAAGTCTCTTCGAAAAAAGTGGCTAAACAGCTTGAGTATTTGACCGGTCGGCATAGGACGGCCTGGAAATTGTCGCTGAAATTCAGGTTACGTCTAAATCACTGACGAATTAATTCGTAATAAACAAAAATGGTAACGAGTATTCCGGGTCCTTAAGGAGCATAGCGTTCGATGGTTTGTTGACGTGTATTCTGTATCTGTTTCCTTCACAAATATCATAACAAGACTGACAGCTGCCGCCATTTCCAAAAGTTATAGCATCTTCCGATAGGGTGATACGTACTGGATCATAGTGTCGAAATCAAAATACTTAAACTTATGTACATACATATGTAAGTAAACTTAGTAATGACCAGTTTTTCAGTCACTGGCCATCTTCGTTTCTTAGTTAAATTGTGGTTGAACATTGAAATGGGTTTTCAGTGAATGGTTAACAATGATTTAACCACCCAATGTTGGTTGGATAACCTGTAGTCAGAACCATATGATTTCGACGATCACATTATTGCTTGTCAAAATGAGATATATCAGATTGTATAAAATATATGTTTCTGTTTTGAGTATTTGAACACATACTAGTAGTTGAACACATAGCCTAGGTCGTTAAATTGTTGCACGTACAAGTTTTTATACATTTTTGTTAGAATGACTTCGATTTTATGAATTTACTGGTTATTTTACATAATTTTAATTTCTGCTGTTCCTTTTGTTGTTTTGGTATTTATCGGAAAACAGATGTTTTGTTTTCCAATAAGAAAACTAGGGCTGCCATAATCTTTAACGATATGACTGCTTACATTAACTCACCACTGAAAAAGAAAATGCAACGTTAACCGCTGATTAACTTAGAATTAGGATTTACTAATCCGATAGTTAACTAACCACTTAAAAGCTGACCATACGAGGCAATTTTTGAGTTGTGATTCAACGTTGTTTAGTGGTTAATCTTGGTTTAAACTGAGAATGTTGTTTATGGCATTTGATTTATTTTGCTTGTAATTCAGGATCAATTGGACAAGATTGGTCAGTTAAACAGTAGTTAATATTTGCCTAACATAACATTAAACCAAGCGTAACTCACATACCAAAAAATAGAGTTAAGAACCATCTATATCAGTCTTCAATAATGAATACTCATAAATAATGGATACTTATAGATAATGGATAGATGGGACGGGACCAATTACGGGACCCAATCAATTCACCACATGCCAGTGTTGTTTATTAAACGAGTTTCTTTTTAAATTATGATTATGATTGAAGTCTCGTTATTAAAATTTATATTTTATTTAACAGTTTATAATTATAGAATATTCGAAATAAAATGTAATAGAAAGAAGAAAAAGAATTTAAGATGAAACTCTTTTCAGCATATGCATCGGTTTCTTGAACCACCTTACATTCTAGCAAGTTCTGTGGTTGAAAACATGTTTAAGCGCATCCTTCAACCTTGGTGTAATTTTCGTGAAATCCTAAAAGTATGCTACTAAAATAACTGCACTTGTTTGTCGGCTGGTAGTAACGGTTATATTGTTACACAGTCTGTTATACTGTTGTACTAAGTTACACTGTTATATTAACTGTGATACTGTGACATAATCTGGAGTGTTAATTGTTATACTATGCTGTTATATCAATTGTTATACCAACTGTTATACTGTTATACCAACTATTATACTTATTTTGTTACCATACTCCACCTGACAATTTGCAAAGTTAATTGTTATAAAAAAAAGGTTTCCCGTTACATCCCACGAGGGGATTAGAGAGAGCTTCTCACAACCAGTGAGCTGTGCGAGTTCTAGTTTTACACTCACTGATTGGGACCTACAGTTTTACACCGGTTCCGAACGGTATTTTGAGAAGCTTTTTCATGGCTAAATACTCGATAGTGTCGCCGTCAATATGAGAGGTGAACGCCGTCGCAAGTAAGTTAAGCTGGTCAGAGTAGGAATCGAACCCACGTGAACAAGAGCCGCGCGCACTACCATTGCACCACCGATTGTTATACTATAATATTAACTGAAATCCTTTTATTCCAATTGTTATACTGTTATACCAACTGGTATACTGTTATCTCAACTGTTATACTGCTATACCAACTGTTATACCATCTGTTATACTGTTATGCCAATTGTTATACTTACTGTTATACTACCATCCACCAGCCAATTTGCAAAGTTAAACGTGTTTTTTTCGTAACAATATTTTCAATTATATTACTTTCCAACTACAAACATCCAATTCCTGTCATTGCAAATCCCATAACATGTACATACCGAAGTAACACCCTAACAGTACGGTTTTTTTATTCACTTTTTTTTGTGTACTATATTAAAAACAAAAAACGCTTCTTCAATTATTTACAATCTTGGGGGATTTTTTATGATAGTATTTTGATTATGTTCTTCTCTTGTTTTTCATATTTGTGTCTGTAATTTTGTTTTGTAAATATACAAATCGTTTTTATTTATACAATTTTACGCTGAGTTTGTATCTTTTTGCTTTCGTGATACTTTTATATGGCCGATTCCTGCTGTTAACATTGACCCCATTTTTCACTCTACACGTTCCAAAAATTCGTGCCCATTTCAGAGAATACAGTTGTGAATGTGTGTTTGTTTTTGATTGCAAAAATTTAATGCTCAACTTGCGGAATTGACAATACTCGTAAAATGTGTAAGTGTTGGACTTAAGATGAGGTGAGACATTGTGGGGCTCCAAAAAAAAAAAAAAAAACAAATAACATTCTTATTTGTAATTAAATTTCATGAAATTAAATCCTGTTCGTGGAAGGACAAAATAAATTTATTTATTCAAGCATTTGAGTTTTGAAATACCGGCGAGAGTAAAAGGTATCCGCATCCTTTAATGGCATTACAATCTTAGCAATTTGGCAAATGAAAAATTTTTAATTTCACGTCAATTCTCGTAGAATCATGTATTAAACCATACCAGGAAGTGTAAATATTTAATTTAATTAATTACTCGGTGCTCGGGTCGGTATTTTTTGTTTTTGTCAAAGGCGGGGCACCCAGTAGGTAAATCTAGTTGGAGTACATTGAATACAGTGGTGCTAACTGATTTTCTAGGTTGGCTCTTGTTTTCGAGATATTTGAGATCGAACATTGGGGTTCCAAGTATTTAGCTAAGAATAGCATTTTTTCACAATTTTCTATCATTTATTGAATATAAATCGATGTATATCGGTCGAAAAAAACGTCTTATAGATAAACATGCATGCCAAATATAAAAAAAAAATAAAAAAACAATTAAAAAAATAATAATAAAATTAAACAAATTCAAATTTTTGCAAACATGTACTAGTTCCTTTTGGAACGAAGTTCCTTATCGCACGTTGCGGCATGGGGCCGAAATGAAAAAATTTAAACAAATTTTTGTTTAACTACTTTATTACAACACATTATTATCAACTATATTGGGTACTTTTGGTTTGGTTTAAAGGGAAGTTTTCTAGATGGAGACTGTGTATTACATGTTGTAGTTTTCAACCCACCAAAAACTAAATTGAGAAAAGCCAAAGTGCAATACTGGCAAATCCATGACGTACAACCCTGAGCATGGAATTACACTTGGCAGCACACTTACTCTTAAGCAGGCCATCCATCCATAGCCGAATTTGTTCGACGAACTGTTCGTCGAACAAGAATTACATTTGCCCACTAACTAGTTCGAACATTGCTTGCAAACATCATTTGTAGAAAATTTTCAGCGAGGAAACATGTCAGGAGATAATGACACAGACATTGCCTTGATGCAAATTTTTGCAAATTTTGCACATTTTTGTTTTTATATGCGTCGCTTTTCGCATGCCACAGTGCTGGTTCATTTTGCAGGCAATTAATAAATTCTAACAAAAATTGCTTTGACATTTTGAGTACGTGTTCACGCTTGGAAAACTTTTCACAAATGATGTTCGTGCCAACATTGCCATCCATTATCAAATTTGTTCGGCGAACACATCCAAGATAGAATCATTTCTCTTTTTCTCGAAGAAAACGTCGAACACGAAATTTGAACACGAACACTACCACCAACGACGAAAATTTCGTCGAACCGAACACATTCGCCGAACAAATTCGACAATGGATGGCCTGCTTTACACTCGTACTTTTGTTCGGGTTTGTGTCTAGACTAACATATGGGACCATATTTCTTGTTTAATGAGAATTGTTTATTACATATTGTAGTTTTGAGCCGAATAAAAAGAAATTTAGAAAGTGAAAGAAGTTTCAAAAAATTACATTTTCTTAAGTAAGTGCGTTTTCTTAAAAACAGTAAATTTTCTAAAAAAAATACGTATTCGTATTCTTAAACAAAGTACATTTTCTTAAAAAAAAATACCTTATCATAAAGAAGTATCTTTGCTTAAAAAGTAAATTTTATTACAAAAAGTACCTTTTCTTAAAAAAAGTATTTTTTTTAAATAAGTACCTTTTCTTAAAAATTTACATTGTCTTACAACAAATTGCCTTTTCTTAAAATACTACCTTTTCTTTAAAGAGTACCTTTTTAGTAAAACAAAATAACTTTTCTTGAAATAAGTACCTACTCTTAAAATTGTACATGTTCTTTCGTAAAAAAAAGCTTTTCTTCAAAAAAAAATCCTTCTCTTAAAAAAATACATTTTCTTACAAAAATTCCTTTTCTTAAAAGTACATTTTCTTAAAAATAAAGTAATACCTTTTTTTCTTTTCTTGAGATAAGAAGCCTTTCCGAAAATAAGTACATTTTCTTAAAAAAATAACCTTTTCCTAAAAAGAGTACCAGTTCTTTAAAAAGTACCTGTTCTTAAAAAAAGTACTTCCTTGTAAAAAAAAAAAATTCATACTCTTAGACTTTTTCTTACAGAAAGAACTTCTTATTAAAAATGGTAGCTTTTCTTAAAAAAACATTAGCTTTTAATAAAAGAAGTACCTCTCATTAAAGAAAGTACCTTTTCGGGAAAATATAATACAGATTCTTACAAAAAGGACTTAAAAATATAATTTTTTTTAAAAAAATACATTCAATAAATAAAAAATTTCTCAAAAAAATGTTTATCATTTTACAAAAAGTATCTTCTCTTAAAGATCCATTTAAATTACAGTATTTTCCAACATGTGCCTTAGACGTGTTGGAACTAACTAGTACATAATATCTACCGAAAGGAACTTCGTTCCAACCGGGTGTCCCCTGCCACCTCATGTCATTTTTAATGTAGTTTCAGAAAATGTTCAGTTTACTTTACTTTTATTGACTATTTTACAACCTCATGAAGTCAAATGTCGTACACATATAAATTAAATAAACAAATTAAACAAATATCAACATATTCCTCCAACTGGTTCTATCCTTCGCCTTTTCTCGTCAGTTGGTAACACCAAGGATACGGAGGGATTCTTCTGCCTGGTCTTTCCAGTGGAGTCTTAGCCGTCCTCTTTTCCTGCTTCCATCGGGTACGTTATCGGAAACCTTTCGCGCTGACTCATCTTCATCCATTCTGATAACATGGCCTAGCAAACGCAATTGGCCTAATTTGATTCGTCTAGCTATGTCCACGTCAGAATATAGATGATATAGCTTTTGGTTCCAACGATGTCGGTACTCGCCGTTTTCTTTAACAGGACGGATTTTACGGATAATTTTTCTCTCGAATACTCCCAGGAATTTTTCAACCGATTGCGATATATCCCAAGTTTCGGAGCCATATGTCAAGACAGGTAAAATGAGAGTCTGATATAGCTGGACTTTTATCCGTCGAGAGCGGGCTTTGTACCTAAACTGCTTGCTGGCGCCCAAAATATTATCTATTTGCAAGCACAATTCTGTCCACAATGTCCTTGTTCACGGCAGATCCAAGGTAGACAAATTCATCTATCACTTCAAAATTAAATCGGTTGTCAACGTTCAAGTGCCGACCAAGTCGAGAGGTTTCTCTAGTCGTTGACACCATCAATTTCGTCTTGCCCTCATTAACAGCAAGACCCACCTTCGCTAATTCCTTTTTGATTCTTGAAAATACTTCAGTAACCTCTCACAAATTTCGCGCAATGATGTCTATCTCGTCAGCTACGCCTGCAACATATGGCTGTTCATGTTAATGGTCTTATTCGTACAAGGTGTTTCAAAAGAAGTCACCCGATGTTGTTTGGCTCTCATTTTTTTCTAAATGAAAAACTTCGTTTCTGTTTTTTGATTATGTTTATTTGAACCTTTAGAATTTTATTGGTTAAGTTGAGAAGATGATATCGGTGAAATGGGCGCCGTCGTTTTATGGCATTTTTCATCACTTCGGCGAGAACTTCGGGCGACAGATTCTCGCACTCGTGTCGAATGTTGACCTTGAGGGCTTCCAGGGTCTCGGGCTTGTTCACGTAAACACGGGTCTTCAAAAAACCCCACAAAAAAAGTCTGGAACGGTTAAATCGGGCGATCTTCCGGGCCCGTGCAAATCGCCAAAACGAGAGATGAGGCGACCCGGGAACGCCGCCTTCAGAATATTGGTTGTGGCTCGCGCAGTGTGCCGTTGCTCCGTTCTGTTGGACCCACATGTCCTCCAGTCCTAATTCGTCGAATTGCGGCAGAAAACGCTCGGTTAACATGGCCCTATAGCGCGCACCGTCCACGGTTGTCGTTTGACCAGCGGCGTTCTCGAAAAAAAAATGGCCCTATGAGTCCTCCAGCGTGTACAGCGGTCACTTTGAGCGGGTGTAATGGCTCATCGTGCATCACTCGTGGATTTTCGGTGCCCCAGAAGCGATAGTTTTGCTTGTTCACGAAATGAGCCTCATCGCTCATTATGATTTTGGTGGAAAAATCGCCCACTTCGTCCACGAGATTGAGGATGGCGTAGGTTACACGCGGTTGGCGGTCGACAGGCAGCAGCTGATGCACGGACTGGACTTTCTATGGGAACATGCGCAGGTCTTTGACCAAAATTCGCCATAGGGACGACCGGCTGATGGCTAATTGCAAGGCACGGCGTCTGGTCGATGTTTCCGGCGACAGCTCGACATCCTCGGCAACAGCGGCGATATTCTCGGCAGAACGGGCGCTCCGGGGCCGGCCACTCCTGGCAACGTCTCGTGTGGTTCCATACTCTTCAGGGTTAGTGGCCAAACGGCGCAGTGCTTGCTCAGTCGGTGTCGGACGACCGGGGAATCGGCGACGGTATTCGCGCAGCGCCAGCACCACAGACGAATTGTTACGCAAAAAAATAGACACGATTATTCCGGGTTCTTGGGGAGTGTATCGCTCCATGGCTTGTTTACTTGTATTCTATATCTGTCTAGTCCACAAATGTCAAAACAAATTTGACATTGGCGGCCATTTGCAAAAATAATAGAATCTTCCAATAGGGTGGTCACTTTTGAAACACCCTGTATTTACTGCAGCTTTTCTCCTTATTATCTCCATGAAGATGTTGAAGAGATTGCACGAAAGTGTGTCGCCTTGTCTCAGTCCTCGCTTGGTACAGAATGGTTCGGTGAGGTCTTTCCCCACTTTCACTGCTGATTTGGTGTTGGTCAGCGTCATTCTACAGAGGCGGATCAGTTTTGCCGGAAACCCAAGTTCAGAGACATAGGCTTCGTACAGTTTCCCCGTATGGGGCTATCGAAAGCAGCTTTGTAATCGACAAAAACATAGTATGAATCGATTTGCTTTTCGTGGGTCTTTTCCAGGATTTGACGTATCGTGAATATTTCATCAGTCGTGGACTTGCTTGGTCTAAAATCATACTGATAAGGTCCAATCAGGTTTTCAATAATTGGCTTTAGTCTTTCAAATAATACGCTCGACAAGACCTTATACGCGATGGACAACATATTGATACCGCGATAGTTGGAACAACTATGTCGGGTCTAAAACTTACCTTGCTGTCCAAAATAACACCTATGAAAAGGGGAACACTCTGAAAGCTTAATTTCAATCATATTTAAAGTGATAGCATCTATGGTGGATATTTTATGACTTCAGGTAAAGATCCCGGTCCCCCGTATTACCAATGTCCGTAACACTGGAAAAACTTGTCACTGCGATGACTACACGCTAACAAGTCTGTATTTTTTCTTGTTTCGATGCAAACATATCGTGTGTTTGGAGTTTGTTTGCAAATATAGTGTACTTGTATCCAAACACATTGTGTTTGCTATTCAATATTAGTTGTTTGTGTCACAACGATTAATATGGTATAATATATGTGTTTGTGATCCAAATACAGTTTTGTTTGTATCGCTATGCTCTGCCGGGAGCAAAATAATAAAAGAGGGACAAAGAAAGACTACGATATTCCCAGACAAATTAATATTATTGCAAGTGTATAACTGTATTTTAGCATTATTCTTTAAGTCCATGGGTCATAAATATTCCCGAATTCGTGTGTAAATGAATTAATTTTTCTTTATGTTGACTGATCTGTTGCGTTTTAGATTCATGGGGTCAGTTGCTAATCGTTCGTGTTGGTAGGAAACTCAATAATGCTTCGACGTACGTAAGTATATGGATGTTTGGGACGAAACACCTATATGGCTCCATGTAAAAGTCTGCATCTTTGCAAGTAAACATGGTAATGTTTGCATTTACATATAAGTGAGTTTATGACTTGAATATTTAATGGTGTTCCGAACATACATATGGTTCCTGCGGAATATGTTTGAGAGAATATGTTACAGAGACCGTTTTTTTTTTCAGGGTGTAATTTCATTGAAAGTGAGCTAACTACTACTTTTTGGTACATTTTATGTACATTTGCACACATGATGCACTTTGTGTACTTTGTGGTACAATTTATGTTGGTTTTTGTCAATTTCATGAACTTTTTGTGTACAAATTATGAGGAATAAATGAGAAAACCCATCCACACTCAGTTTTTTACCACTCTACATAATAGATTTTTACATCTCGCGTGCTGCTTGTTTTACTCGTTTGAGCCGAAAAAGACCGTGCGAAAATGCATATAAACATAAACGTGCTCCCTCACGGACTTGTGCGTTTTATTTATTTTTTTCTTGCTCGCGGGTCGGTTACTTTTTGTTTTGTCATTAGATCTCACGACTAACGAGTAGGTGAGTTAATTTTGAATATATATATTATGAATATATGAATATTTATTTATTTACTCAGCTAAAGACACCGGGAAAAATATAATTTTACATATCTTCAGGTAAAAACTAAACACAAAATTAAAGTATAATAACACAGTGCAACACGAGAGCTACAACTTTCCCTCAGAGAGTAAATCAAAATTCCGCTTTACAATTGCAAGATACGGCCTGGCAAAATGATCACTTTTTTTTGCAAAAATTACACCGAGGCCCCAAATCTTTGGTGGCCCATAAAAAAGTACATGACTTTGGGCAAAACTGGGAGACACGGCTCTTTTTTGACGTAGAATACGTCTTACCTTACGGTATGAGGAGTCATGTCAGGTTTTTATTGTTGTAATATTTATTTCATTGAATTTAAGGAAACGGCTAGATGAATTTTTTTAAAATTTTTTTTGTAGGTAAATGAAGATGTTATCTTTCGTTTGATATACATTTCATATTGGTTGATA
Source organism: Phaonia tiefii (assembly GCA_963931995.1). Lineage (NCBI taxonomy): Eukaryota > Metazoa > Arthropoda > Insecta > Diptera > Muscidae > Phaonia > Phaonia tiefii. Next base: position 246,562,716 of record OZ008368.1, read on the forward strand.
TATTTCTAGTATTTTAATTTCTCAAATGAAAATTGTTTAAACACATACACTCAGACATATGTATGTGTGGTGTTTGGTTGAGTGTTTTTGGTTGCTCAACATTGCTTAGGAACATGTATCTAGTAAAAAGTGAAACGAACAGCAAGCTAATGTTGCTTGGCAACATGTATCTTGTAAAAAGTGAAACAAACAGTAAGCTAACGTAATAAAGCTTTTTTGCGAAAGCTTCAATAAAGCTGTTGTAACATTAATTTTGAATTGTAAAGTGTAAAGCTTTCACACAACGCTCGAATGCTAATGCGAAGACTCGATAAGGTAAACCTTTTTTTAATATTAGGGCGGCCCTCTTAACATTCGCAGAACTTATTTCAATAAAAATATTAATTAAAATACATAAATTAAATTAAGTTTAAAAAAATTGAACATAATATTTTTTTTTTAAACGGACTTGAATCAAATGCCGTTGGTAAATATAAAAATTACAGCAGACAGTTGTCCGAGGCCTTTGGCCACGGACTGTCCCTGCAGGCTGTGTCAGAGACACGGCCATTAAGTTTAACGTAGAATACGCTATCCGATAAGACAGAAAACATATATAACAATAAATGATAAATAATATAAGCAAATGAATTTATTGTTATATATGTTTTCTGTCTTATCGGATGGCGTATTCTACGTTAAACTTAATGGCCGTGTCTCTGACACAGCCTGCAGGGACAGTCCGTGGCCGAAGGCCTCGGACAACAGTCTGCTGTAATTTTTTGTCTTTTATCACGTAGTGGTGTCCGTGTACGGTTATATATCCATGACTTAAAAAATTACACACAGTGATATTAAAAAATTTTCGAGAAATTTTACACTTTTGCTGCTACCTAGACGGTGTTGAGAATCATTCCTAGGAAGTTCATATGTTCTAGAAAGTTGTTTATTGAGATTTTAGGTACATTCCTGTAGTTGATTGTTTCCTTGAATTTTAAACGGTTTGCTACCTATGGAATTAAACAGGGGGAAAAAGGTAAATAAAACATCGAATTTTGTAAAGTTTTTTGCGATTTTGATCTTGAAGATGAAGCTTTTTTGATTTTATATATTCAAAATTTATAACAAGAGCTACAACTTTCCCTCAGAGTGTAAATCAAAATTCCAAACAGTTTGCAAGATATGAGCCTGACAAAATGATCACTTTTTTGCAAAAGTGACACCGAGGCCCCAAATCTTTGGGGGCCCATAAAAAAAGTACATGACTTTGGGCAAAACTGGGAGACACGGGTATTTTTTTTGGTCTTTTATCACGTAGTGGTGTCCGTATATGGTTATATGGAACAAAATTAAACAACAAATAGTCATAAATTCATGGAAGAGATAATAGATTGAACAAGGGACCTTGATTGTATTGGATGATATTAACGGAATTATTATACATAAAGCCTAATTAGGAAGATAGGAATGAAGTTAACGGAATACGATTGATAAATCAGGAACAAATGAAGCTGCAACAGATGTAGCAGGATAGATAAAGCAGGAACTGATGAAGTATGTGGAGCAGGAAGATATGAAACCAGAATGGATGACACAGGAACGGGTAAAGTAGGAACAGATGGAGCAAGAACTGATGTAGCACGACTGACGAAGCAGGAACTAATGAAGCAGGAACAGATGAAGCAAGAATAGATGACACGGAAACATTTAAAGCAGGAATAGATGACGAAGGGCAGATGATGCAGCAACTGATTAAGCAGGAGCAGATGAAGGAGAAATAGTTAAAGTAGGAACAAATGAAGCAGGAACTTGTGATGCAAGGAAAGCAGGAACAGCTGAAGCAAGAACAGATGACACAGGAACAGATGGAGCAGGAATAGATAAAGCAGGGACAAACGAAGCAGGAACAAGTGAAGCAGGAACTGTTGACACAGTTGAAGGTAAAGGAACAAATGAAGCTGGAACAGACGCCGCAGGAAGTGAATGAAGCAGCAGTATATGAAGCAGGACATCTGAAGCAGGAACTGATGAAATAGGTGGATCGGGAACAGATGAAGCAAGAACAGATGATATAGGAACAGATAAAGCAGGAACAGCTGAAGCAAGAACAGACGACACAGGAACAGATGACGCAAGAACAGATTGAGCAGGAATAAATAAAGCAGAAACAAATGAAGCAGGAACAAATGAAGCAGGAACTGTTGAAACAGGTGAAGCTGGAACAGATAGAGCAAGAATAGGTGTCATAGGAACAGATGAAGCAGGAACATATGCAGCAGGAAGAGAATGAAGCAGCAGCAGATAAAGCAGGACCTGATGAAATAGGTGGAGCAGGAACAGATGAAGCAAGAAACGATGATACAGGAAAAGATAAAGCAGGAACAGATGGATCAGGAATAGATAAAGCAGGAACAAATGAAGCAGGAACAAATGAAGTAGGAATAAATGAAGCAGGTGAAGCAGGAACAGATAGAGCAAGAACAGGTGTCATAGGAACAGATGACACGGAAACAAATAAAGCAGGAACAGATGATGAAGGACAGATGATGCAGGAACTGATGAAGCAGGAGTAGATGAAGGAGGAATAGATAGAGTAGGAACTGATGATGCAGGAGAAGTAGGAACAGGAGAAGCAAGAACTGATGACACAGGAACAGATGAAGCAAGAACACATGAGTGAGGAATAGATAAAGCAGGGACAAATGAAGCAGGAAGAAATGAAGCAGGAATAAATGACGCAGGTAAAGCAGGAACAGATAGAGCAAGAAAAGGTGTCATAGGAACAGATTAAGCGGGAACAGATGTAGCAGGAAGAGAATGAAGCAGCAGTAGATGAAGCAGGACAAATGGAGCAGGAATAAACGAAGCAGGTGAAGCAGGAACAGGCGAAGTAAGAACATATGACACGGAAACAGATAAAGCAGGAACAGATGACGAAGTACAGATGATGCAGGAACTGATGAAGCAGGAGCAGATGAAGGAGGAATAGATAAAGTAGGAACTGATGATGCAGGAGAAGCAGGAACAGGAGAAGCAAGAACATATGACACAGGAACAGTTGAAGCAAGAACAGATGGATCAGGAATAGATAAAGCAGGATAAATGAAGCAGAAACAAATGAAGCAGGAACAAATGAAGCAGGAACTGTTGAAACAGGTGAAGCAGGAACATATAGAACAAGAACAGGTGTCATAGGAACAGCTGAAGCAGGAACAGATGCAGCAGGAAGGGAATGAAGCAGCAGCAGATGAAGCAGGACCTGATGAAATACGTGGATCAGGAACAGCTGAAGCAAGAACAGATGACACTGGAACAGATGAAGCAAGAACAGATGGAGCAGGAATAGAAAAATCAGGAACAAATGAATCAGGATGAAATGAAGTAGGAACAAATGAAGCAGGAACTGTTGAAACAGGTGAGGCATGAACAGATAGAGCAAGAACAGGTGTCATAGGAACAGATGAAGCAGGAACAGATGAAGCAGGAAGATAATGAAGAAGCAGCAGATGAAGCAGGACACACGAAGCAGGAACTGATGAAATAGATGGAGCAAGAACAGATGAAGCAAGAACAGATGATACAGGAACAGATAAAGCAGGAACAGATGGAGCAGGAACAGATGTAGCAGGACAGATGAATCAGGAACTGATGAATCAGGAACTGATGAAGCAGGAACAAATGATGCAGAAACAAATGAAGTGAGAACAGATGATACAGAAACAGATTAAGCAGGAACATATTGATAAGGGCAGATGAAGCAGGAACTGTTGGAAAAGGAGATGCACGAACAGATAAAGCAAGAACAGGTGTCAAACGAACAGATACAGAAGGATGAGAATGAAGCAGAAACAGACGAAGCAGGACATATGAAACAAGAAATTTAGTTCAGCGAAAATTAACCAAAATTCATTCACATGATTTATCGAATGAAATCTTAAGTCCTAAATCTTTCTAAATTTAGGAATCATAAATCTTAAATCCTAAATTCTAAGCATTATCAGTCATTAAAAAATAATAATCGCTAGTTTAATTACTTCAATTGAATCCGATCGAGAGAATAGATGGTGGAACTCATTAAAAGTTTTGCAAAGAGTAAAAACAGGATTAAAGGAGTCGTAGTTATGTTTGAACGCGGGTAGAAAAAATAGAACATATTGTCTAGAAGCTCCAAAAGGAATATTAAAATTCAGTAAAGAGATCAAATATGACGAATTAATTTATCTTAATTTCTAATATTCTCTGAGACAACATTGTCCTATGACACTCTAAAGTAGGTAAATCACTGAGCTGTAATCTATGAATATAGGGAGGTAGGTTCGAAGATGAACTCCAACCAAGATTGCGTAAAGCAAAAAGTAAGAACTGCTTCTGAACAGATTCGATTCTATCAATACGGCCACCTATAATGTGGAAGCCAAACAATTGAACTGTACTCTAGAATCGGCTTTACTACACTCAAAAAAATAAAGTTTGGTATTAATAGCAAACAATGTATGCTACTTATCAGCAGGCAATTTGTTTGTTATTACAGCAAATTTACTGCTATAACAACAAACTTTTTGCATGGCTGATAAAATACCTGACATAATGTTTGCTGAAACAACAAACCTATGTTTGCTGAAATAGCCAATGTGTTTGATTTACCCTTTGCAGCAGACTTTTCTGTTGTGTTTACTAACATATTTTTTTGAGTGTAGACTAGTTAGTATACAGCCAAAAAATATTGGAAAAGCTCTTAAATTTGGGAGAAATTTTTATTTTTTTTATTCTATCTGAAATTATTTCTTAGAGGAATATTTTTCGTTTTCCTTTGATATATACAGATCAGGATTTTTTTTTGCTGCAAATGGACTAACTTTTTTTTATCAATTATTTGTTATATTATTTTCTTTTCAATTTTAATAACTTTCTTGTTTTATTTCTGTCTTCTATTTCTAGGTTTCCATATGACACCAAAACTGCATCTCATATTTCCCGAATCATGTCTGCTGATTGTTGTGGGCGTGGTCATTGGGGTGGTGCTATTCTTTTGTACAGACGTGGCTGTCTCACCCCTTACACCCAATACATTCTTCTTCTATATGCTTCCACCGATTATATTGGATGCGGGCTACTTTATGCCCAATCGTTTGTTCTTCGATAATTTGGGTACAATTCTGTTGATGGCAGTCGTGGGAACCATCTTTAACATTGCGACAATTGGTGAGTGGACAAATTTCAATTATTAAGATGAAAAAATATTCCAAATAAATCATTAACATGTTGACTCATAACCATTAAAAAATCATTCGTAGCAATTAAAGTTAATTGAAATGAAAAACGTTTGTGGATGTTATTTATAAACTAAATTTGTTCACATGAAATTGAATATTAAACCAAATGACTTTGTGGCCAAAGATGGTGGTTGGACTCTACATCACCGATTCCGTCTGTCTGCATCATCATCATCATCTTCATTGTCACTTTCACTGCCTTGGTGGTGGGATGTTAAAATGTTCAATTAATTTGACATTTGATCTTAATGAATTTGTTTTTGTTTTTATTATTTTTTGTTACAGTTTTTTTTTATGGGTATTCAGTTTATGATGGTGTTTAGATTCCAAACTATTACTATAGAGGCCCGGCTCCTGTTTTGGACGCCGGTGTTATGGGTATTCACATCTTTTGTGGCGCATAACTTTTTTCCTCCCC